>CM057227.1:12030245-12587745 GCA_029891385.1 Erythroxylum novogranatense | reverse complement strand
GAGCATGGTATGGTAAGATTGGAGAGTTACTTGTTCAGAACGACTATAAAATGGCGCCTGCAGACTCAAGTTTATTCGTGAAGACACGAGGTAATAAGCTAGTCATAGTTTTGGTATACGTGGATGACTTAATCATCATAGGAGATGATGAAGGAGAGATACGACAAATTCGAGAAAATCTCTAGGTCCATTTCCAGATGAAAGAATTAGGTGAGTTGAAACACTTTCTTGGTTTAGAGGTGGAGAGCACAAAAGATGGATTGTTTTTATGCTAGCAAAAACATGCACAAGATCTTTTAGAAAGATTTGGTATGTTAGACTGCAAGCCAATATCAACGCCAATAGAGGTAAATGCCAAACTTCAAGCTACGGAAGGAAAAGACTTACAAGATAACACGATGTATAGACATCCTCATGGGCAGTCTAATCTATCTCACACTGACACGACCAGACATCACATTCTTAGTTGGAGTTGTTAGCAGATATATGCAAAATCCAAAAAAGTCTCACTTGGAAGCAGTACGGAGAATCTTAAGGTATGTCAAGAATACTATTGACTATGGTCTCTTATATAAGAGAGATAGTACATATCAGGTTAAAGGGTACTATGACGTCGACTATGCTGGAGATTGTGACACAAGACGATCAACAAGCGGATACATATTCAACATTGGCTCAGGAGCAATCTTTTGGTGCATTAAGAGACAACCAACAGTTTCCTTATCAAGTACAGCAGCCTAGTATAGAGCAGCAGCCGAGTATAGAGTAGCAGCAATGGTAACACAAGAATGCACATGGCTCATATAGTTATTAAAAGATCTAAATCAACCAACAGACTACTCGGTGGAGCTATTCTGTGATAATTAGTCAACATATAACTAGCGGAGAATCCAGTATTTCATGCACGGACAAAACACGTGGAGGTACATTATCATTATATTTGAGAAAAAGTTCTCAAAGGTGATATAAAAATAAAGTGCATCAAAACAGAAGACCAAGTTGCAGATATATTCACAAAGGGTCTCAGCGGAACAAAACATGAAGTATTTTTGTAGCAGCTTGGGATAATCTCAAGAAAAAATTTGAAGAGAAATTAGTTGGCGAGGGGTAGTGTTAGGAATCACCAACTAATTTTGTGAGATTTGTCGAAAACTCTACAATTGTAAAAAAAAAACAGATTTTAGAAAAATCGCCCAAGTTGACAACTTGGGCATTCTTAAAGCTTCATGCAACTTGTTACAAGTTGCATGTAAGTCGGTGTAGCTTGCCTATAAATAGGCAAGTTTAGCACCATTTTGTTACACACACTAAATAAAGAGAGAGAAGTGAGTCTTAAGGGAGAGAAGTGAGTCCTAAGTGAGAGAAGTGAGTCCTAAGTGTGTGTGTCCAAGTTTCGTTCTTTTGTTCTTGTTTTTACAACTCCTTCGGTGTGTTTTGAGTCTTGTATTTGAGTCCTTTTATTAATAAAATTATCCTCGTTATTTTTAACATGTGTGTCATCTTTAAGATACTCTACCAAGTCTCTCCCTCCGTGTTTGCCTGACCCGTTTTACTGGCATTAATCCCACTGATTCTCACCTTCGAACATGACCTAGAAAAAACCTGTACACGTATATACGTAGATAACAATGTGTTCAATGTTCTCAGAAGTGAAAGTACTCTTCCTAGTCAATAAAACTAAAATAAAAACTAGCAATGATTATATTCAAGTATTAGCAAAGACTGAGAAAGAATATGATGTAGTATTTTGTATTGAATGAATAATTTTGAAGAGTATGAAAATTATTTATGTATAGTCTTTCCTATTTCTAATACCAACGAAAAGTTTTGAAGAGATTTTGGGAGAAATTGAATCAAGTCTAAGTAAGTCCATATATAATTAAAACATCATATCTCAGCTAGCTAAGTAAGTCTAGTTATGTTATCACGTGAGATTACTCCATTCGTAAATTTTCAACAAACAACACTATGAGTCATTATTAGACCCATGAAGGGTATAATAGTCATTATATTCTTGAAATAAATGCAAAGTGTAGTTATTTGAAGAACGCAACGTTATATATATGCATCTATGTGTATGGTTGTTCTTCTTCTTTAATCAATAAAAGATTACAGAAATAATAAACGAATGATTCTACAATGAAAGTTGGTGATAAAGTTCTTTAATCGGTGGAACTACAACAATAAACCAAGTATATTTTTTTTTGTTTATGATATGCATATATAAAGATCCTGTTTAACATAATCTATGAGATTATGTTTTATATTAATGTTTTTTAACATTAGTATTAAAGCATGGTTGTGTTTTTGTTTATATGCATGCTAACAAATATGTGTTAAACTTTCGCTATTGATTGAATATCTGTGAATAATTATATGAATATGTTATCAAGTTTTCCTCTATTATTGGAATTGAACTTGTCTTTTACGATTGTTTTTGTTTTCGGATACACAAAATTTTGTTTTGTTTTTCTTTGCTCTGATTACTTTTCTCTCTAAACATTATATATGAAAGCATGACATTTGAGTGTTTTTCAAATGGCCAATGTCATTGTTAGAGAATGCATGCAAAAGTGAAAATGCTTATACTACGTTGGTAATATTTCATTCATCTGGAATCTGCAAAGAGTGGTTTTGGATTTTTCTGCCAAGTTGTTTTTGTTGTTATAGTAACGAGAGAAGGAAGAAAAGAAGAAGAAAGAAGAAAAAAAAAACATAACAGATACATAGAGAAGAGGAAGAAGACATAAGAAAAATAAAACGAGACATAATTTTTTTATTGTTTTGATTTTTTAATAATTTTTTTGAGATATATATTATAATAACAATAAATGGGTCATGTCCAAAACACCTTATGGGCTTTGACTTGGACCCACAAAAAATATATATATTTCTTCCATTAGGATTGAAGGCTAGGCCTAAATATCCATATTAAGGTTGAACTAAACCTTATTATCTGTATTAATAAATTAAATTAAATGTAGCATAAAGAATTAGAAATAAGTTTTCTAATTTACAAAAACTAATTAGTTTAGTTAAAATTAGAAAGGAGCTTCTTTAGAAATTAGTTTCTAATTAAATCAAGATAAATTGATTAGTTCAATTTTATTAGAATAGAAATAAGTTTCCAATTGATTAAAATTAATAGCATAATTTGATTAATGCAATAAATTGTTAATTAAATTAAATTAAACAACTTCAATTAAATTATTTCCATATATGAGCATAAGTTTGCTATATGTTGGACAAAATAATTTGTTATTTTGTACACTCTCATAATTTCTAAAAAAATTTCAGGAAAATCCCTATTATTAAGTGAACAACTAAGCTTATTCGATGTAAGGCACAGAAGAGACGCATTAGCAGCATGTATGTAAAGTCAATTAATATGTGTTTAATGCCTAAAGACAGTTTAACACAATACGTTATTTCAGTCAATAACATGATGCAAGAGTTATATACAGCGCTCCCTTACCGTAGGGTACACACCGGGACGCCCGTGGGCCGTTCCGATACATAACCCACGATAAGGGTGCACTACGAACGAACCCAACTAAAATTCACATGGCATCCAAATGAAAACATTAATATAACAATAATCACTAAACTTTGAAACCAAAACATTCTTTCTCATTTCATAACTCAGAAACCATAGATACACAATTCTGTCATGATTACTGTCTGTACAAATCCAAAAGAAACCTAAACAATTTCTGAACTATGTCATCTCCAAAAGGTCCCAGCTGACCAACCTTTGAGCCATACTTCTCTTGCCAACACGCTCTACAAGGCAGGAAAAGTCTCTCTCTCTGGAGCTAGGAGTCTACTATCTCTGTCCTGAAAAATATTTGCAATGTTGGGTGAGTTTGCGAACTCAGTGAGAAACCATCATCGATGGTTCACTCAACTCATGCATATACAAACAATTCACAGAATATTGCATAGTATCACATTCTGAAATATCACATGCGTTATCATTTACAAATATAAGGCGTTTCGCCTTTCACACAGTCCACATTTAATCATTCGTATATGCAATGCACATGTGACACTTTCCATTTTATTAAGGTGTTGTGACTGTCTTTGATCTGTCCCATAAATGGGCTCATTAACGATGTAGTTCGTGGCTCAATTACATTGGGCTTGAAGCTCGATACGGTGAGCTGTGGCTCAATTACATTGGGCTTGAAGCCACGATCGATGAGCCTCGGCTCAAATTACGTTGGGCTCAAGGCCCTGTTGTGTTGAGCTTTAAGCTCTGAAATACGGTGGCTGCACCGATCACAACTGTCATTATCTGAACATGCCTTTATGCATGAATGCCCATGTCTCAATTCGTTTTAAAACCAAATAATTACAATGTAGCACATTGACACTTCGATATCAAATTCTAGATATTTCGGACACCTATGACTCGAAATCAATCAAAAGCAAACACACATAACCCTCCATTCATCTCCACATGGTATAAGTGCATAATATTAAACACATAAAGGTTGAGGAACCAACTAGGTTACTCACCTCTAAACTTCCGAGCTAATGTCAGGAAGTCTCAGCCACGTCGGAAGATCGACGCTCCACTTATGCCTCTAAAACAATCAAAATACACAAACATTACCAATAGCACAATTTTCAATAGTTAACAATGCACATGCAGCGAATGAGTTGTGTACTATACATGTTTATGACATTCCCGACACTATCCCGAATCTTCCCATCTCAACTCTTTTTCTCTAAAAGATAGAAATTCCTAGACACCATAATTCATTTAACTAAGTTCAGAACTCCCAAAAGTCAAACTCCAAGACATAGGGACTATCTTTATATCAAACATATTCACTATTCAATTTCCATCCGATTTCGAGAACTTTCGAAATTAATTCAGAAATTTCATTCTTATAAATTTGTAGTTCTTAGTCTCTAAATTGCAATAAATCAAGAACCAATTCATTAGGGCTAAAACCTCAAATTATATCATCATTTAAAACAACCCATTTCACTAACGGAAAATTGGCATCCTCACCGCGGTGAGATGCCTCACATCGTCATGGCGTATGCTCAGCAAGATCATGACGTGCCTTACTAACACTACATGGCGTCTGAAGGAAAAATTGCTTACAAGGCAAGGTAATCCCATAAACACGCCCGAAACTCAGATTTCTCACTTCTATCAAATTTTAATCCAACTATTCTCCTTCTAACACTCCCAAAACAACTTAATACACTCAAAACAACTAATCCCTAAGCTCAATTCCATAAAATAACCATTATCCCTCAATTACCAAATTCAAAGACAAGAAAATCCAAAAATTCATATCATCCGAAACCTATACATTTCTTCAACAATCAATAACCCTAATTAATCCACAATTCAAACTATCCAAAGAAAAAGGAGTAAGAACTTACTTGGTAAATCTTCAAAATCACTTCAAAATCTCCAACTCTTAAACTCAAACACACCCACGGTTGTCACCCATTTCCTCACCACTCATTATCTCTTCCAACACAAAGTTAAGGATAGATTATGGTGAAGAAGGAAGCAATTTAGTGAGAAGAAAATGGAAGAAAACAAGCAAGGAGATCACGAAGGAGGAGAAGAAGAAAGAACAATTTTTCTTTCAAACCCAAAGAAGCATCGTGGAAGCAAATTCAAATGGTAAGCGTTTTAAACAAAGGATTTAAAGGCTTAAGGCATGTTTGGCAAATCAGTTGCCACATGTCCATTTCTTAGGGTCTAAAAATCCAATTCTTATTCTAATTTCTCCCAAATTTGCAATGACTCTATACGATAAATCCTAAAATCATAACTCAAATTTTCCCGTGCCATTTGCCAATTACTCTCGGAACCAGAATCCAATCTATCAGCCATTAGGTCAATTTTTCCGGTCTGGACTCATTACTCAAAAAATTTCAGAAAAATTTCTAAAAATTCTCAAAAATATAAAACACATGATCATACACTCCAATTCCATTTTTCAAACCCCTAGAATTCATTTTTCACTCCAATTTAATATTCAAATCACAATCTACACAAAAATCACAGAATTTCCAATTTACACAATTATACCGGGAATATGTCATACATGTATGTACCTGCATATGCTAGTGCCACAATGATCATTTATCAATAAATATAGAGGATAAAAACGCATGTGCAATTCAAATATGCATACACACAATCCTAACCTATCCAAGTTACCAATATGCCCATCACATCGGTAACGGAATGTTACTGTAGGAAAATCCCGGGAGGTACATCAGATGTACCGGCAGCGGAAAACAAAAATTTTTTTTCCCAGGACTTTCCCAAATCCCAGGATCCAGGTATCGGTATGAAGACATCAACCTAAATAGCCAAAAGAGACTATCTCTAAAGGTGATCCACGCAGAGATCGAAAATCTAACCGGATCAAACCCTTTGACCCGGAATAGCTAGAACAGATTAAAGCCCGCTAGAGCCTACCTCATCTGGAGAGTCAAGGAAACGTTGGACCATATGCTTGGAGAAGGAGAAATCGATGATGGCTTTGGAAGAAGAAGAAAATGAACTTTAAAACAAAGCTTAACTATTAAGCTTTCAACTTTTCTCTCTTCCACCAAAAACCGTCGGCCATCACCTTCTAAGCCTCCTTTTATGTATCTTTTAACTCTTTAAAAGTGTTCCATAAGAAGAAGCCAAGTGGATGGCTTTAAGCCATTCATTTATTAATGAATTAAAGAAATGAACTTTGAAAAGTCAAAGCTAATCTCTTCTTCCCTTCATTCCACGCACATGTCCATATATATATAATATTAATTAATTAATTACTTAATTAATTAACATATATATAATTACTAAGAGGTCCATCAAGCTGGGCTCATTGGTCTACTGCCCTCTCGGCCCCGATCTTTGAAACAACTCCTAAACCTTTCTTAGCAATATCGATGTCGCGATCTCATCGGGACATATCCCAATCTCATCGGGATCCATTTAATCCTAATGCTCTCCATAATTGGAACTCTGTCCAATTACTATTTTACAGTTTTTCTGAAACACTCTTATGCGTGTGACCCTTTAGGCTCCCGGTTATGTTGGCCACTTAGATTAACAATTAATCTAAGCAAGTCATGAGCGGTATCTAGCAACACATCATGACCCCGATTGATCGGAAAGTAATCGGTTTGATGTATTCATCACAAACCGATCACGAACCCTTCCATGACAATTACTGTGCAATTCGTCCTTTCACCATCCTATACCCCACTTGGTTATGAGTATGGTTAAAGTGTCAACTCTCACTAGATCGAGTCTAGCCCAGTGATATCGCTTCTTGTCACGGGACTCATTACTCTATATGTCAATGAAGACACTCTTCATGACATACATCTTTAACCGACTTAGTAATGATCCCGACAAGAGGCCATGGTATCTCTTCCGCTAATCCGTATGGTGAATCCTATATTGGCTACTCAATTATCTTCTAATACCTCAAGTCGCACTCCAAGCACCACCCTATGAGTTACCTCCGGAAGGCAACAAGGAATGAAGTCAAAGCACGGATCAAGATTCAAGATATCCTCGAGTACCTCAAGTCTAAGGATACTTGCACCATTGCTATGATGAGATTATCACCGACACTTAGAAGAAGATATCCATGTGATGATCTCATGGCGGGTCATCCAATGAACTTACTACCGCTAGTAAGCATCCACATGTCAATTCTAAATATCTCATATTTACGCTTCGAGATCCACCGCTGATCCAATCGAGGAATATGACATGTGTTAGTCTATCCGGATTAATGATGTCCATCTCATTAATCCTATGACTAGGAGAATTTATATATTGACATAATTGCACATGATAGGAATCTCGGGAGTATGAACACATCATAATTTCCTTCATGTTATGTCATATATCATGGACTTCATTAATTCGATTAAAGATCCAATCAATTCATAAATAATGTTTATGAATATCAAATTAATGAATAACGCCTTTTCTTTATTTATTCATAAAGTCCGATCACGATCGTGAATAAAACGCGCTAAAGGGATTGCCTTTAGGGCACAAATAAACAAGATCGATTTTGAACAAGTCGACTTATCCAATGAACAAGTCGACTTATCGATGCGAACATGTGTAAGTCGACTTACACATGGTACAAGTCGACTTATCACTTACAAATCTCCCACTTGACCTAAAGCCAATCGCCTTAGTATCTAATACCATAAGCGAGTCCATGAGAATCACAATTCTCCGTGACAATGGCTTTGTCAACGAACAAAGAACACTTTGCTCGTGGAATTCTCTCTATCGGGATATCATCTCGACTAATGATCTCCGAATCGGCGAAGCACGAGTTCGGATCGTCGATAAGACCTTGGTTACTTTGCTCACAGATTAGCCCCATTGTATCACAATACAATCCTATGGGCCCATCACGGTAGGGACCGATCAAGTTCAAGAATGAACTTCTTGATCCAAACCGCTTTGCGCATCTCACGCGGCAATGTACTCTGCCTCGGTTGATGAATCAGCAGTCCTCTCTTGTTTGGAACTTTTCCAATTGACCGCCACGCTATTCAGTGTGAATGTATATAACCTGATTGTGATTCATAATCATCCTTATCAGATTAAATACTAGCATCTGAATGCACGCTCACTGGAGATTTCCATCTCCATAGATCAAGAAAACATCCTTAGTGCTTCGCAAGTACTTGAGGATATTCTTGATACCACCCAAAGGACCCTCACCAGATCCGATTGGTATCCGCTCGTAACACTTAGAGCATACGATACATCGGGCCTCGTACATAGCATTGTTCCATGTTAAACCTCTTTAGCATCTCATCTATGTACGATGATTATGAAAGACCAAGCAACCTTTTGATTTATCTCTATAAATCTATATCCCTAGGATATAAGTTGCTTCACCAAGGTCTTTCATCGTAAATTGATTGACAACCAAATTTTAATCGATTGCGGCATAGAGACATCGCTTCCTAGTTACGTGATGTCATCTACATACAACACAAGGAATACGATTGCAGTCCCATTAACCTTCTTATACACACAATGATCATCCGGATTTTGTGAGAAATCAAACTCTTTGATTGACTCATCAAAACGGATAATCCAACTCCTGAATGCTTGCTTCAATCCAAACATGGATTTCTGAAGCTTGCATACCTTTTCGCCATCGATGGAAGTGAAGCCCTCTGGTTGTGTCATACACATCCTCGGGTAGATTTCCGTTAAAGAAAGCTGTCTTCACATCCATTTGCCATATCTCATAATCATAATGAGTAGCAATGGCTAGGAGTATCCTAATGGATTTAAGCATTGCTATGGGGCTGAAGGTTTTGTCATAATCAACTCTTTGTCTGTGACGAAATCCTTTAACCAGAAGCATTGCTTTATAGGTAATCAAATTACCATCCATGTTGGTTTTCTTCCAAAACTCCTTTCATACTCGTGGGTTTTATCCTTCGTGTAACAACCAAAGTCCATACTTGGTTTTCATACATGGAATCCATTTCAGATTTCATGGCACAAAGCCATGTTCCGGACTTTGAACTTTTCGTAACTCGCTCATAGTAGTAAAGCGATCATCTCGTATGAGCAATACGTCATTCTGCTCACTTACGAAATTCATATCTCTCGGAAGCAGGCGTATCCTACTTAACCTACGTAAATTGTGTGTAGTAGAAGGTTGAACTGTTACCTCATCTATATGAGTGACAGCTTTGAGTTCGTGCAATTGATCTATGTTTGTTCGAGCATCTTGAACTTCTCCAAGTTCAACTTTGCTCCCATCGTCCTCTTGTAAAAGAAACTCTTTCTTTAAGAAAACAGCATGCTTGGAAACAAACAACTTTTGTTCCTCAAAGAAGGTAGAATTGATATCCCACGATATCCTACGAACAAACACTTATCGATTTTGCATCGTTAATCTGACCGTGTCGGCTTCACGTAGGTGACAATCTCAAACTTTCGATGAGAAAGATAGGGCTTTCGCTAGTCCATATCTCCATATGGAGTAACCACAACCGTCTTTAATGGAACTCGCTTAGCAAGTAAACAAATGTCTCGAGCGATACCCCCAAAATCGCAGCAAAACCTATCATCAATCGCACCATGTCTAACAAGGTTTGATTTCTCCTTTCACCACACCATTGTCTTTGTCAGCAGTGTAAGGTAGAGTATACCGAGATAAAATCTCATTATCTCGTGAGATAATCAAAAACTATTGGTCTAAGCATTTTCCACCACGATCAGATCGTAATGTATTCATACTTTTACCAAGTTAGTTTTCTACTTCATTTCTGAATTATTTGAACTTTCAAACGCTTCAGATTTGTATCTCATCAGATACAGATACCTTTATCGTGAATAATCACCGATAAAAGTAATGAAGTAAAAACAACCACTTCTGGCATGGATGGACATCGGACCACATACATCCGAATGTATTAGGTCTAATATTCCATTCACTCGTTTACCCTTCCCTTAAAGGATAACTTAGTCATCTTGCCTAATAAACAAGATTCGCATGTGTCATATGATTCATAATCAAATGACCCTAAACATCCACTCTTATGGAGCTTAGCGATGCGTGTCTCATGTATATGGCCGTTCGACAATGCCATAAGTAAGTTGATTTTAAATTATCTCGATTATGTCTTTTCGCGTCATTGACATTCATAATTGGATATGACATATCTCATATGTCAATTCCATTGCATAATGTACGAGTACCATAGAGCATTCCATTGCAGCTAATATAACAACCATTGCTACTAAAAGTCCAATGGAAACCAGCTCTAATTAAACATAAAACATACAATATGTTATTTGTTTAAAACGGGTACAAAATGACAATCATCCAATTTGAATATAAGCCCACTAGGGAGTAACAAGACACAAGTGTTCATCGCTAATGTAGCAACTCTTCTTTGCATTATCTACACGAAGGTCTAGTTCTCCTCGAATGAGCTTTCATCGTCCCCGAGGCCCCGCATATCATTTCATATGTATGAGCCACAACCGTATCAAATACCGATATGTTTGGATCAGAATAGTATTAACCTCAATGACAAACATATTTGAAGAAGTAGAGGCATCGATGCCTTCTTCGCTTCAAGGACTCGAGATAGATTTTACGTTTAGCCTCAGGTGGCTAGACTTGCCACAAAGAAAGCAAAATCCTTTTGGCGTAATTATTGGTTTTTCCTCGATGGCACTTCCTTTGGTTTCTTGGCCTTTTTCTTCTTTGAACTAGAAGAAGAAGCATCCACCATTAGACTTGTTATCTCTCTTGATAGCTCGTCAATTGTCATGAGCAGATTGATCACCAGAATTGTTGTGGATATTTGGTTTATCCGATAGTTTATCACAAACCGTGAATAACCATCGACAATCCAACCGTAATTAAGTCTCTACTTAACTCATAATCCATTACAAATCCTAAGACGGCCAATCTCTCAATATAGCCATTCATCTTGTGGCATACGCATGCAGATATCCCTCGAGCCATCTTTGTGGTGAAGAGAAGCCTTGAGGTCTCGAACCTTTCGCATCGAGCTTACTCATCAAACAGCTCCCAAGATGAAATATTATAGAGTGAGCATCCATGGACTCGTCTTTCTGCCGCAGCTCTAGTGACATCGAGGCAAGTAGCCATGTCCCATCCCTTAGATGCTTACAATATGCTTTCGATCCTCATCAAGCATCGACAAGAGTGCATCTGGAAGTGGAACATCTAGACGATCCAGTTCCTCGATCGAGAACAATTTCGATTCCTCACCAATCAAGAAAATTCGGTCCGTAATAGAGAGCAAAAATTCACACTGAAAGACTTCTTCAATCAACCTAGCGCGATAGAGAGAAGGAATGATAGGATAGAATTGCCTGCATGATCATAAGGACTTGCATGATATGCATATGGCTCCCACTAGTTTCCTAGAATCCATAACCCTCTTTACGAATCCAAAGAAACAAAGTGACATAATGTCCTAGTGGGTCGATATCCGACATTGCTAAGAGTGACCTTGGGTTTGCCCAACAAGCCACAACTTAGGTCAATCGGTAGGTATCGGTCATACCAATTGTATCATCGATAACCGATATTAAGAATGACCTCGGTTTACCCAACAAGCCACCTTATGTCTCGGGAGGTATCAGATATACCAATTACATCTTAGACACAACTATCGATCAGTGCTATCAACTTGTTGATGTATGCACTTACATTGGGTATCAACTCTTTGATACTCATACATCTGATGTATGCTATCCAATTTCGCCTCTGTCCACGTTGACCTTGAGTTTACTCAACAAACCAACGCTTCTAGTGAAAACCAACCCATTAATCCGAAAATCTTATTTTCATGGTTCGAACATATCCGTATAGAGTGAGCTTGGGTTTACCCAACAACCCAACCCTATAAGAACTCTGGTTCTTACCATATTAATGGAAGGCGTTAGTTTTCATATACCGAGGAAGGATTTCGGGTCTCATCTACTTCTTCTCCAAGCCGTAGGATTATAGTCACCATGACTATATGATATGATTTAGGGCATTTCATCAATCACATTGAGTCTATACCTAAAATCATCCATCATCCCACCTATGCATGCCACAAGTCGACTTTCATCAAATGCAAGTCGACTTATGCTTCTTCCCACACACAAGTCGACTTGTATGACACAAGTCGACTTATGTCATCTGCCCATGAACAAGTCGACTTACAAGGTACTACAATTCGACTTATACTGAGATCTTGAACAAGTCGACTTATTCTATCCACAAGTCGACTTATCCAAAAATCTTGAACAAGTCGACTTATACCATATACAAGTCGACTTATTCAGGGAATTTTGCTAAAATCTCTAATCGGCTAATTCCTCAATCAGTACAATTCCAATTCTCAACACCATCATACCTAGGGTAATATCTGTGAATTGATGTATCAATGAACAATTCATTGAACCATGAATGCCTTAAATGGTCAAACCATATGAAAAGCTTGAAATGAGTCAAAACTCATTAATTTCCAAATAATTTAGGAACACCCTAATTATCAACCTAAGCATCTCTAGCTAGCACATACATTATCAAATTTACTTCAGCACATGCCATAAAAAATATGACGGTCAAAACAAACAAGATAATGCAAGATACTACCGAGACGCTAATGTGATCAATTCGGCATTCAAAAATTCTTGGAAAAGCAACTTCAAGCAATTCAGTTTGGCAATCATATTACATCAAGATAACACATTTTTAATCACATTAAAAATGGTTCAAGGCATTGAAACTGAAAAAGCACACTCAATCAAGCCAAGCAAAACAGTCCCAACAATTTTCACAAAACTGTCCAGTTCTGTACATTGCTCGAAATGATCAATGAAACAATTTCAATAAATTCTGAGAAAATTGCATAGGTTAGTACATGTTCAGAACATGCTACATGAAGTTTTTCAGGATTTTAGGCCATCAAAAACTCAGTCAAACTAAATAACAAAACCGATTCAAAATCTGTGTTCATCAGCACAGTAATTCCCAACAGCATAGAATAAATTCGTGAATAAATATCCAATCACCTTGAAATCCAATTTCCATGCTCACAGACATTCACCAACATCTTAGAGACATGTAGGTGAAGGAAAATCCGAAAAACCATTTTTCTAGAATTTATTCTCGATTTTATACTCATGCTTGTTCCAGAATCGTTTCACAAAACAGCATCTGTAACCTTAGGGAATTAATTAGCAAAACTATATCAAATCAAATCGATAAATTCTGAAAATTCATAGACATATTCTCTAACATCTTATGAACAATTCTGGGCAGAAAATTTTCGAAAAGCATATCACAATATAAATTCGAAATCTGAACAGATAGCATGCATCAACAGAAAATTCCATTAGGGTTTCTGATCTCGCTTAGGTTTTAGCTTCATACGGGACACCAGACGCTCTGACACCACTGTAGGAAAATCCCGGGAGGTACATCAGATGTACCGGCAGCGGAAAACAAAAATTTTTGTTCCCAGGACTTTCCCAAATCCCAGGATCCAGGTATCGGTATGAAGACATCAACCTAAATAGCCAAAAGAGACTATCTCTAAAGGTGATCCATGCAGAGATCAGAAAATCTAACCGGATCAAACCCTTTTGACCCGGGAATAGCTAGAACAGATTAAAGCCTGCTAGAGCCTACCTCTGTCCTGAAGAGCTGAAGGAAACGTTGGACCATATGCTTGGAGAAGGAGAAATCGATGATGGCTTTGGAAGAAGAAGAAAATGAACTTTTAAAACAAAGCTTAACTATTAAGCTTTCAACTTTTCTCTCTTCCACCAAAAACCGTCGGCCATCACCTTCTAAGCCTCCTTTTATGTATCTTTTAACTCTTTAAAAGTGTTCCATAAGAAGAAGCCAAGTGGATGGCTTTAAGCCATTCATTTATTAATGAATTAAAGAAATGAACTTTGAAAAGTCAAAGCTAATCTCTTCTTCCCTTCATTCCACGCACATGTCCATATATATATATAATATTAATTAATTAATTACTTAATTAATTAACATATATAAAATTACTAAGAGGTCCAGTCAAACTGGGGTCGGTCCTACCGGTCTACCGGGCCCCTGCGTCAAAACAAATTCTAAACCTTTCTTAGCAATATCGATGTCGCGATCTCATCGGGACATATCCCAATCTCATCGGGATCCATTTAATCCTAATGTTTCCATAATTGGAACTCGTCCAATTACTATTTTACAGCTCAAACACTCTTATCGCAGACCCTTTAAACTCCGGCTATGTTGGCCACTTAGATTAACAATTAATCCGAGCAAGTCATGAGCGGTATCTAGCAACACATCACGACCCCTAATTGACGGAAAGTAATCGGTTTGATGTATTCATCACAAACCGGATCACTAACCCTTCCATAGACAATTACCGTAATTCGCCCTTTCACCATCCTATACCCCACTTGGTTATGAGTATGGTTAAAGTGTCAACTCTCACTAGACCGAGTCTAGCCCAGTGATATCGGTTCTTGTCACGGGACTCATTACTCTATATGTCAATGAAGACACTCTTCATGACATACATGCCGCCACCTTAGTAATGATCCCGACAAGAGGCTATGGGTATCTCTTCCGCTAATCCGTAAGTGGTGAATCCTATATTGGCTACTCAATTATCTTCAATACCTCAAGTCGCACTCTAAGCACCACCCTATGAGTTACCTCCGAAGGCAACAAGGAATGGAGTCAAAGCAGGATCAAGATTCAAGATATCCTCGAGTACCTCAAGTCTAAGGATACTTGCACCATTGCTATGATGAGATTATCACCGACACTTAGAAGAAGATATCCATGTGATGATCTCATGGCAGTCATCCAATGAACTTACTACCGCTAGTAAGCATCCACATGTCAATTCTAAATATCTCATATTTACAGCTTCGAGATCCACCGCTGATCCAATCAAGGAATATGACATGTGTTAGTCTATCCGGATTAATGATGTCCACCTCATTAATCCTATGACTAGGAGAATTTAGATACCGACATAATTGCACATGATAGGAATCTCGTGAGTATGAACACATCATAATTTCCTTCATGCTATGTCATATATCATGGACTTCATTAATTCGATTAAAGATTCAATCAATTCATAAACAATGTTTATGAATATCAAATTAATGAATAACGCCTTTTCTTTATTTATTCATAAAGTCCGCATACGATTTGTGAATAAAACGCGCTAAAGGGATTGCCTTTAGGGCACAAATAAACAAGATCGATTTGAACAAGTCGACTTATCCAATGAACAAGTCGACTTATCGGTACCGAACATGTGTAAGTCGACTTACACATGGTACAAGTCGACTTATCACTTACAGTTACATTATATTTTGGAGGTTGTTGAGCTTATACAAATGTTAAAGTCAAGTACATGATTTTGCTTACAACATTATCTCAACCTCAAGGAGAACTATTACGAATGCTTTGGAATAATATGCCTAACGAGAAGACTTATAATTTGTTTGTGATGACATTTATTAAAGAGATGCGTAGAAGGGAGTTGATTAGGATTTTATATCCTATAGGTCTTCCAATGGAAATAGTAAGAGCTATTGTAAATCGAGCTTCGTGAACTACATCACGCAAACTCGTGAACTCATTTCTGCATAGGGTTAGTTACCTATAGGATGTTCGTAGGTTGAAGCACAATTAATACAATATGTTGTTTTATAAGAACAAATCTTAATATTTATATAATATGTTTACATGAATTGTATATAGGAATTCGTCTAGAGTAAAGTAATTAGAATTTGATTGTTGTATGAATGATGATTGAACACAATTGTGGACTTTTGATTTTATAAGCAATTGTAATCGAATTAATGAACTATTAATGTGACATTAACATGCATATATATTTCTTTCTTATTATAGAAACTTAGTGTTTCAAAATAACAACTGCTTCAAAGAATATTGTTACTGAACTTAATAGGGGTGAGAAACTCAATGGTGACAATTATGAAATCTGGAGTATGAAAATTCAATATGTACTAGAAGAACAAGAGGCTCGTGAACAATTAAGCCTAACTACGGACGTTGCTGAGGAGGGCACTACAACCCAACAAAAAAGGGATCGTGATGTATATGAATTATGGAAAAAAAGAACTCTTTAGCTTGCATCACGTTGCTGAGTAGCATAGATAATGATATCACGTGTGAGTTCTGTAAATTAGAAATTGCAAAGGACATATAGTCCACATTGGCTGCTCGTTTTGGAGGTACTTTAGTGACCAAAGTGAGGTCATTTACAATTAAGTTTGATACTTATAAGAAGTGTCCAGATAATACAATGCAAAAGCATCTGAGAAAAATGTCTAACATGGTAAGTGAGTTACGTGATGTTGGTCATAAGTTGTCTGATGAACAACAAGTGAAAGTTGTGATTCGTTCACTGCCTCAGAATTGGGAGCATATAAAGATGCACCTAACTCATAATGAAAACATCAAGACAATGGAAGATGCTACGAGGCATCTTATCTTAGAGGAAGAGCGTCTTGAAGCCTCAAAGATGTCTTCTGAGGCATATGCAGTTAGTTCTAGCTCACATGGAGCTATAAACAAGAAACACAAGCATCATGGTGGATATAAGTGGAAGAAGAATAAGAAATTCAACCACTCTCCTAAGGAATCTAAGAAGGTAAAATGGAACCAACATGGAAAGGGAAAACATCCCTTCAAAAAAAGAACATGAAATATGTAAAGTGCTATAATTGTGGTAATAAGAGCCACTTTGCTTGAGATTGTATCGAGTCCAAGAAGGTACAACTTTATAGTACAAACATTTGTTCTGTAAATATTTTTTGTTTTGTTTTTCTAACTGAATCACATCCTTTGTGGATTGCAGATTCAAGAGCAATCAATCATGTAACATCCCGTTCCCATACTAAGGGTTGGAGCTCTAGATTTTGGTAATGGAGAAAATAGCAATGAGAAATTAGAATAAAGTCCATTTCATGCTCATACTTAATGTAGCATACGCACACATGTGAATAGTAAATTTTGCATATAAAAACGAATGTACATGCATTCATTGATATTTCTGGGTATAATTGTTTGTAAAGGTGATTTTATTAGAAATTGTGGTTTGATTGTGTTGAAAATTTGATTTGGAGATTATAATTTTTGATTTAGAATTTTTGGAAATTTTTTGGATATTTTTGGACTATAAAAATTGCCAAGTGGCAAAACGATTGTTAAATGTAGTAGAAATAAGAGTCAAATGATAATGAAAATTTTTATATGTGACACAAGATTTAATGACTGATGTCATTAAAATTTGGAAGACAATTAAAGTAGAAATTGGAGACAAAATTAACTAGTCATTAAAGTTGACCAAATGGAACCATGAGAATGTGACATGTGGCAAGTGACACATGTCACTTACCACACCACTTGTTTTAAATCACTATATTTATTAGGTGAAAGACCCACCTTTGGTCTTTCACTTGCTATTGTCTCTTTTTTTCATTAGCTTAATTTCTTCATCTTCTTCATTTACGTTCTTCTTCACTCACAACATCCTACCCTTACCTTCTCATATTGATGTTTGTTCAACTCTTTCACTTTGCTTCTTCAAGATTCATTGTCTCCTTCTTCTTATTGCTTTTGTGTTTTGATGGATAATAGATTAGGGAATGACATAATTTTGGATTGGGTGAATGAATGGTGTTTAATGGGTGCTGGAAAAATGTTGGCTGTAACATATTCAATCTGATTATGCTTCAGTTCTTTACCTATATCTTTTTCTTTAGTTATCCAAATGAGATGATTCTTGAATTGGAATAAACTAGAGACATATGGCTATATTTTTCATGAAGAATTCGAATTCAAATTCTATTTATAAGAGTCTCAAAATCTGACCCGAAGTTAAAAAATTAAGTATGCATCTGTAGAAGTTCACCACGGAAAACTTCTAGAATTTGCCATGGCGAACTTGAAGATTAGCTAGGATTTATTTTGGGTAAAGTTCTCCACATAACTCTAGGTTTTTCCATGGTGAACTTGTGAAAATTTGGCAAGAATTCCTCTCAGGAGGAGTTCGCCGCGATGAACTTTTCTCTACATTGAACATGTATCGATATTTTGGGAATATATTCTTTTGTAGTTATCTAAATGGACTGATTATTAACGTGAAGTAAACTAGAGACATAGAGCTACAAATTATATGAAGCAATCAAATTCTGAATCGGACTCTAAGAATTTCAGTTTTTGGGTGGAAGTTGAGTATGGGGCACTGTCTCATAATAAAAGCAGTCTGAAAATATTTGGAGTATAACTTTCACACTACTGAACCAAATTGAATGATTTTGGTGTCATTAGAAATTTATAAGATAGAAGGAAAATTTTCAAACAGAAAGTGTTCCCAAATTACTTTATTTTCATTGTCTAAATGATCAAGAAAGATATACCCGAAAGTCAATGTTTGGAGAAAAATATGAAATGATTCGTTAGGTTATGAAATTAGATTCTAATGATTTTATTGAGGAATAAACCATAAGTATAAATGGTACTTATACGAGTTTGGGAATACAAATGTTTACGTGGTGTGAATGATAGAGTGATACATGGGATTATCATGAACATGCATTGTATATATTCCATATACACACGTGTGCATAAATGAATGCTTATAATTGTGCAAATATTAATGCGTGTGTGTGTATTGTGTGTATTGCATAATTTTGATGTGCAAGATAAATGTATGCATTCAAATGTTTCTAGATCATTGAAGCCAGTGCTAATATAGAGCGTATTGTGAGTAACCTAGATGTTAGGTGGTTCTATTTTGAATGGTCTTGATGAATACTACTTGGTAGAGGTTAGATCGTAAGGTCTTTAATAGTTTCATAGCCCTTTGGTTAGGTGGTCTAAAATGATTAGACTTGATGAAGCCACCTACTTGGGTGTGAAGGTGTGGCTGCCTTCTATGAAAGACTTGAGTTATCTTTCTAAAGCACCCAAAAGAACCCAAGGTACATGCATAGCCATCTAAAGTATTTGTTGTATCATAGAGTAGTAAAAATCAAGGGTATAATATGTTTTATGAGGGTCTTAACTTGAGTTCTTGAATTTTAAGAGCAATTCACTTCACTAACTAAGTTATTGTGTAATTATGATGTCACACCGATTCGACCGATGGTCGAGCCAGTCGAACCGGTGACTAGTAAGGCCTCCGGTTCGACGTCTGGTCTGAGTTTCAAAACCTTATATATCCCTTTCTTTACCTAGAATATGCATGCCTTTTTGTCATCAAGCCTTTTGTGGGAGATTGTCGGGCAAATGGTTGCAAATTTCCAGTCCTTCTATCTTTATCTAAAACAACCTCTTGACTTCTAATCCCTTCTATCCCTATATAAAACAACTTTTTGACTTGATGTTTCTTCCCTTAAAATCCTCCCCCACATTTTGAGAACAACCCACCAACAAGTCAAATTTCATTTAAGATTTGGACTCCAGAAAATAAAATTTTGGGGCTCTGTTTATGGGGATTAAAAAAGATGAACATGTACACACGAAAAATAAGCCTTTTTTCCTCTTTATTTCTACATCTATTCTAGGTAAATATAGTTTACTACTCTAAGCTTCCACTATGAGTGCACATGTTAGAGCCGGGCTGTGTTAATTTTGGGGAGCAAATGGTGTCTTGGAGAAAAGATAAAGTTATTTGTCGCAAGTTTTTAACATGGTTAACTTTAAGATTAAGTGGTGAAATTAACTCTTTTAAAAAAATTTATATAACTTTGAAATATCCAAATACTTTCTAAATACTTAAAATAAATAAAATTTATAATTACAATAATTTATAATGGACTAAAATAAATTATTAATTTAGTATAGTTTTTTAGTCTTAATTTTCAAAATACAAGATAATAGTTATTAATGTTGGACCCCGATTTTAAGTAGAATTTAGAAATGATAAATGAAATTAAATGAGTGTTTTTGTATATGTATTGTGTTATAGATGTTTTGTGCATTAAGAAAATTGATGAGAAAAGAATTGATTGATTTTGATGACTTTGATATTTTAGTAAAATTGTATGGGTTATGAGAGTTAAAGTGAATGAGTTGATTAAAATTGAAGTTGAAAATCAAGAAATAAAGAGTGAAAGCGTGAGAATTTGTTGAATTATGAAAGTTTAACTTTTTGGAGATGAAGAGTTAACTTTTTGGGCTGAAACTTTGTGAATTTTTCTAGGATGATCTAGGCAGTTTTTGATCAAATGATCTTCATAAAACTTGTAGCTTCTGTTGAGAGCTTTCTATCTCCATAAAGAATGACATTTTTCGATATCGGGATTGAAAGTTATGATCTTTCAAAGTTAAGGTTATTTTGCTTTGTTTTTCGAAATACTCTTAAGTGTAGGATTGTGTATGTTGTGTTTTGAGGCGAATTCTGGATTGATATGTTTTGAATTGAGTTAAGTGGTCTACATGAAAGTTGTAGAGGAAGTGTATAGCTTTTCAATGATGTGTCATATGCTATTTGTGGATGTGGGAATTGAAAGATGTGAATGTGTGAAGTTTGGATATTGTTTAGGTGATTTTTAACAAGGCAGAAACTTTGACTAAAAAATTGACTTAGTTAGAGGATGAAATCGCTTTTAAGTTCTTCATGAAAGTTTTAGATTATGTTCTGATCTTTACATTGATGTAAAGTATGGAATTTTTGGATCATGGAATAGGAAGTTATGATATTTAGAATGTTTTGTTACTGTTTTGGTATGATCATTAGTGGACAGGAACTTTGAAGTGATTTTTGACTCCCTTAGAGGCCAAATTGATTTTTCTGTCCTTCATGAAAGATGTAGGTTGATTTTTTATATTTGCATTGATATAAAATATGACATGTTTGGACCTTGGAGTGGAAAGATAGAAATTTTCAAATTTGAGTTATTAATTAGGGTGACATGATATTGGGCAATAACTTTGATTGGGTTTTGACCCCCTTTAGAGATGGAATTGACTTTCGAGTTCTTCATGGAAGTTGTAGAGTTTCCTTGGAGCTTTCTATTGATACCAAATTTGTCAAATTTTGATTTTGGGATCAAGAGTTATGAATTTTGAAAATTTTGGTTATATATATAAATATATATATTAAAAAAAATATTGAAAATTGAAGTTTTTCCTGCGCGAGAGCGAGAGCGACGCGTCGCCCTCGCGATCGCCGCATCTTTGGCACGTCTCGCGATCGCGACGACTCGCGATCACGAGATCACGTTTTTTTGTCGCATCTCGCGACGGCGACGGGTCGCGAGGGCGACCAGCCCGACCTGGGGCTGCCCGACCCGACCCTAATCTGACCCTCTTCCAATCTTTTGCTTATATCTTTTTCGTCTGACATCCGATTGACTTGATTTTTGAAGCGTTAGATTCCTAAGACAATTCTCTACCTATTCATGAGAAAATGTGTGATTTTTGAGATTTAATTGAAAAAGATTGATTGAATCAAAGAGAGAGGATTGGTTAAAGTGTTTGAGTTGGATAATTTTCTGAATATGGTTCAGTATTTTGTTGAATTCTTAATTTGTGGAGATCCAATGGAACTGATTCTTAATGAAAAATAAAATAGAGACATGGGGCTACAGGTCATATGAAGAAATCGAATTTCAATTTAGCCCCTAAGATTTTTAATTTCAGAATTGAAGTTGGATTTAGTGTTCAGTCTTGGATTAGTAAGATCTGAAAGTATTTTGGCCATAACTTTTGCTCTAGTCATCCAAATGAGGTGATTCTTCATTTGGATTAAACTATAAAATATTACTACAAATTTTCTGAAGGATTATAGTTTCAATTTAGTCTTTAAGAATGTCAATTGTCGGATGGAAGTAAATCGCTGGAAATTGTTTTAGCATAAACATAGTCCAAAATGTTTGGAGTATAACTTTTGGTGTAGTGCACAAAATTAAATGATTTTGGTGGCATTATGAAATTGAGACAGTGAGGAACTTTTCTCTAGAAGGAAGTTTTAGCAAATTCCTTCAATTTGATGATTTGAAAAATGTCCTAAGTTAAGCATGATTTGATAAATTTTGAGACTTTGTTTTAATTTATGATTTTGAGGACTTAATTAGCATGTTAATGTGAATAATTAACATGTTAAATTGAGTAAGAGTATATGGGATAAGTTTATTGGATTAAATGAAATTAAAGTATTAGAAATTAAAGTGTTAGAAATGCATAAGGGCAAAATTGGAAGGTTACTTAAGCTTTTAAGTTTCTAGGCTTATAAGGAAGGGCTTAATGATCTTTTTATACTCGTTTAAAGGGCAAGGAGTGGGCTGTCATTTTTAAGAAGTAGAAGCCCGAAATTTTTAAGAGAAAGAACAAAAGAAAAAGGGAAGAAAGAAGAGAAGTAAGCTTCGGTGATGGAGAAGAAGAAAAGAGAAAGGAATGTCTAGGGTTTTGATTTTTTTGGGCTTCAAGTAAGATTTTTTCGTTCCTCCAAGAGGAAAAAGGTGGAAGAGCATGAGAGCTTCCTATGGAGCTAAGAAATTCCGAAAATGGTGAAGATTAAGGTAAGAGGAAGATTTTGACTTGTTAAATTTTAATGAGATTTCGGTTTAGATAACTTAAGAATGGTATAGGTTTGTGATTTCTAAAGTCAATTTTGGTGATTGCATGGTTTAAATTGCTCAATTTTGGATGGTTATTAATTAGAGTTTTTGTTATGAATTAGGGAAATTGAAGTGAGGCTTTGGAGAAATTGAAGCTATGGACAAGTTTTAAGCATGGAATTGAGGTGGGTACCATGTTTATATTTTGATTTATAAGCCAATTATGTGATTTCGAAAAATCAAGAAGAGAAATGTTTTGAAAATTATTATTTTCGAATAATTAAATTCGTTGATTTTTGTAATGATTTAAGAAATTGATAATGGATTGTTTTCGAATGATTGGATAAATTGCTAAAATTGTTTTGAATGATTTTGATCAAAAATTGATACGATTTTCGCATTCATTGTGTTTAATAATTTGATAATTGCTATAAGTGTTGCATTCTTTGGTTATGAATGATTGAAAAATTGTTATGTGATTTTGATTTGTTATGTGAATTTTTGAAATTGCAGAATTGAGAATGAAAATTTTGTTTGATGTATGGCATGATTATGAGAATCGAGTTTTCGAAATGTGCCTTCGGACAATCCGATTTTCAAGTATGTATTATGTGTTATGTGGGTTTGGTTAGGTCTCATAAGTTGAGTCAAGTGCACTTATCTTATTTTTATAGACTTCGCCCGCCTGCCAGCTAGTGGCATTGGAGCTCCATTACGGACTCTCATAAGTTTACGGTTAACGGGAAGGTGTAGTACGTTCTGTTCATGGCTGCACAGGACTGCTATGTGAAAATGTGCAGTACGTTCTGTTTTGGACCGACCCAAACCATTCTGATGTGCTTATGTGTTTTTGATTTTGTTTATAATGTGATGCATTCATGTTCTTGATTTGTTCGTGAATTCTTTGAAATTGAGAAATTTTGAGAAATAAGCTCTTGATTAATTTTTCTACTGTGAAATGTTTATAAATGGCAAACGCTTTGAAAAATGATTTTTGCTTATTTTTCGATTTATAAACATGATATCCACGAGTTGTCTAGCTCACCCCCTTTCACCCCCATCTCCAGGTTTCAAGCAGGAGATTGGATGAAAGAAAGTCAAGGCTTTTGATCGACTTTTATATAATTTGTAGTTTGTGAAATTTGGATTTCGATATTGGTTTTGTATATGGCTTGGAATGCCATTTATGCTTTTGTAAGCATTTATTTGATGATGTATATATGAATTATGAAATTGTGTATTGAATTGAGATTTGAATGTGATTGATTGAATTATGAAGTTGTATATGGAATAGAATAGTAAATTATGGTTTTGTATATAAATTGAATATTGATTGTGTTTTGGATTCCGGACGGAAGGTCCGATGATGTTGATGATTGAAAATTATTTGAAGTGCTATGTAGATGATGATGATTGAATGTGTTGTTTATGATGGGATTCCGGACAGGAGGTCCGATGAATTGTGATGTTTGAGTTGAAATATTGAAGTGCCTTTTTGTATGAATTGTGGATTTAGAGTTATGTGTATTAAGTGTCTTTTGGCAAAGGAAAATAAGAATTAGTTAAAAAGAATAATTATTAGATATGTATGTTTGTGAAAGATAAAATATTTGAGTTTATGGAATTGATGAATTCCAAATTGAGAAAGTGTATTGCTTTGTATGAGATCGAGTAAAGATGAAAAAGATGAAAAAGAAAGAAAGAAAAAAAATTATACCGATTTTCGGATTGGTTTAGTTTTAAGGTATCCAATGCGCGTTTTTCTAATGTATGAGCTCACAGATGTCGAAAATTTAATTGAGTTCGTTTGAACCGTTTGTGTGTTTTGATTCGATTCGTTTTCGATTCTTTTTTCTTTGATCCATTTTGTTTTCTTTGACTTTCACCATATGTTTCCGCTTCGGATTCGTTCGCTTTTGATTTTTGTCCGTCTGTTTGCTTTGATTCTGAACCAATTCGATTTTCGCTTTGGATTTTGTTTCGCCATTTGTTTTGAGCCACTTTCGGTTTTAAAATCCATTTGATTTGTTTCCGTCGATATGTAATCCGTTCTTTCGTTTCGGATCCGTTCTTTTGTTTCGCTTTTCGTTTCCGTTTCTCGTTTTTCCAGTTGGGGTCCAATTTTGAAATCAGGTCCCAACAATTAATTAATAAGTTAATTGAATTTCTTAATAATATTCAAACTTTACTAAATTTTGATGTTATATTATACTTAAGTCATTATTACTATATACAAAATTTTAAAGATTTAAAATCAAGTAATATATGTTTGAAAATTTTATTGCAAATTGCGCTTTCGTATTATAAGCTTACTGATAAACATATGCAAATACATGCAAATCCTCATGTAATCCCAACAATAGTTATCTGATTTCCTTTCAAATGTATTTGATTTTATTGTATCTGATTTTATTTGATTTTATCTTGTGATCTTCGTTATCTTTGTAGATATCATATACATGTATAAATACAGTGTAAAGTCACTCATGATAATGCAACCAATATAATACAATTACATTTTCAACCACTTTCCTTCTTCTGTTTTGTTGTGGTACCAGAGCTGATACATTAGTTTTATTATCGACCCATACATCCAAGCCAACAGTCATTTTCTCAAACACCTAACCTACACACAAACCAGCAGAAACACACACGAAAAACACCCTACTTTTCACACAGAAACAACACACACGAAACATCCACCTTTTTTTAAAAAACCAGTACCTCACAAACAAAACCCAATGGCAGATCCTACTTCTCCCACATTACCATTCAATCAAATCACAAATTTTCTCACTACCAAATTAGATGATTCAAATTACCTCATCTGGCGCAATCAAATCCATGTCATTCTTATCACCTCTGATCTTGTTGGCTACATTGATAGATCAATTACACCACCTTCCATCACTCCAGATACTGAATCTCCGAATATCTCAAGTGGCAAAAATTCGATCACCTGGTCTACTGCTTCCTCACTGCCTCTCTGTCCACTTCCATTGCCCGCCTTACCATCGGATTTATCACAGCTCATGATCTCTGGCTCAATCTCGAGCAACACTTCATGCAACAATCCAGCTCCCAACGCTCTCTGCTCAGAAGAAAACTACACACCATTCAAAAAGGACAACAAATAATTACTGAATATCTTGCCACTATCTCCACTACGGCAGATGAGCTCGCAGCTATAGGTGATAAAATATCTGATTCTGATCTTATACTTTTTATCTTGAATGTCTTACATGCAGATTTTGAATCTTTCATCACGGCGGTGGAGTATCGCGAGTCCAGCATTTCCTTCGGTGAACTCAAGGCCAAACTCCTTATCCACGAGCAATGACTCTTAGCTTTCCATTCGGCTCCCTCACCAGACATAGCTCTCATGTCGTCTGTCGCTGGCTATCGCTCTTTTCCCTCTTCCCACAGGCACGACACATCTCGTAGCAAAGGAGGAGGCTGACACACTTTTTAGCCTACATCGTCTGGGTCGTCTTCTTTTTCATCTAGGCCACGGACCTTTGCTTCTGGCCCACATGAGCAAGCCCCTGCCCACCCTTCTCAGCCCACAATACCTTATAACCCTAGCCTACAAGCCTACTCCATTAATCCTCAGCCCAATTATCATTCTTCCAGGCCCAATCACTCACATACACTCCCAACCCAATGTCAAATTTGCTGGAAATGGGGCCACATTGCAACCCATTGTCAGTACAGATACTCCGAATCCCGAAATCGTCCTCTCCACCCTCCACCTAACCATAAACACCTTTCCACTGCCTTTACTACCTTAAATATCCAAGAACCATCAAATCCCTCCACCTTCACCTTTAATACTCTCACCGAATGGCTTCCTGACACTGCTACCACTAATCATATGACACTGGATTCTCACCTTGTTGACTCTGAAACTCCATACAGTGGTCCCCATCAAGTGATTGTCGGTAATGGATAAACCCTTCCCATCTCCTCCACCGGTAATGTCACCTTACCCACTCCAACACGTCCTCTTCATCTGCACAATGTCTTAATTGTTCCCAATCTTACCACTAATTTACTTTCTGTAGCTAAATTTGTTAAAGATAACTCTTGTCTTATTGAATTTAACCCCTTTGGTTACATTGTGAAGGATCTCAACACCAAGACACCACTATTCGCAGGGTCCATCCATAATAATCTTTATCCTATGAAAATACCACTTTGTTTTCAAAATCCAATTACTCTCCAAGCTGTTTCTACTGCACTCAATCTATGGCATCAACATATAGGTCATCCGTGCTCTGCCATACTTTCCAGATTGTCTCTCCCATTCAAATTGTCCTTAAATGTACCTAATAATTGTACTTCCTGTTTATTAGGAAAAAGTACTCATCTTCCTTTTCAATTATCATCTCGTGTTTCTACTATGCCTTTACAACTTATTCATTGTGATATTTGGGGTCCCTCTCCATCTCTCTCAATTTCTAGTTACCGCTATTTCATTCTTTTCATTGATGATTTTAGTCGTTACATTTGGATTTTTCCTTTAACTCACAAAAGTCAAGCGCTTTTTCAATTCCAAATTTTTAAAACTACAACTGAAAATCTTTTTTCATCCACTATTAAATCTGTCCAATGCTATGGAGCTCTTGAACTCATCAAAGGTCCCTTTGCCACCTTTTTAACCACACATGACATCTCTTACCGCATTTCATGTCCTCATACTCCACAACAAAATGGCCTTGCTGAACTTAAAATTCGTCACATAACTGAAACTAGCCTTACTATTCTTCTTCATGCCTCTTTACCCAAGTCATTCTGGTTCGATGCTTTTTCTACAGCCACTTATCTCATCAATCTTTTTCCCACACCTATCCTTAATCAAAACTTTTCCTCACCCCACCTGATCTCTCACACCTTCGTGTGTTTGGGTGTGCTTGTTTCCCTTTCCTTGGGGCTCAACGTGTGGACAAACTATCTCCCAAGTCCCCGCAGTGTGTTTTTATTGGTTATTCTTTACAATACAAAGGCTATCGTTGCTTTGACCCTATCACCTCCAAAACTCACATCTCAAGCCATGTCTGCTTTCTTGAAACTATTTTCCCCTTTACTACTTCCTCCCCACCCTCTTCCTCCACATCTTCTCCCTCTGTTATTTCTCTTCCACTACCTGTACCACTCTTTTCTCCACCAGTCCCAACCATACCATCTCCACCATCCCGAAATATATCATCTCCACCACCTCAACACCACATGACCACCCGCACACGTGACAACACTCGCGTTCCTCAGATCTTTTCTGACTATGTTACCTATTCCACCTCTACTCAACCCTCAAACGAGAGCTGTGTTTGTTCGAATGATGCTCCCTCGACGCATATATATTTTATTTATAGAGTTTACGATTGTACAAATGGTGAGAGAGCACGCTATCAGACAAAGGTTGTTATCTGGTTTTGTACAGAAAATATTCTTTACAGACGTTGGTTGTTTGTGTGTGAGTGTACGTGATTGCCGCCGCAGTTTACATCCTCCATGCTAACGCCCTGATAATGTGATTGCATTGCGTCTCGTTGTAAAGTCAGATAAATTATTTTCCTTGACATCCCTCTCAAACTAGGCGTGTTTCGGGCTTCTAAACACGCCAAGTTTGCTCAGAATGACAAAATTGTGAACCGACAGTGGCCTTTGTTAAGCAATCTGCAATTTGTTCTTGAGATGGAATATATCTAACTTCTAGTCTTCTTTCAAGAACTTTGTCTCGGATAAAATGAATGTCCACTTCGATGTGCTTGCTTCTTGCATGAAAAACCGGATTACTCGCTAATTGCCCTGCACTCACATTATCACACCACGCCACAGGGATTCCATCTATTGGGATTGATAGTTCCTTAAGAAGAGACTCAATCCAAGATATTTCACAGGCCACTTGTGCTAAGGCCCTGTATTCCGCTTCGGTGCTGGACCGTGCTACGACAGGTTGTTTCCTTGAACTCCAAGACACTAGTGTTGAGCCAAGATAGACGCAGTAGCCACCAGTAGACCTTTTGTCATGCTTGCTGCAGGCCCAGTCTACATCTGAAAATCCTGTAATTGTGTAGTGGCTGCATGGTTGTATGTTCAGTCCATAATTTTTGGTTCCTTTGAGATATCTCAGCACACGCTTAGCTCCTTGCATGTGTTTTTCAGTCAGATTTTGAAGGAATTGACTTAGTTTGTTCACGATGTATGAGATGTCAGGTCTGGTATGTGTGACGTACTGCAATGCTCCTATTATTCGCCTGTAGTCTGTTGCATTTTGAAGTGGTTCACCTCCATCTTTTGTTAGATTTGAACTGAGAGTTACTGGAGATGTGCAGTCGTTTGAATTTGCCAGCCCAATCCTTTCGAACAGCTCTTTAATGTATCGTGTTTATGTCAAATGGATTCCATACTCGTTTCTTAGTACTTCAATCCCAAAGAATAGTTTCAACGGTCCCAGGTCCTTTAAGGCAAACAGCTTATCAAGCTCTTTCACAAAGCTTCGAGTGAGGTTGGATTGTTCCTCGTAATAATCATGTCATCAACGATATCGAATAAACATAATCTCACCTCCTTTCCTCATGATGAACAATGATGAGTCACATCCGAATTCTTGAAGCCCCAATCTATCGTTGTCTTCCTCGACTTCTCAAACCAGCTCTTGAGCCTCGCTGAGTCCATAAATCGCTTTGTTTAATTTGCATACAAGCTGGATTTGTCCTTTGCTCAAACCCTTGGGTTGCTTCATAAACACAGCTTCGTAGAGGTCCCCGTTCAAGAAGGCATTATTGATGTCAAGCTGCCTAATGCTCCAGTTCTCTGTCACTACGATGGTGAGTATTAATCTGACTGTCGATGCTTTTATCACTGGACTAAAGGTTTCGCCATAATCCACTCCTGCATTCTGATGGAATCCTTTTGCCACTAGTCTGGCCTTGCATCGTTGGAATGATCCACCTGCATTTCTCTTAACCCTGAATACCCACTTGTTGCCTACGACATTCATCTGGGACGTGACAGGTACCAAGGTCCATGTTTCATTCCTATTCAAGGCGTTAAGTTCCTCTTGCATTGCTTTTCTCCACTGTTTTGATTTCAAGGCTTCATTTACTGTAGTAGGTTCAACTGGTGAAGAACTGACTGCGGTGTAAAGTTGAAACTCTGGTTGTCGCTTGGGTTTGAATATTCCAGACTTGGATCTGGTTATCATCCCATGTCCTTCATTTCTTGGTTGATTTTCTTGTACTTGCACATCATCATGATCCGCAATGTCCATGCCATATCCAGAACTTCCCAAAGGAGTTTTGATAGTCGCGTCTCCATCTCTTATTTGTGCTCCTCGATTGTAATGTTTCGATTCGGTATTCGTGACTCGCTCGATGTAGGAGAAAAAACTTGATGGTCTGTACTCGATGAGACATTGGTTTGGTTTGAAGGGGTTTGAGAGTTTTTGAACCAGATAGGAATGGTGACCAATGTATGTGTTTCTGATGATTTTGTGTTAAGGAATCCATTTTGGAAGGATATTCTTGTTCGTTAAAATTACATGGCGGAGATATAAAACCTTCCAGTGGAGCTCAGACATTTGTACCCTTTATGAGCATTACTGAAACCCAAAAATACGCACTTCATAGAATGGAATTGAAACTTTTGAGACTGATAGGGTCTTAGGCATGGGTAACAAGCACAGCCGAAAGGCTTGAGAGCTTTATAGTTTGGTCTTTTTTGAAAAAGTTTCTCAATGGGGCTTTGGTCGTTAATGATAGGAGACGGTAACATGTTTATCAGCTGGACTGAGTTTTGAAAAGCTTCTGGCCAAAATTTAAAAGGAACCTTTGATTAAGCTAGGAGTGTTAGTCCAGTTTCGACAATGTGCCTATGCTTTCTTTCAGCTCTACCATTTTGAGCTGATGTGTGTGGGCAAGCATATCTGATTCTAATGCCATGTTGTTTTAGGTAGTTTGTGAGACTTATATACTCACCCCCCATATTAGTTTGTATACACTTGATTTTTTGCTTAAGTTGGTTTTCTATCATGGTTTTGAATTGGATGAACGTTGGTGTAACATCAGATTTATGCTTTAGAGGGTAGAGCCAAGTGTGTCTGCTAAAGTCATCAAGAAATAGTATGTAGTATCTTAACCCAGACGTGGATAGAACAGGGGCTGGACCCCAGACATCAGTGTGAATTAGTTCGAGTGGTTTAGAGGCTTGGGAGCTAGACAAAGTGAAGGGCAGAGAATGTGATTTTCCCAATTGACAAGCATCACAAAAGAAGTTCTTTTCATTGATATCAACCGACTCATTACATAAGCTGAGAACTTTGGCTAAAGTTTTAAGAGAAGGGTGACCTAAACGTCTATGCCAAATTTCCAAAACATTTTGTTTATCTGACTTATCTAAATACCTTGATAGATGAGCTTGATGGGTTGGCTTGGTATTGGTATTGTTTCGATGATGAATGGTCTCAACATGGTACAGTCCTTCATGCAATTTCCCTGTCACCAGAATTTGTCCCGAAGCCTTGTCCTTCACAAAACAACCAGATTGATTGAAGTTAATATCAACATTGTTTGAATCAATCAGCTTAGATATACTGACTAAGTTCTTATCGATATCAGGCACGCAAAGAGTTTCATTTAGTGTCAAATATTGTCCATCATTCGTTGGTAATTTTACCAGACCAGTGTGTGAGATATTAAGTTTCTTACCATTGCCAATGGTCAATGATTCTTTACCCTTGTACTTATGTTTTTGATGCATAATGCTTGGATCGTTTGTAACGTCATTAGTTGCTCCGTTGTCTAAGAGCCAGTCTGCATCTCCAGTGTTGTCGGTAGTGGCAATATAAGCTACACTTTGGTTTTTGGTTGGTTCTGATAACGACCCCATATAACTCTTGTCGAAACGAAAATAGCAAATGGCAGCAGTATGGCCAGGTTTTCCACACACCTGACACAGGGGTTTATTTCCTCCACCGAATCTGTTTCCTCTGCCTCTGTAAGATCTTCCACTTCTGCCTGTGCTTCCAGATCGTCCTCCATATTGTTGAGTGCTGTAGTTTCTTTGATTGTTCTGGCCTCTGGTGAAGTGAGCACTTGGTGGAACGATGTTGATGGTGGTCATTCCTGAGTTTAACTGATCTAGTCTTCTTTTATAACTGAGAAGTTTTGACTGAAACTCCATCCAGCTTATTGTTTCTCGTTCAGTGATTTGACATACCAGGGGGTTGTAGTCTTGTGAGTCAAGTCCAGCCAACGTTTGAGTCACAAGATCATCTAGTGTTACTGGGTGTCCTGCGAGAGCCAGATTGTCGGCAATCCCTCTCATTGTTTTTATGTATTCTTCCATCTTCATTGTGCCCTTCTGCGTTTTTGCAAACTCCCTTTTATAAAAGACGACATTTGAGCGAGTCTTTACACCAAATAGATCATTTATTGCGTTCCACAGCCTTTGAGAGGTTTCATGGCCCATCAGCTCAGATGCAACCGAAGGCTCAATGGTATTGTAGATCCATCCTAGCAACATCTGGTCTTGAGCATACCAGTTTTCAAAGTCCTGATTCACTCTTGTTTGAACTTCATCTGTCCCTTCTGTCGTTGTTTCAATGAACTCTAGTGGGCATGGTGTCACACCAGTGAGATAGCCTTCAAGTCTGTTTCCTCTTATCATAGGGAGGATCATGTTTTTCCATAGAAAAAAATTATCATGGTTCAGCTTAACCATGTTGAATGTTCCCATAGGGCTGCTTGTTGTGTTCAGAGGCTTCGGTGCCATTGCTGAGCTTCCTCCGTTGTTGTCGTTTCCTAAAACAGCTGAGCTTTCTCCATTGTGAGCCATAAGTGCTGCGCTTTGATACCAAGTGAAAAATGCAATATTTGAGAGATGTGTTTGTTCGAATGATGCTCCCTGTACAGAGCCGACGCATATGTATTTTATTTATAGAGTTTACGATTGTACAAATGGTGAGAGAGCACGCTATCAGACAAAGGTTGTTATCTGGTTTTATACAGAAAATATTCTTTACAGACGTTGGTTGTTTGTGTGTGAGTGTACGTGATTGTCGGACTGCAGGTTTACATCCTCCATGCTAACGCCCTGATAAATTTGATTGCATTGCATGCATCGTTGTAAAGTCAGATTAAATTATTTTCCTTGACAACCTCTACTCAACCCTCAAACGAACCAGATCCCACTTCCTTCACTCAAGCAAGTAAATTTCCACATTGGTGCCAAGCCATGCTTGATGAGTTCAATGCTCTCCATCGCAATCATACCTAGACCCTTGTTTCTCCACCTCCTAATGCCAAAATTGTTGGATGTAAATAGGTTTTTCAAACCAAACACAATTATGATGGTTCCCTCGATCGATACAAAGCCCGTCTTGTTGCCAAAGGATATCATCAAACTCCTGGTCTTGACTACACTGACACATTTAGTCTTGTTCTCAAACCCACGATCATTCGCCTCATCCTTACTATTGCCCTATCAAAAAATTGGCCCATTCGTCAACTTGATGTTCATAATGCATTTCTTAATGGGAATCGTGCAGAACTAGTCTTCATGACCCAACCCCCTGGCTTTATTGATCCTCATCAACCTTCTTATGTATGCCATCTTCACAAAGCCCTTTATGGTCTGAAACAAGCTCCACGAGCATGGTTTCATCGCTTAAGTCAAAAATTACTTGAACTCAGTTTCACTTCCACCAAATCTGATACATCATTATTTGTTCACTCTACCTCCTCCCATACCACATTCCTCCTAGTTTATGTTGATGACATCTTAATCACTAGCTCCTCCTCATCTTTTCTCACACATCTCATTACTGAACTAAATTCTGCCTTTTCTATCAAAGACCTCGGTCCTCTTCATTATTTTCTTGGCATCGAAGCTACAACCACATCTACAGGCCTTCTCCTTACCCAAACTAAGTATACCAAATATTTTCTTTTCCGCACAAGCCTTGCTCAGTCCAAACCCACCATCACACCCATTACTCCTACTTTTCCTCTATCCAAAAATCATGGTACAGCCCTCTCTGATCCTTCTGAATACAGAAGCACTGTTGGTGCCCTCCAAGACAAACTTTGTCTTACTCGTCCTAACATTCAATTTGCAGTTAATAAAGTCTCCCAATTTTTCCATTGTCCTACCGAAATTCATTGGACTGCTGTTAAACGGATACTTCGGTACCTTCGTTCCACATCCTCTTCTGGTATCCACTTAATCCACACAACCTCTCTCTCTTCAAATGCATATTGTGATGCTGATTGGGCAGGGTGTCCTGATGATCGTCGATCTACATCTGGTTATTGTATCTTCTTGGGTCTAAATCTTATCTCCTGGAGTACCAAGAAACAACATACAGTTGCTAAATCTAGCACCGAAGTCGAGTATCGAAGTATTGCTCTTGCTGCTGCTGAAGTTTGTTGGTTAAATCTCTTCTCGAGAAATTGGTTTCTCTCACCTACCACCGACTCTTTGGTGTGACAATTTTGGTGTCACGTTTCTTGTTGCCAATCCAATCACTAATCCTCGTATAAAGCACATTAAAATTGATATTCACTTTATCAAAGATCTGGTCACCAGCAAAGTATTATCATTTCAACATCTTCCTTCAAATAATCAAATTGCCGACATTATGACCAAGGCTCTACCCTCATCTGTTTTTAGAAATTTTCATGGTAAGCTCACTGTGGCTACCCACCGTGATCTTGAGGGGAGCTGATAAACATATGCAGATACATGCAAATCCTCATGCAATCCCAACAGCATTTATCTGATTTCCTTTCAAATGTATTTGATTTTATTGTATCTGATTTTATCTTGTGATCTTTGTTATCTATGTAGATATCATATACATGTATAAATATAGTATACAGCCACTCATGATAATGCAACCAATACAATACAATTACATTTTCAATCACTTTCCTTCTTCAGTTTTGTCACTTACAATGATAAGCTTAAAAGTTAAATAAAGACATAAAATAAAATCTATTATATATGAATATTTTCTTTTTATACGCAATTGAGTTGTCATCTGCTGTCTAGAGATCTATACAATTTTTGGAGGTAGTGAAACCACCATCCACAACAAGGTTATGACCGCTTACGTACTTGGATTCATCGCTAGCAAGGTACAAAACTGCCTGAGCAATGTCTTCAGTTTTCAAGGTCACGCCCTTGAGATTAGCTAAGCTCCTCACCCTTTTCTCCACTTTCTCTACCTCCTCCTCCGCCTCATCTTCTCCCTGATCATCACAACCCCTCCAAGCATTAATAAGCATGGACGTTGCTAGCCCAAAAGGAGACACGCAGTTAACTCTAATCCCATAACTGCCCAACTCACAAGCTGCATTCTTTGTCAAACCAACAATGGCGTGCTTGGAAGCTGCGTAGGCATGAGGTCCAAGTCCTCCCATTACACCTGCTACACTAGCTGTGGAGATAATGCAACCACTTCTTCGTGGCACCATAACTTTTGCCGCATGTTTCATGCCAAGTGCAGCTCCTCTAACGTTGATTCCCATGATCTTGTCAAACTCGTTGGCGTCGAAATCGACAATGCTTTTGTGTTTTGTTTGGTTCCCAAGAATCCCGGCATTATTTACAAGAATATCGACCTGGCCATAACGAGAAACCGTGAAGTTGATCAAGTTTTGTATGTCCATTTCTGAACTTACGTCGCAGCGTAGAAAGATGGTCGAAGATGAAAGTGAATTGGCTAAATGGGTACCAGCGGCATCGTCGATATCTGCGATGACTATCTTAGCTCCATGCTTCACAAAGAGCCTCACTATGGCTTCTCCTATCCCTCCGGCACCACCCGTTACGATTGCTACTTTTCCTTCCAACCTATTGACAAACAAGAATTATGAACAAGGGCATTGACGTACCGAAACTAATGACTTGTTGAATTAGGGTCAGGATATGTTGAGCAAATTCTCATTTATAAAACTATGTATACAGAATATGTATACTTAGATCGGGTTCTGAAGTTGCAACCTTTTTAGTTGGCCGGACGAGGATTCGTTGCTTATAAAATGAATTGCTGGGAGTGTTTTCTCTGGGACTACTACTAGATCAAGCATATTTGATAAGATAGCTGCAGAGAGAGAAAGCTTTAAGTTTTATGATGTAGGGTTTTCTGAACCAACCAACACAAAATATCCTCTTTACCTTGTAGTTTCACATACCACTTAAGAAAACTGGGTTGGCTCTTCTTAATGGCTAGACCACTAATGAGTGGTCTCCTGTATATGTTTATACCTTTGGATAAGAGAAAGAAGGAAGAAATTATCAGGAACTCATGCCTTTTTGCACTTTAGGCGATAAGATTGTTTTGTGCAAATCCGTTAGGGACAGATTCCGCTTGAGCCAAAAAGTTTGGAGATAAAGATTGAAAACAGTTAGCCAACTATGGTATGGTATCTGGTTGATTCAACGCAATGAACTGAACCAAAAGCATTAAAAGCTGTAGTAGACGTTTCGTTTACGAGAGAAAGCACCAACAAAATCCTTCATTCTTCTTTTTTGTGTTGCCTCATTATTAATATTGGGTGATTTTGGTAGATAATGTTAGAATTTTAAAACAGGTCAACGGGCCCACACGAGAAGGAAAGTTAGACCACATATAATATTAAATGAGGTTCTATCTAAAAAGGAAAGTTAGACCATATACAATATTAAATGAGGTTCTATCCTAAAATTAATCGGTGATAGGTGAAGTAACCCACTAAATTTATATGTTACTCTTCTTTCCTCTCTTTTTTTAATGTGAGACAACTCTCACTTTATATTTCAACACATCCTCTTCACGTGTGGGTTTAACACGTGACATAATCTATCATTTTGAGGAATTAAAGACTAACATAAGAGTAATATGCTCTGATACCATGTTAGAATTTGAACGGACCTACAGGCCTACACGAAGAAAAGTTAGAATACATATAAGTCTAAGTAAGGTTCCATCCTAAAACCAATTGATGATAGGTGGAGTAACCCACTAGACTTATATGTTACTCTTCTTTCCTCTCTTTCTTCAACGTGGGACAAACTACCACTTTATATTTCAACAGATAATAATTTTGATTTTAAAATATTTTAATAGGTTTGTAAAGATATATGTTTTAAATAACTTTGTTTTTTAATTAAAAACTTTTTACGGTTGAAATTAATTTTTTAAAATTTTAATAATAAAGAATTAAATAATAACTAGTGTAAAGTAGGAGGAGCGTAAAATGAATATCAAAATAATCAAATACGAATCCAACTATCAGTTGATACTGATAACGATAGACTTAAAGGATGGTAAGGTTTGGGCCTATAAGCTGCTTGTCGGGTCCAGAAGCTCAATATTGTAGATTTAGGGCTACGATCCGTTGCAGAAGATAAGTCGCACAGCGGCTCTTTAAACGGCGAAACTAAAGAGTCTTTGGTCTACTGCTGCTTCTGCGCGAGTGTTCAGCGGCAGAACAAAGGATGATGTTAACAGGTGATATTCCTCCAAACCAAACCATCTACATTAAGAACATCAACGAGAAGATCAAGAAAGAAGGTTTCTTTTCCTGCAATTCTCTTTGTTTCTCGCGAGTACACTACATTTACTCTATGCCCACTTAACCCTAATTCTCGTGCTTCTAGTTAACACTGTTTGCACTCGCTCTGTAATTATATTTTCCGTAGTTGTTATCTGGGTTTGGATTTTTTTTTTTGAGAAAACACTTTTCAATCCCATTGCTTCGTTTCATATAATTCCTTTCGTTTTATGGAAATCGTTTGGTTGGGTATTTTCGGTTGATGTTATGGAGAAATGGGAATTTTACGACTCTGTTACTTTTGTACATCTTTTGATTTCCTTTACATTCATGAGCATCTAGCATGACTGGTGACACGCTGCACTGTCTATTGCTATCATTGGCAGAATTGAAGAGATCCCTTTATTGTTTGTTCTCTCAATATGGAAGGATTCTGGATGTTGTTGCTTTGAAGACTCCAAAGCTTCGAGGGCAAGCATGGGTTTGTTTTAGTGAATTGACGGCTGCCAGTAATGCTGTGAGACAAATGCAGGGCTTTCCCTTTTATGACAAACCTATGGTACATATCAGCTCCATTTAATCACTTATTTATTGTTTTCAAGTATGTGCTCTGGTTACATGTATTTCACAACAGGTAGCTCCCATTTTCTGGTTTCCTATCTCATTGGTGGAGTTACGTGATTCATGGGTCTCCAAATTCCTTAGACATAGTTTGCAACTTTCCTTAAACCAAAAATTGAAGTTTGTTCTGTTTATTGTGCACAAGTTTATTTTTCTATACAAATTAAAATACAGTTGGTAGATGGCAGTAGAAACTTAAGTATAGCAGCATGCAACCTGCGCTTTTATGTTTGAAAATTTTGTACCATGTTGATGCTCAAATATCATCATATTCCCATGGAAATGGATAAGAAATAAAGTACAAATTGTCTTCCTGTCTTTTTAAAAGGTTGATAAAGCAAGAGAAGGAAAGTTAGCGATGACCTGCATAAACTATTGTATGTTAAAGAGTATAATAGAATAGTGGTATAACGGTGTCCTAAAAGAGCACAGAGAACTATATTCTTTTAATTTACATAAAAGACATCTGATAGGCTTTACCTAAAATAATGAAGTCTTAATGAATGTAATTCTAGCTCTATATGCTCATTAACCATGCATCTATTGGGATCTTACTGCATTTCTTGTTTAATTTTCTTCTTGCATATTTTGTCTTTACAGCGGATCCAGTATGCCAAAACAAAGTCTGATTGCCTTGCAGAGTTGGAAGGAATATATGATCCCAATGCAAAGAAGAAGAGGAAACAAGAAGAGAAAGGTGAATAGTCATTAATTAGGATTTATTTGCAAGATTAAAGTTCATAAATCTTAGAATGGATGAATTTGCCTGTTTTGTTTTGTTGTAGAAAATTAAAGTGCTTCATGAATTGTGTGTAAGTTTTGCAGATCTAAGCTACTAATGGAACTCTAAATAGAACTTGAATATAGGTATTCAGTTTATGAATTCTTTCTGGAAAGGGCTAATGAGTAGAGTTGCAAACACCATCATGGTGGATGATCTTGTTTTAACATTGTTATTTGGCAATCCATTTCCTGACGGTTGCTTCGAGTGCTTTATATGGGTGCACGAAACAAGCCCATCATGTGATTAAATTTAGTGTTGCACTTAGAGTTTCCATATGAAGCATTATGTTTTAACAATATTGATGAGCTAAGAATTGTAGTTTCAGTTTGCTATACTACAAGGCTAATAAACCAAATGAAAATAATTAATACTTGCTTAAGTCTAGCGATCTAGTCCATGGATCTACTATCATAATTGTTGACAGAATAGGGAATGTAATAGAGAACTTATTGGGCAGTCCTTTGTTATATGTAAAGGAACTTTACTGTTACAACCTCTGGTTCTGACAACTACTCACCACCATAGAGGATAAAATGACTTTGTTCCTTCAGATGATTTAGCTTCTTGGTATTTTGGCACAATGGTTTACACATGTTTTTACATCTTCAGCGGAAAGAAAGAAATATGCAGAAGAAAGACAGCAATCGGCAACAGCTAATGGTGCAACTACTGAGAGTAATGGGGCGCCAGTAAGTTGGACAATTTTCTTGAATTTGCTCTCTTTTATTCCTCGTGGACTTGTCAATTGGTCATGTCATCCAAAGATTATTCATTGTATCATATAATGCTCAAAATGACACTTGACATGTATTATTAGAATTTTCGGAATGATTTAACCTGCTGTCTTGGGAAATTAAGGATTCAAAAGAGTCCAAGCATGTATTCCCAGTAATCTGGTTATCAATTGCTGCTTATATCAACTGAGCATTTGTTGCATCTGCAGAGTTCTTTCCGCCATGCAAATCAGGGTCCACAAGAGTCAGTTCCACCAAACAATATACTGTTTATACAGAATTTGCCCCATGAAACTACTAGCATGATGTTGCAAGTGCTCTTCCAGCAATACCCTGGCTTTAGAGAAGTTCGAATGATTGAAGCAAAGCCTGGTATTGCATTTGTAGAATTTGAAGATGATGTGCAGTCCTCCATGGCAATGCAAGCCCTTCAGGGTTTCAAAATTACTCCTCAAAATCCAATGGCTATCAGTTATGCCAAGAAATAGCTGAAAACTAATTTTCCATCCGAAACATCACTTAGGAGATGATGGTTGAAGAGTTAGTTTTAGTTTTATGTACCGTATCCTTGTAGATTTTGGGAAAAAAAACTTCCTTGGCAACAATCTTCGCAGTTCAAGTCCATGAAAGCTACTAGTCATGGCTGTTTGGTTTATGGATCTTTTTCCTACATGTTTGTTGTAAATTTCCTTTTAATTTTTTTTTATTATAAATGCAGTTATCTACATATTTCTTAGAACATAGATTTGTACAGTTGCTTTTGGATCTGTTTAGTTGTCCCCTGGAAATCATTAACTAGATGTTAGTTTTGCCTTGGAAGCAACTATTAGGCTGCACCTGTACATTTTTTTCAAAAAAAAAAAACACCCTTAAATAGTTATTATATATTAATCGATTGCTTTCCATGAATAATAATAATGTAATCATAAATAAAACAGTGATTACTAAGACATAATTAAACACTCGTCAATAGAATTATTTATACGAAAACCAAAAATATTTTTGTTTATTTGTTAACATTTTAAGCTAAAATTATTTTTGTTCCTTGTGAATAACTACATAAGGGGTGTGTTTGGATAATAGTTGATCAGCTAAAAAATTAGCTGATCAGCCAAAATCAACTGTTTGACTTAGTCAAACAGCTAATAGATGTGTTTGATTAATTGGCTGATTGGGTGAATCAGCCAAAACTAATAAGCTGCAGATACCAGCGCCCCAAACCCAAAATGTCAATGTTGCCCACACCTCTCACTCGTCTCTCTCGTTTTCTCCGGAAGGGTATCGCGTTTTCTCTCTACTCTTCGTAACCAGTTGGGAACTGTCCAAATCCGGTTGGCCTCGTCGGGATTTGTTCATCGCCGGAGCTGGTTTTTACGGGTTCTGAAAAGGGTATTTCTTCATTAGTAAGTATCTGACCAGAATCATGAGAAAAGGTCTCGCCTTTAGCATCACCAAGAGTGCCCCTTTTCTTGTTTTCTGAAGATTCAGAACTATGATTAATGGTATGACTTGTAGAACTATAGATGTGTGATCTCTTTTGGATTGTGTTGTTTCAAAGTATGTGTAAGATCTTGACGTTGTTTTAATAAGCATTTTTGTTTACTGCATTTGATGAATAGTTCCCGTTCTTTAATGATCTTCCCATTTTATCAATTGCAACTGTAGATATGGAAATCTTGGGAGGAGTTTTAAGACTCTTTTGATCAACCAATTTCATCTATATACAGATGGAACCAGTGGAAAAGGTGGAGATGGAATCTGATGAGGAAATCCCTTTTAGCACATCACCGGCAGGAACTTAAGTACATCCTTTTAGCTTGAATTCCATTTCTATTGTAGATAGTTAGCCAAAGAAAATGCATTACCTTTCCGTTTTACTGGGCTCCATCTTGTCAAATATGCTCTCGGTTCTTGGGTTTTCTTTATTTGCTGGAAGGATAGTTTATAAAAGGATTCAACATTTTAGCAAGACTCAGTGAGTCGGTCAATCAGTCTCAATTCTCAAATCATTTGTGCGAAAGTTGAATCAAAGGTACACGCTCCAATTGCAATTCCAATTCCACTCCTGACCTCTTCTTTTACTTTTAATTTTCATTTTTCCCTAACCTCTTCCCAATCTCAATTTCTGTTTCTCATGTACGCATAGATTCTTCCTTTGTTGCAATTCCTTTGCTCGATCATACAGGTTTCATGGAGGTATCTGGTCTCTCTCCCTCTCTCTCTCTTATTTGTTTTTATCATGTTTTGCTTTGGATTGTTTTGAAACTGATTATGTGAAAATTTTGTTGTTAAGATAATTTCTCAATGCTTCAGCTTTGTCAGTCTTATAGAACTGGTCAAAGTTGTGTACTCACTGTTTCTTTTTTCCTTGGTTTTTAAAGATTCAGTTGATTTTCGATCGGTTAATTTTATCACGGGACTGCATTTATATTTACATTAGTAGTATTAGTAGTTTATCAACAGGTGGATAGAGCTGTAAAACTTATTCTCTCTGTTTTGTGCGTCTCAGTCTTAAGGATTGATTTTTTTATATTGTGTATGACGTGATTGATATGGTTGTGTAAGTATAGATTTATATTTTTGAAAATCTTCTTCTTCCTGTTTGATTGATGAAATCGTGAAATGTTTAAAAACGCCCCTAATTCGGAACTCTTTAAGGACTTGGAATTTCATCTAATTGACCTTGCTTTCTAACCAACTGTTAAGTTTATGTTTCCTTAACCTGCCCAAACGTGAAACCCAACTTCTTACTTTCTCTTTTAATTTCTGTATTGGGTTTATGTTCAGTCTCTGTAATTATCTTAACAAAAAGTTGTATTGATTTTGTTGAGTAACTTGTTCTATAGGGAGTGGAAGAGACCTCGAAGTCTGAGGCACATTTGACATCACCTGCAGCATTTGTGGAAGGGGGAATCCAGGAGGCCTATGATGATGCTTGCAACATATGCCTTGAAGCCTTTTGTGATAGTGATCCTTCAACTATTCATATACTAGGTCTAAATAATTACCTGTTGGAATTTCCTTAATGGATTTTTTAAAACCTTAATATTTCTTTTGCAGGTGACGAATTGCAAACACCAGTTCCACCTTCAATGCATCCTTGAATGATATTTGTGATTATCATGATTCCTAATATCTTCCACTGCTTAGTTCAGTAATCATATTTACAGTTATTATGGTGACTGGAGTTGTATATTCTGCAACTTCCGAAAAGCAAGCACCATCTTTGTCGTCCTCCAAGCATGCAGTCATGTTGGTTTCCTTGAGAAAGGAAGGGAATGCTTCAACATGATGACCAATGTGTATGCATCATCCAAAAGGTGGGATGGCTTTAGAAGGATAAGGACAATGATGCATTTTAACAGAGTAAGGAAGAATTCAGGACAAAGCTTTGTTGCAGTAAATGGAAAGAGTCACGCATTTACTGTTGATGACAGAGGTCATCATGAAAACAAGCTGATATATGAAGCTTTGGACACTTTGATGTTTCATTTAAAGAAGAGTCCGTATGACATCATGATGGAATTCCTAAATATGAACTAGAATCAAGTGTTATGCTTGATATATCATGAAATTGCAACATAGCAGGGACTTTGAAGGAAGCCAAGGAGAAAACAGTGATCTGAAGTTTAACTTCTGGATGTTCGATATCCTGCTTGGTGCCTAGCCAATGCTTCTCTAATCTTTCAATCAACAATCTTCCAATGCTGAAGGACTTTTGAGAACACACTGCGATGACCAACGTGTAATAGTTCCTCTTTATAAATTTATGTTTATGAAATGTTATAAAAATTTATGTTTGTTTATATTTATCATTTTTTAATATTATTAATTAGATATATCGAATTTGTGATTAAATATGCCAAGAGTTGTTTTAAATTTAATATAAAATTGTGTAAATTGATACTGTATGAAAAGTTGAAAACATAGATTTCTAAGTATGTATTAATGACTAATGATGTCAATTAAAGATATAATTTTTCAATTGAATTTTAAATTAATTTTGAATAACTTCGTTAAGACTTATTATAATTTTGTATTTAAAATTGATAAAATACTTATTATTATTATTATTATATGTTTTATATTTTATTAAAGTTATAAACTTAATTTTGTAAAATTTAATATTCAAATTCTAAATTCTTATAAGAATATTCAAAGAAATATTGAGATATATAATATTCATACTTTTATAATTTTTTAAGTCATGCTCTTATAAGTTATTTTAAACATAAACAGTTAATACTAAACAGCTACTTTTACCAAACATCAAATAGCAAACACAGTTAATACAATCAACTGGTTAAATAGAATTAGCTAACAACTAATGCAATCAGCTGATTGCCAAACAGGCCTAAAGTGGCTACTTATTTTCATACATTATTATTTAAGAAATCAAAATTAAAGGAAAAGGTAAGAATTTTGATATTTTAATTTTTAAAGAAATATTTTCTGTGGCTGCTTTTGAAAAGATAGTTGATGTAATTAAATTATTAATTTATATTAAATTTAATTGTCATAAGCAACTGGAACTGGAGTCGACTTCTTCTACCTACATTATAATAAGATTGGTGAGTTATTCAGTCGAAGGTCAAGTGTTGTCTGTTGGTAGAAGAAGCACCCTAGCCATTGATTAGTTGAATTGCATCGGAATTGGGAAGATGAAAGGGCAAAGTTACGTGTGGGAGGGGGCAATTCCGCTGCAGATCCACCTCCACGAGTCGGAGGTCACGACGATGCCGGCGCCAGCGCCTGCCCTTGTGTTAGCCCCGAGAATAGGGTACCTGCCGCTGCTACTTCCTCTTGTAAAGCCCCATTTCGCTTCGGCTCTTCCACCAGGTGTAGACACTCCATGGTTTGATTACAAGGGATTGCCCCTCAAATGGTATGTACCTACTGGTGTGCTTTTTGATCTTCTCTGTCATGAACCTGAGAGGCCCTGGAATTTAACGGTATTTGTTTTCCTCCTTTCAAATCTTCTTTATTTCGCCTTCTCCTTTTGGAATTTCATTATGAACCCACAGTGGTTCAGGTTGTTGTCTAGTTCCAAGCGCTTAAACTTCACGTTTAACCTTCTGCAGGTACATTTTAGAGGGTATCCTAACAATTTATTGATGCCTTATGAAGGTGAGGACTCTGTGAAGTGGAACTTTATCAATTCGTTGAAAGAGGTTAGCGCACTACCAGTGTACAACCTTTACTGTTTTGTTAAGGCTTTATGGGTTATATTGACTTTAATATACTTCTCATCTCTGCTGTCTAATCCTTAAAATATAGGGATAATTTAAAGAGATATTGTTTTTAGTTTTGAATTATGTGGGTGTTCATAGACTTGGTTAGAATTGGTCCAGTAGTTACTGTGAAAGCATCTGGGATTGGAAAAGCTCTAATGAAGCTAGCAGCTCTGGGTTTGCATTCACAAGTAACGGCTTGAACAAATTTTAATTTTTTCATTAAGCCTTCATCAATTTAGAGAGACTATCCAGTGTCATGGTGGAGAATTGGATTTTTTTTTGTGTTGCATTAGTTTTCTTTAACACACTTAGTATTAGTTATTAATAGAAGCAAAATCCAAGTAACCCTTATCATCTTTTCCTATCTGATGTCCAGGAATATCTTCATTTCTGTCTTCACAGAGCTAACCATAATTCTTCTTTGTTCTTACTTTCTTTTCCATTCATGATCATTCACAGGACAAATAAGCAGAGACTTCTTGGCATTTCTTGACAATTAGACAAAATGTCTGTATATGTTGACATGAAGTATAGGAAATCTAGCATGGCTTCAGCTCAAACATTGATAGTTCAAAGTAGAAGATAAAAGTTATAAACTCTGGAAGGATATATGCATTTTCCAATGATCATGTGGTTTTATGGATTGTTAATATGGGATGCATTTTGTATCAGTACATCTCTGTGTTCCTTTTTTATTTATTATCTCTGTGATCCTTTTTTATTCCCCAAGATTACTCTTCAGTGCAAAGTTTATGTTTCATTATTTCCTTTTCTAAGAATTACCCGAACATGTCTCCAGGCAGATTATATAATTAATGGAAATTGCAAGAATGTCATGCATATGTCTCAATCTGATCAGTTGGAATTATGGCGTTCCGTAATGAATGGTATGTTTGCTCATTGATTTGAATTGATATGAATAAGTTTACCATATGTATTTGATTAAGCATAATGTGTTGTAGCGCCCCAAGTCCAGATTGATCCAACATCAATTTTCTTTTGGGGTTTAAGAGAACTACAGGTCTGAAAGGAGCTAGTTAAGTAGTTGATTTAGTAGTCTTTTCCATAGGTTTATACAGGATTTCACCTTTCTTTCCTCTTCGATATGAGATTTGACATCCACTTCCCTCTTTCAATTTGGCCCAATAACAACTTCCATTTGGGTTTAAGAGAACTATAGGCCCGAAAATAGTTAGTTAGGCAGTTGATTAGTAGTCTTTTCCATAAGCTTATAAAGACTTCCACCTTTTCCTATCCTTTCCGATATAGGATTTGACACCCACCTCCCATGTGGTGTGTCACATGTGTTAACTTTATTCCAACAAAGTGGACTGAAGATGCCATAATCCTTCTTGCTATTGCCGGTCAGGTGTTTGGATCAATCACAAATGCAGCATTATGAACTTCCTCACCCATCAATCCTTTATTTCATGGTAGTGCCTATATAATTTTGTGATGTAATATACCCTTTTCTTGTTGCACCATCATTTTCCTTGAGCCTGTTCAACCTCATAGGCTCAGTTATCCGTATTTGCAATTTAGTGGCTTCTTAAAGTTGTTTATTTCTGAACTTTAAGTCTTGCTTTTTGTCAGGTAGTTTAGAAGCTTATCTACGTGCATCTTCAAAGCTTAGGCTTGGAACAGTAGAGGATGAATATACTTTGGACCTGGATTTATGCAAACCAAAATCCCCCAAAACCAGTGAGGTAGACGTAGCTGGACAAGTTAAAGCAGGTGAGCAAGCTTTAGTTATGTATAAGAATTATATTAGATTAAAATGAAGGTCTATATGAATGATATACCCCAAGAAGATATGTTTTTGAAGCTCATATGTTGAAAGTTTTGAAATGGAATGGAATACTCTGCGGCAGAATATTTTGGTCAAAAAAGTTGGATTACTATCTTAATGTTAAGTTAAAACAATGCATAAAGAATATTTGCTGTAGTGCTCTTGCCTGATTTTGAATTTCAACCTCCATTTTGAAGCTGGCAACAATTGTTGGATGCAACTGTTTGAGAGCTTTACTATTTCATGGTAGTAGTTAACAATTCACTGCTTGCCGTCTTCATATTTGAATTTGCAAGGATATATATACCATGGTATTAAAGGCTAGTATTTTAGATAAAGATATGAATTAATATTGACTTTTCTTCATTTTATATGTAGCAGAAAAATGCGATTTGGGACTAATTTACAGATTTTGGTTATGGAAATAAAAATATCTTCTTTTTGCACTGTATTAAAGTTCAGTTTTCCACATGGTATCAGGTAAAGTTCCTGTGCGATTGTATATTTGGACTGTGAGCACAGATTTTGAGGATTTGGAAGATGTACCTAATATTGACAGTTGGGACAAAATCTCTTATGTAAACCGCCCTGTTGAGTTTTTGAAAGAAGAAGGTTAGTAATACTTTCATGAACTTTACCGTGAGGAGTTTGCAAACTGTTTCACTATTACAAAAAGATTTAGCTCGACTTTTGCCCCCCTTTTTTTTTTTCTTTTTTCTTATTCAATGGAAAAGTCCCCCATCTTATGTAGATGTAATATATAGGCATATACGGATTCCATGATTAGTAGATTACGGTACAGTTGTCTATTAATGTGATCATCCTTACAACGGGCGTTTCAAGACAAGTAAGATTTAGAAGCTTATAAAATCCCTAAGAGGAGAGCACAACCATGAGCCAGTTTTCATGAGTCGCTGTGCTGTTTTAACCTCAGTTTTAAATAATACATTGAGCTTGTGCTGCAGGTAGATGCTTCACCTTGCTTGATGCACTTAAAACTCTTCTACCAGAATTTTTTAACGGAAATTCCATGTTAAATGAGGAACCATGTGGTCTCGAGGATGAGGAGGATAAACAGAATGCTCCAGAAGAAGACTCGATTAGCTTGAGAAAAGCAAAAGAGGGGAAAGAAACATCATGTCAAATTGCTGAGTCCTGCCGAAAAGGTGGTGATGCTGAAATCAAACTTGTCCGCATCCAAGGTATTGAGCCAAAATTGGAGATACCATTCTCCTGGATCGTGAACAACTTGAAGAATCCCGAGCATTTTCTCCACATTTGTCTTTATCTTAAGCTTCCAATAGTAAATACCGCGTGACAAATAACATTGTTGTCTGCTTGATTGTTATTTGTTTGATCTTTTCAAACTAGGGTTGGCCACAATCTTTTGTAATCATAATGTACAGAACTACATGTTTATTTATTGGGAAAAAAATGAATTTCAGTTTGAAACATCCCTTTTCACCTTTTAGCTCATAATTCATTCCCTAGCTTCTGACCTCTTTGGCTTTGTTTGGTTGAAAATAAAATTTTAATAAAATGAAATGTAATAGAATAGCTTATAATATAATTAAATACAATAAGATGCAATATTAGAAAACTATTGTTTGTTGTTTGAGAGGAATAGAAGGGTTTATAATGTAATATAATAAAATGTTATTTAAATGAAAAGTTTATAATGTAATATATTAAAAATTATTTATTATTTTATATTTTATATTTTATTCTAAATATTTTAAATATAAAAGTTTTATTTTTATTGTTTAGGATGAATTGAAATATAATATGAAACTTTCTTATTTCATCCATCTCATTATAAATTCTCGTTTTAAACGAAACAAAATATTACATTTTATTCTATTTCACTAATAAACTTCAATCAAAATACGGGATCTTATTTGTTAAAAATAATATTATAATCTTATTTTAGTTAATTTTAATATATATTTACGTAAATTCTATATAAATATATGAATAAAATTTAATAAAATAAGGTAAGAAAGCGTATAAAAGAAAAGTCAAATCTTAGCGAACAACAAGGCACCAGACATAGTGCCCCATTCGACACGGTAGGACTAGGAAAGCAGAGCCACCTTCTAGAATCCAAAATTAATATGGGATGATCCAACCCAGCCATTTGTCCTTTGGCTACAACCCTAGTTAATATTATCTCTTAATAAAATATAATATATTGTTTCTAAAATTGACCACTTGTAATAGGAAGCATCAGAGTCCAACAATCTTCGTACGTTCAAGTTTTGGTGCTTCTGTTAATTCGCCGGTTACTGCAAAAGCCACTTTAAAAATGTCTAAATATAACAAATCAAATAATTAATAAATTGATAATTTGTTACATAATTTATTTAAAATAGGTAATTTATAAATTATTATATATAATTAGTAATTTGTTTAATTCTATAAATATGTATATGTTTTCATATTTTTATAAAATTTGGTACTGAGCAAGACTCCGAGTCTTTTTGCAACAAACGTTGTCCCTTGCGACTTGCATGGAATCTGACTTGGATTTAGTTCCTCGTCATCAAAATGTAAAACAAAAATGATCTATATCAATTTCAAATTTAGATGAGTTGGTAAAGGATTTTTCTAATTCAAGTAAGATCGTAAGTTTGAATTTTTCTCATGTATGTAATTGTTTAAAATTTAAAGTCAGAATTTTAATTCCTGCAATAAACTTATCTGACTAGAGTGAGAATTAATTTAAGCGTGAATGATTTAAAAATATTTTCCGTAATTAAACAGAACCATAATTAAACAAAGCACCTTGTCATAAGAAAAAAAGAGATCCATGCACAAACAAAAGTAGAGAAAAGAGGAAAAGAACGCAAAAAAAAAAGGGAGCAGAGAGCGCGTCCGCCCACCAATGAAAAGAAAATGGATAAAACTGTACGTACTCACTACGTTTGTATCTCTGTCAGCTCAGCCGCCATCCAGTCAAAGCCACGAGTTTTGACCAACAAAATTTTTATAAATTTCAATTTTAATTGAATCTCAATTAAAATTTTAAGATTAATTTAAGTTTTTAGATTTTAAATTTAGTTTTTATTAGATTTAAACACAATTTAAAATTCTATTAATAAATTATTTGTGTTATATAAAGATAATTTACAAAATATTAGACTTTGTCCTTTCCTACTATTATATACAAAAACTTCCTTGAGCCTTTGTGTAAGATATTCATAGATAAGTTAATGTAATAAGTCGGCGGACTTGCAACCTCTTATTAAATAGTCCACGGTCAACATTTCCATGTAAGCTTCCTAGAACCTCCCCTGCAACCCCAACATCAATCTTAGTTCAAACGTAACCATCTTCTCTTCGTCCTTCGTTATTAACAGCAACAGCTTCACTTCCTTTGAGGAAAAACCTAACCTTCTCTCTCTCTCTCTCTCTCGCTCTCGTCATGGCTTCTTCTTCTGGGAGCTTAGATACGTCGGCCAACTCACACCCACCCGTTCAAACTTTTAGTTTTTCCACTCACTCGTCCTTCATGAATTCTCCCACCACCTCTTTCTCCGACCTCCTTGCTTATGGTGACGATGAACCCAGCAACAATACGGTAACTGGTAATCAACAGAGACGTGGGTTGTCTGATCGAATTGCAGAGAGAATTGGGAGTGGTGTGCCCAAGTTTAAGTCTACCCCACCACCTTCTCTGCCCCTCTCTCCACCTCCTGTTTCTCCTTCTTCTTACTTCGCTATCCCACCTGGTTTAAGCCCTGCTGAACTGTTAGACTCTCCTGTCTTGTTGAATCCCTCTTCTAATGTAAGTAGTTGCTTTTCTTGTTGGACTTGAATCTTTTAAGATGGCTTTCGAGAGAAAGTTGATTAATTTTCTCATCTTTCCTGTCCGTTTAGTTTTGTGAGAAATGGAAAGATTCTATGTTTAGGTGCGTTGATGGTTGGATGGAAACATTCGATTGGTATGTTTTCATTGGTTTCCTTTTTTTTTTTTTTTGGTATAACAGATTCTACCATCTCCAACTACTGGGACATATGCTGCTCAGGCTTTCAATTGGAGGAAGGATTCAGCTCAATACCAGCAAAGTCTCAAGAAAGATGATAAATATTCCTTTGATTTCTCTTTTCAGCCACCGGAAAGGGCTTCCAAAACCTCATCAGCAATGTTACAATCCTCAAATGCCGCTTTTCAATCTGTACGTGTGCCTATTATAGCGTAAAATGCTGCTGTTATTTGTGTCTCATTCGGTTTTCCTCTTTTTTTAATGTTCTGTTTATCGTCCTTTGTTCCTTTCTAATGTTCTTCACGGAACAGCAGCAACCATGGAGTTTCCAAGAACCTAAAATTGCAGTTAAACAAGAACACTCCTCGATGCAGAGCTTCACTTCTGAGATTGCTGCAACCCAAATGAACAGTCAAGCCAGCAACGGTTTTCAGTGTGATTATGGAAATCAGCAACAGCAGTATCAGTCTGTTAGAGAGCAGAAAAGATCGGAAGATGGATACAACTGGAGAAAATATGGTCAAAAACAAGTCAAAGGAAGTGAAAATCCGAGAAGCTATTACAAGTGTACATATCCCAATTGCCCAACGAAGAAGAAAGTTGAGAGGTCTTTAGATGGGCAAATTGCTGAAATAGTTTACAAGGGCAGTCACAACCATCCAAAGCCTCAGTCCACTAGAAGATCATCCTCATCAGCTTCTTGTCGATATCCAATTCAAGCTCCTAATTTTACAATGAATCAGATTCAAGATCAGTCATTTGCCTCTTATGGTAGTGGACATATGGACTCTGTTCAAACGCCTGAGAACTCCTCTATATCAATTGGGGATGATGATTTTGATTCACAGAAGAGTAAATCATGCGGTGACGACTTTGATGAAGACGAACCTGAAGCTAAAAGATGGTAAGTTCTGATAAAAATCAATCCTAGAGTGTAAAATTTTCCGACCGTTGGTGCTGAAATTATTGCTTGTTTGTATCTCAGGAAAAGAGAGGGTGAAAATGAAGGGATTTCAGCACCAGGAAGCAGGACAGTGAGAGAGCCAAGAGTCGTGGTTCAAACTACTAGTGACATTGACATTCTTGATGATGGATATAGATGGAGGAAATATGGGCAGAAAGTGGTGAAGGGAAATCCAAATCCAAGGTAAAAATCATTTGCTTTTAAAGTTTCTTTTTATCAGAACAGAGGCTTGGGCTTTTACCAAGGTTCGATTCCTTTATAGTTTATAAACATCCAATTCCAAATTAATGCGGGAAATGTCTTACATTATCAGTGCAATATGCTTCAATGTTTTGTTTCTTTGGTTCTTACAGTTATATATTTTATCCTCTAATCCTTGGCATTCATTATTCCTTTGCAGGAGCTACTACAAGTGTACACATCCAGGATGTCCTGTGAGGAAACATGTTGAAAGAGCATCCCATGATCTCAGGGCAGTGATCACAACCTACGAAGGAAAACACAACCATGACGTTCCAGCTGCTCGCGGTTCCAGTCATTCTGTCAATAAGGTGTTTCCTGAAAACAACAGCAGTAACACCACCGGCAAGAGCAGCAGCTCCATGGCAATAAGGCCAGCAGCTAGCAATCACAATAGGAGTCCACCAATCATCTCTGAAGGAGAGACATCATTTACATTTGATATGTTGCAGAGTCCAGGGAGTTTTGGGTTTTCAGGATTTGGAAATCCAATGGAATCGTACGTTAGTCAATCTACGGACAACGTTTTCTCCAGGACCAAGGAAGAACCAAGAGATGACATGTTACTCCAGCCATTGCGATGCTGAAGTATGCAAACATGCACATAACTCAAAGAACAAGAAGGACTAGTATCGTCAGATTAACGGAAACTAGGAAGCAATGTTTGTTTGTTTGATGTACATCACCTTGCAAAGAGAATTTGGCAAATTTGTAGATATAGTTAGGGACTGTTATTGTTAATCCCGAAACAGTTGATTCTTTCTTATTGTGTTTGAGGCCTAAGCTGAAACCCAAGCCCCAAATCAATTCTGAATCACTGATCGATACCATATGTTGATTTAATTTATTTTAATTTAAGATGAATTTATTTTTTTATGGATACAATGTCATGAAGTTAATGTGTAGTCATATGAAAGCATAATGTTTTAAATGCTTGACTGTAAAACAAATGTAGCTTATATTTGATTAGGTTTATATTGGTAGAATTTTGTCAAGTAAAGTTTTTTTTTTTCTGTAGATCTTTTCTAATAAGAATTTCTAAGAAGTGAGTTGACTGTTTGATTTTCCTTTAAAAATTATTTTAAAGAGCTTCATATAATAGATTGTATGACAATATAAAATAAAAAGTACTTTTAATTTTAACGATATTTTATTTTGTAATAAAATTATTTATACATATTAATATTATTTAAAGTATATTAAATAATATACAAAACACAATATATTAATTATGATATAATTTTAAGCTATTTGAAACATAAATGAGAATATATCAAACCAAATCTTTTATATGGATTATAATACAAGTAAACTAATATCAAAATTAAATATTAAAACATATAAAAAGTCAAGTAATATTATATAAGTCTCAAAATAAATATTCAAGTTAAGTAAATAGTTAAATATATAATAAACGGGAAGATAGGTTTACGAATGTTGTAAGAATTATGTATAAAATATAAAGATAAAAGGGATAAAAAATAGACTCATTAATTGATATAAAAATCTACTCAAAATAAAAGTTATATTTTAATTGCTAAAAAGTTATATCTATTAAAAGAATATTTTTATCTTACACTCAAATACTCATATCTTTTTATAAAAATTTGTGATAGAAAAAGCAATTACTGATCTCTCAAAAGCTTGTTCAAACATGCAATTAGTATATTTCTACCAAACCAATGACACAATGCACCTAACGTTTTAGGTAGATAGACAATAAAACCGTTTGATCTGTTTTATTTTTTCATGATCTTTTAAAAATTATAACTTATTTTTCATAATTTTGTTTAATTGTCATATGAAGTGCTCTACGATATTTTATCAATTTGTATATTTAAACATATTAAGAAATTTAATTTTAAATCTCAATACAATATTATTTTAAAAGCAACAACAAACAAAAATCGACAAAATATAATGAAATGAATTGTGTAATAGGAAAATGATATTAGAAAATTTTAAAATAAAAATATATAGATTCTTCATAATCAACGGATTGTAAGATAATGTCACAACAAACAAAAATATTTTCAATTTGCAGATGACACGCGGAGGATTGCCCGGTTAGAAGGAGTAGGATTAGGAGACAGCGCGGGAGAACACCGAAAGTAGTGATGTAAAGTTTGAAATGGTCAAAGAAGAGGGGCTCTGCCTCTGAAGTCTGAACTGAAGGAGATGGCTCTGTGGTCAAAGTCAACATGTAGATATTCATTAGTTTGGTATTGTCTTTGTGTGACTTTCCGCGTTGCTCCATTTTGTAGGGTCAAGTAAAAGAGGCTGGTCTTTCTGCCACAAGTGCATTAACTTCTTGTGTGGAGCAAAAATTGATGGGACAATCTCGTTTTTCATTATGGACGTGCAAACAACTCCAAAGCCTATGGGAATGGGTAAGGAACTCTTTTAATTTAAACGAGGCTATGAGTTTAACCTTTTTTTTTTTTTTTAATGTATGTAGTTGTTTAAAATTTTAAGTCTATCCATATATGTGTATAGCTCCTTGTTTTGGAAAAAGTCTTGGTGATTACGCAAGTTTAAAAAATCCTAGAAGGGGGCATAATCAAAGTTTATGTTTTAATGTTTTTTTTTTCTAGAGTCCATGTTAGAAAAGGAGTCTATTCAAAAAGGAAACCTAGCATGTGTGGGAGTGTGAGAGTTATCGTATGAGTTATGTGTTCAAGATATTGAGTGGTAGCTTGGATGCGTGGATAAGCTTTTAAATATACTGGAGAATAACGGATGATGGTGTGATTTTGGCTGTTGCTCTGTCTTTGCCTTTTTGCTGGGTTGATTGTGTGGCATTCTTGGTGAGCAGCCTTGTTCCATTCACAATTATGGTACTGCTGTGGAATTTACATAAGGTATGAAGTTACTGATTTTCTAGGCCCTTGAAGTTGATTGTTAATTGCGGCACAAAGAAGACTTTGTTACTGATGAGTGAATGTATTATTGGTGTAGCAACTTGGCTATATCGGTGAACAATTTCATATTTGAAAATTATTGTTTTCTGGTTTTATTTATTTTGCATTTGAGCATAAATAGTTAGGAAAATCCTCTTACGAGGTTAACACGAGTCGGTCGTGTTATTGGGCATGAAGGTCTTTCACGAGTAGTTAGGTTATGGGTCAGTTACATAGATTGAATCGTACGGGGTAGATCAATCTTTTATAATTTTTGCGAACTACAGTAGAATAAATTAATCTGGGTGAGGGCTCCGCAGACGTAGGCAAAGTGTGCCAAACTGCGTTACCAAACGTCGGCGTCTTCATTATTTTTGCCTTTGTGATTGTTGATTTACTTGTGTGGAAAAATAATTTGTGGATAGTCTGCGAAAATAATTAACCCCTTCGATTTTTCAGTTGGTATTAGAGCAAGGTCACCGATTCAGAACTTGATAGCAAGTTGGTGCAGATCCTAGATTCGTAGACATGGCTATGAGAGAAGGTGTATCAATTATCAAACCACCACTAATGGATGGATCAAATTATCCATCATGAAAATCTCGGATGAAATTCTTTATACAAGCTCAGAGCACGAGAGCCTGGTATTCAGTAGTACATGGTTGGACACATCCAATGATCATTGATGATAAAGGAGAGACAGTTCAGAAAGATTCGTTAGAATGAACAAGAATGGAAGAAGAAAGTGCACTGGCAAATTCATAAGCAATACATGCGATTTTCAGTGTTGTTGACGAAGGACGCTTCTCAATGATTTCAGCATTTGAAACGGCAAAAGAAGCGTGGGACATGTTGCAGACTATTCATGAAGGGTCTAAATATGTGATATTGTCAAAACTATAGATATTAGTTATGCGGTTTGAAGAGTTAAAGATGGATGAGAATAAGACTATTGGAGATTTTCATGAAAGATTGAGAGATATAGCCAATCAAGCTCATCAACTTGGGAAGAAATACTCCAACGTGAAATTAGTCAAGAAAACGATGAGATCGCTACCTCCAAGGTTTATTCCTAAAATTGCAGCAATAGAGGAGGCTCATGACATTGATAATCTGTCATTGAAAAAAGTCATCAACATTCTCACAAATTTTGAGATGAATCTCTTAAGAGGTAAGCAAGAAAGGAGCAAGGGATTGACACTACAGGTGGAAGCAAGAAAAAAAAGGTGAACGGAAGACCAGAAGAATTCAGTATCATGAATGTCAGGGGTTCGGACATCTTCAATCCGAATGCGCAAACACATTGAAGAAAAACGAAGAAAGTCTTTCACAACTACCTGGAGTGAAAATGATTCTGAAAGTGATTTGGGCAGTGGAGAAGAATTAGCAAACAATGTTGCACTGGTTGCACTGCACAACAAAAATTCAGTTACTTGTTTAGCACCAACTGAGAAGGAAGTAACTGACAACAGAACAGGGAAAAAATTTGAAAATTTCGAAATCAGTTCAGCTCGAGATTCAATATCAGACTATGACAGTGACAGAAGTGCTCTTGATGATAAAAATAAGGATATTTACGAGGATTACAAGGCTTTGTATGAAAAATGGGTGAAAATGCATAAAAAGAATGAAAGATTGAAAGAAGAGAATCTTTGCCTGAAAAATACCATACAAGAATTAGAAAAGAAGCTGATGTTGACTTCGGATGAGCTTGGTGAAGTTAGAATGAAATTGGTGAGTACTAAAAAGGGATTAAGGATGTTAAATGGAGGCACCGAAAAACTTGATAAGTTGATTGAAACCGATAAGGCTAAAGGAAATTTTGAAGGCATCGATTACAAAAGTGAGTGTTCGAAAGTTAATGAAGGAAACTCTAAAATATTCAAATCAGCCCAAGAAGTAGACTCACCGAAAAAGAGTGATAGATTTATACCTACATGTCATTTTTGTGGAGTCATTGGACATATAAGGCCAAGATGTTATCAGTTATTACAAATGATATTTCAAAGGGGCCAAAATTGAAAATCTAGACACTCTCCATTAAGTTTCCAGCAGCATCCCATGGTATCGAAGCAAGCTTGGATTAGAAAGGGTCAAGTATAAGCACAAAAACGTAGTGAAGAAAAAACAAGAAATTATACAGATTTACAGTTAGTTACTATTTGTAAAGTAACTGGTCAAACAGAGGACAAGTGTTGGAACCCGATTCGAGAATCGGATTCCAACCGAAAAATAGGAATGGATACGAAGAACGAGGCGAATTCAAATTGAATTCGATAACGACAAACAAAGCAAAAGTGGATGCAGAATCGAAAGAAGTAAATCGGAACGGTTACAATCAAAGGCGAAACAGATACGGACCGAATTCAAACTTACAATCAAAGTATACAAATGAAGCCAAAACGAATAGCAAACAAATGTTCGACATCCAAGAATACAATAAAAGACAATAACGATCGCGTTGGAAACCTAGACTATCCAAATCCGGTATAATTTTTTTTCTTTTCTTTTCTTTATCCTAATTCCTTTTTCGTTTTCGTTCTTATTCACCTTATTCTATCACATACAAAATCATTCATATACAAATTTTAATACTTTATCATATGCTTGGATACTCATACAAAACTCAATACTTGATCAATATTCTTATAAATCTATACAAATCCCCAAATTAGAATTTTATCCCAAATTTTATCGAAAATTCGGCAGCATAATGGCTGCATTTAACCTAACCCAAAACTTGCAAGGGTAAATAAACACTTCTAAAATGCCCAAGTCATCACACAAATCATCCAAATCTACCATAACTTCCGTCCGGGATCTCAACAGATAAACACATTCCTATATCTAAAACATTTCAATAATCCTCAATCTTTAATCAGAAACATCCGTACACAACTCAATCATAATTATAACCAAATCCATAATTCATAATCAATCAAATTTATCCAAACACAATCCAAACCATAACTTAATCCAATACATATATCCAGAATTCATAATACATTCCCAAAATAGATACACAATACACTTTAATGGCATTGCAAGCCATTTACAAAACTCGTCCAAAATCTCAAGTACACAATTTACAAACTGAACAAAACGAACAGATAACTTGAATTTCTTTCATCCGATCTCCTGCTCGAAACCTGGAGATGGGGATGAAAGGGGGGTGAGCTACACAGCTCAGTAGATAATAGGTTTATAAATTGAACCATAAGCAAAAATCATTTCTTAAAAATGTCCCAATTTTCCAAATAATTATAACCAATTTCAAAACATTTCACAGTTGAAAAATTCATTTGCTTATTTCTCAAAATTTCTCACAGATTCCAAAATTTTCACATTTCACAATTTCTCATAATTTTCTCAAACCATAACCAAACTTTCAAATCATGAATGCATCACATAAAAAATGTAGCTCAAAGTAACAAATAAAAAATGCACATTTTTAAGTAAACAAATTCTTTAAAACAAATGATCACGTATCAATCCAAATCATAAATATGAATGCAATGTATTTCTTTAAAACATAACTCAAACATATACATATTCATAATGCACATTTTTCACATTTATCTAATAATTCAAAAACCTTGAATTTCTTCAATCTTGTAATTTCTTAAAATCATTTCTAAAATAAGGAATTTAATCCTTTGAAATCATAATCTTTCAAACATTTAAATAAACAATAATTTTCAAAGCTTTTCTTCTTGATTTTTCAAATCACATGCTTATGCTTAAAATTCAATAAATAAACGTACTACCCACCTCATATCCATGCTAACTTAATTTCTCAAATTGAGCTTAGAAAACATTAATTCCTCACATATTCAAGCTATCTAAATCTTCAATTTTCAAAAACCTCAATTTCCAAAATTGGCCTAAACCAATTTACACAAATTCCATATCATAAATCACAATTTCTTCAAAATTGACTTCATATATCACCAATTCATCATACTTTCCATGATTCTGAGCCAATAATTTTCAAAAATTCCAAATTCTAAAATTGGACATAACCCTAATTCACAATTATTCAAAATTGATCCAACATACTTAGCAATCTCTCAAATTAACTTCAAATACCACAAACCCATATCATAATCATGCTAAAACAACCAAAAATTTAAGAAAATCTCAAAGCTCGAAATTTCCTCTTACCTCATTTCTCTTCCAATTTTTGGATTTCTTAGTTCATGAAGAAGCTCTCTTTATTCTCCATCCTTTTTCTTCTTGAAAGAAGCACGAAAATCATCTTGGAAGCTTGAAAAAATCAAAAACTCTCACTTCTCTCTCTTCTTTCTCCATGGCCGAAGCTTCTTCTCCTTTCTCTTCTTATTTTCTTCTTTTCCTCTACTCATTTTCGTGCTTTCCCTTAACAAAAACGACAACATCATCTATTTATAGTGCCAAGTCATTTAAATGAGTGGTAATTGACCAAATTACCCTTACTCTCTAGCCAAATTTCCGAATTTGCCCCTACACTTTACTTTAAGTCATGCTTACTTGCGGACATATTTCGCACAATCAATTTGAAAGAATTTGTCAAAACTTCCTTCTAGAGAAATGTTCCTCTATGTATTAATTTCATAATGCCACAAGAATCATCTAATTCGGAGCACTATATCAAAAGTTATGCTCAAAACATTGCGGATATGTCATATGCTAAATTATTTTCCAGTACATTATTTCCATCCAGAAATTGACATTCTTAATCACAAAATTGACACTCTATGTCTTCATAAAAATTGTAGCCTTATATCTCTAGTTTAATTCAAAACAAGAATCACCTCATTTCGATTCCCAGATCAAAAGTTATGCTCAAAATACTCTCAGATGTTCCTAATCCAAAAACTGCACACTACTCCGAACTTAAATTCCGAAATGGAAAGTCTTAGGGGAAAAATTGAAATTTTATTTCTTAATATGATTTGTAGCCCCATGTCTTAATTTTATTTTGCCTTAAGAATCACTTCAATCGGATCACCACAGATCCCGAATTTTGCAAAATACTGAACTATATTCAGAACATTTCCCGACTCACTTTGATTAAATTAATCACCCTTAATTTAATCTCATAAAATTACAAATTTCCTACAAGGATGTAGGTAATTATCTTAGGAATCCAACGCTTCAAGAATCAACTCAATCGGGTGTCGGACGGAAAAGATATAAGCAAAAGATTGAACGTAGGTCGGATTGAAGGAGGAAGCTAACAAAGAAATCAAAACGACGTTGCATGGAGAAGTCCCAAAACGGCGCCGTGTGGAGTCGAAACGCGCGCGTACTAAAGAGGCGAAACAAGAAACAACGTCGCAGCGGAAAGGAGAAAACGACGTTGTTGTGGAACAGGCGCGCGCGCATGCCGGGCGAGGGCTCGCTCGCCCTCGCGAGGCGAGCTGCACGCTCGCCCTCGCGAAGGCGATGCGTCGCCCTACAAACGGCGAGCTGGACGCTCGCCCTCGCGAGGGCGATGTGTCGCCCTAGCAACGGCGATACGTCATTTTCATTTTTTTTCACTTAATAAAACTGAATATTTCCAAAAATCATATTTCTTGATCCTGAGCTCCAAATTTAACAAACTTGGTCTCTATGGAAAGCTTAAAAGAAGCTCTACAACTTCCATGCAGAAGTCCATAATCAATTCCATCTCTAAAATGATCAAATTTCTAATCAAAGGTTCTGCCCAAATAATAAATACCTAAACAAAGACTTCAACTTTGAAAATTTGTACCTTTCAACTCCAAAATCCAATCATGTCTTATTTTATATTGATGCGAAGATCAAAAAGTCACCCACAACTTTTATGAAAAACAAAAAAATCAATTTGACTCCTAAGGGAGTCCATTTTCCGGTCAAAGATTCTGTCCTCTAATATTCATGCTATAACCATAACAGAAACTTGTAAAAATCATAACTTATTATTCCTTAACTGAAAAATTCTATACTTTATATCAAAATAAAGATTAAATCAAATCCTTCAACTTTCATGAAGAACTTCAAGGCTCAATTTACCTCTAACTAGGTAAATTTTTCAGTCAAAGTTTCAGTCATAACATAAGTCAACCGATAACACACCTAAACTTTGACTGATCATAACTTTCACTACCGAGATCGAACAATTACAAACTTTATGGTTACAGAAAGCTCTTAACATAAACTACAAGTTTCCAGAAGACCATTTTATCAAATTTTGTCTAAATCAAAAGTCAACTCTCAATGGATAAAAAGTCGAACTTTTCATATTTTCATATTTTCACACTTTTCTCTTTATTTCTTGATTTTCAACTTAATTTTCAATTAACTCATCCACTTTAACATTCACAACCCATCCCAATTTATTCAAATCTCCAAAGATATCAAAATCAAATCATTTCTTTTCTTATCAAGATCCTTTAAGTATTAAGTCATCTATTATACAATACATACACAAAGCACTCCTTAAATTTTATTTTCATAATTTAAATTTTCACTCAAAAATCGGGGTCCAACAACAAGTCAGTTACTTCTGAAGAAGAAACCGATGACCGAGATAATGTGATAAGGAATAAGCCCAGGTTTGAGATTCTTCGAAGGGCACAGGGACAGTGTGCTTTACATTTTTGAAGTTTTTTTTTGTTAAAAAAACAAAACAAAAACAAAAAAAGAAAAGAAAAGATTTTTTTAGTTTTATGTTGCTATTGACGCCTCATCCTTTAGTAGTTTGCTTAGTGACTTCTATTTGGCTCTACCGAAGACTCTTCAGCTCTCTCATCGGTATGAAACTCTCTCGTGTATCTCTCTCGCTTTCGGGCATATCTCTCAGTGTTTTGAATGGTGATAAATTATCATATTGACGTGCTTATGATTCTTCCGCTGCATCTATGGTTGATTATTATGATTATGCCTTTTGATATTGTTCTGTCTCAAGGGGTAGACATCAGGATATTTATGGTGAATGTTCTATTCAGGGGGAGATTTTAAGGTATATGTGTGACTATTCGTTGTGCTTTTTGGCATCTTTTTGTTCCAAGGGGAAGAAATTTGGATGATTGGAGAACTTAATGTTGATCAAGGGAGAGTACTTGTCCTATAAATTGTGCATATGATTTATATTTCCAATTATGTTGTTTAGGGGGAGTTTCATATTTGTGACAAACAATGTCAAAAAGGGGGAGATTGTTAGAATATATTTTATATATTCCTTATTTAGTTTTGGCATTTTAAATTGGACATATAAGATTGCATTTATGATAAAAATTGAGAAGATATTTCGGTGGAATCTTAAAGTCTATCCAATAGGTATGCATATCTCCTTGTTTAGGTAAAAGTCTATTATTTTCGGTGGAATCTTTGAAGTCTATCCATATATGTGCATATCTCCTTGTTTTGGAAAAAGTCTTGGTGATTACGCAAGTTTAAAAAATCCTAGAAGGGGTTGCGGCAATTGAAGACTATTGGGCATGTATGTGATAATTGGAAAAAGGTTTATTGGTATTATATACCACATAATCAAAGTTTATGTTTTAATGTTTTTTTTATCTAGAGTCCATGTTGGAAAAGGAGTCTATTCAAAAAGGAAACCTAGCATGTGTGGGAGTGTGAGAGTTATCGTATGAGTTATGTGTTCAAGATATTGAGTAGTAGCTTGGCTGCGTGGATAAGCTTTTAAATATACTGGAGAATAACGGATGATGGTGTGATTTTGGCTGCTGCTCTATCTTTGCCTTTTTGCTGGGTTGATTGTGTGGCGTTCTTGGTGAGCAGCCTTGTTCCATTCACAATTATGGTACTGCTGTGGAATTTACGTAAGGTCTGAAGTTACTGATTTTCTGGGCCCTTAAAGTTGATTGTTAATTGCGGCACAAAGAAGACTTTGTTACTGATGAGTGAATGTATTATTGGTGCAGCAACTTGGCTATATCGGTGAACAATTTCATATCTGAAAAATTGTTGTTTTCTGGTTTTATTTGTTTTTGCGTTTGAGCATAAATAGTTAGGAAAATCCTCTGACGAGGTTAACACAAGTCGGTCGTGTTATTGGGCGTGAAGGTCTTTCACGGGTAGTTAGGTTGTAAATCAGTTACATAGATTTAGTCGTACGGGGTAGATCAATCTTTTGTAATTTTTGTGAACTACAGTGGAAGAAATTAATCTGGATGAGGGCCCCGCAGACGTAGGTAAAGTGTGCCGAACTACGTTACGAAATGTCGGCGTCTTCGTTATTTTTGCTTTTGTGATTGTTGATTTACTTGTGCGGAAAAATAATTTGTGGATAGTCTGCAAAAATAATTAATCCCTTCGATTTTTCAAACACTACAAGAAATAATCAATTTACTGACGAAAATGTCTGTCTGTAAATGAGATATTTCCGTCGGTAAATTGAGATACCGATGAAATTTGGTGCCTGAGAAATCGGTCGATAAATGTGCCGTATTTAAAATTATCGACCGTCAAATTTTGTCGGTATTTTATCGATGGTATTAACGACGGTAACTTGTTGTCGGCATCAATTTAATGACGGAAGAGGTTAAGTGAGATACTGTCGATGAAATTTAGTAACGGATTAATGTCTGTCGGTGAACCGCAGGTGACTTAAACCAATTTTTCGACGTTTTGGTTGACCGTCGATAAATCTCGTAAACATTTCTGACAGAACTGAGTATTTTTTTTATTTTATTGTTATGTTATTGTTATAACAATGTAATATTAAATATATAATTTTTTATTTGTATTATGTTATAAATTTTGTTCATAATATATTAATTTGTATATATAATTTGATGAATGGTAAAATTAATTAATAATATAATGTATAAAGTATTTAATTTAATTATTAAAACATAACAAAGAACAAATCTTATGTTTTTTAATTGAAAACAAATGACAAAGATAAGCTAATGTCATGGTGATCGTTGATACTATGAACTGTTAAGCCCCCTCTTTAACTGTTCCACCTCCTGTCTAAGCTGAGCCATCTGGTCCATATGCTCTTTCATCTTAGTCATCTGCTGTTGAGCCCGGGCCCCGGATGTCTGAAACCCGAGGCGGCCCCTCGGGTCGCGCCCGCACCGAGCGCTCCCAAACCGCGGACCCGATCCCAACATTGAGGCTCAAACGGTCATACGATACATACATACATTTCCATAACATTCACAATCATGAATTAAAGACCCTATAATCATAGGGATATCATATCATTGCAAATTAAAGGAAATTCACAATTGTTCTCATAGCACAAAATGGAATTTAAAATCCAAAATACATGAAATATGATCAATGTTAACATGCTCGGAGGGACAACAAAATACGGACTTAATACAAGGCTCCTAATTTGACCGAAGTTTTCGATGCACATGCATGATCAACGATCGAACGGATCTGCACTGAGGAGGAAAGGAATGGGTTGAGCTACATTTCGATGGCTAATATAATTATAGCCATTGGCAATTAGCACAAATCCCAGCATATGAATGTATATATATTATATCTATATACAACATCAGACATTCACATGCCAATCACTAAAGTACACATTCATTATAATTAATGCAGTTCATAAATACGTCACATAGTATGCGTCATAATAATCAATTCACATATGCAATGCACATAACAATGGCTCGAGGGTTCCATGGAAACAAAAGGAAGAAACCGAAGTTTACATCCTGAACGAAATGAGTCCATTCGGAGCTCATAGGCCACAAGCGGCAGTAGGAGAAGGCTCTTGTCAACGTGCACGTGACGAAACGAAATGGTTCCACTCTCGCCCAAACAAAATCACATAATCATACTCGAAATCATTTTATCAAATGATAGGTTTTCATGTTTCTCATTTATCCAAAATGTCATGACCGAAGTCGAGGCATAACATGCTCAAAATCAGAATGCACTTCTATCAATTCCTATGATTATGTCAAAATAGATAAATCAAAGTCATTCTATTCATCACATTTAACATGCATAGCATATAACATATATTCATACATAGGCAAGAAATTGCCTAATCACACAATAACTATAAGTATATTACCCACCTAAGATCGCGCGAGAATCCGATTCACTGGTGTCCTTCCTCTTGCGATAAAATCGGGTCAGCTTAGTTTCCTAAAACAACCAAGTTTCCATCCAAATCAATATCCATAGTAAATCATCAAAGCTTTGAAAGCCGAAAGAAAACATTAAAATCTATAATCAATTTTCTCCTAAAATTTGAACCCTTCAGGCTAATTCGAACTTCCTTGTCATACTTCTTATAGTCTTTATTCTCTAGATCACAACGACTCCAAAATCACCTCAATCGGACATCTATGCCAAAAGATATGCCCAAAATACTAAAATCTCACTTGAAAGCAGGGGGCTCGCCCGCGGCGTCAGTCGCTCGCCACGACGAATGATTAACTTCATGCCGGCGATAGCATGACGAAGACTCGTCGCCGTATGCCCTCGCGGCGAACAAACATTACGTCGCGACGTCTCCTGCGAATCACACGTCGCGACGAATAATCGTAAATTCATTTACATGTCGCGGCGTATCACCCTTCCCCACACACCGCGGCGCCATTCATACGCACGTCGCGACGTCTGAGTCGAGGAACCGACCCCGAACTCCAGATGTCTGCATAACCCAATTTCCAATCCGTTCCAAACTCAAATCTACCACAACTAAGACATAGATCAAGGCTTATACTACCATTCTAACTCATACTAAGCTTTCAATCCATCCTAAAATCATCAATCTAAAGATTTCCCCCAATTTTCATCCTAAAACCCTAAACCATCGTTTTCTCTCAATCCGAATCATCTCATTGTTTAATCCAAACGAAAACAGGTTAGCAAGGACTTAAACTTACCGATGGAAGCTCTAAATCCGTCAGATCTGGCGAAAACGCAAATTCCTTTTCACTTCTCTTCCTCCTCTTCCGACGGCACTTCCTTCTTCTTCTTCCTTTTCTATTTTCTAGTTTCTTTCTTTTTATACTTAGGTCTTATGAAACCCTAAGGGTTGGTCAAGACCACCTTACCCCTTTCATAAGCCCAAGTCTAATCTATCCTAAGAGAACTTCCCAAAATACCCTTACACAATCTAATCCTCTAATCTCCTAATTAATCCTTAATTAACCTCAATTATATTCCAATTAACCCATATCAAGCCCAATTAAATCAAACTAAACCATAAACATAAAATAATCACAGTTCACGCTTAATGAAATCATAACAAAAAATTCGGGGTCTAACATTTCTCCCCTCCTTAAAAGAAATTTCGTCCTCGAAATTTACCTGAATCATCGAAGAGATACGGATACTTCTCCCGCATGGCCTCCAATGGCTCCCAAGTAGCCTCCTCTACCGAATGATTCCTCCACATGACCTTGACTAGCTGAACCGTCTTGTTCCTGAGGACCTTTTCCTTGGTATCCAGAATTTCCACTGGAAGCTCTTCATAACTCAGATCATCTCTCAACTGAACCTCACTAGTCTGAATGATGTGAGAAGGATCCGATCTATACCTCCTCAACATAGACACATGGAACACATTATGGATCTGAGACAACTCCGGAGGTAACGCTAACCTGTAGGCGAGTGGTCCAATCCTCTCTAGGATCTCATAAGGACCCACATACCTCGGACTCAGCTTACCCTGCTTGCCAAATCTCATCACTCCTTTCCAAGGAGATGTCTTAAGGAATACTCTGTCACCGACCTCATACTCCATCTCCTTCCGGTGAGCATCAACATAGCTCTTCATCCTATCTGCATGCGCCTTAAGCCGCTGCTAATCAAATTAACTTTTCAACGTCGTGCGAATCAATTCGGACCCATCAATTGCCTATCTCCTTCCTCATCCCAACAAATCGGAGTCCTACATCTCCGGCCATACAAAGCGTCATACGGAGCCATCTGAATGCTCGAATGGTACGAATTATTGTAAGCAAATTCGACCAACGGCAAATGTTCATCCCAAGCTCCTCGAAAATCCATCACACAAGCTCGAAGCATCCCCTCAAGAGTCCGAATAGTCCTCTCCGACTGACCATCCGTCTGAGGGTGAAAAGCCGTACTGAAATGCAACTTCGTCCCCAAAGCATTCTGCAAACTGCCCCAAAACCTCGAAGTAAACCGAGGATCTCTATCAGACACGATCGAATCTGGAATCCCATGCAACCTCACTATCTCATCAATATACTTCTTTGCCAACACATGCAAAGAATCAGTCTGTCTAATTGCCAGAAAATGAGCTGACTTCGTCAACCGATCCACAATCACCCAAATAGCATCATGCCTCCCATCGGTCTTAGGCAATCCCATCAAAAATCCATCGTCACCCTCTCGCCACTTCCATTCCTAATAGGTAACGGCCTCAACTTGCCGAAGGTGCACGGTGTTCACCTTGACTTGGCGACACACTAGACATCTACTAACAAACTCGCTATATCCCTCTTCATGCCTTTCCACCAAAAATGCTTTCAGAATCCCGATACATCCACGGTGCTACAGGATGCATGGCATAAGGTGCATTGTGCCTCATCCATAATCTCATCCTTAATCGCTGAACATCTGGAATACACAATCATTGCCCACAAATCATCAAACCATCATCCTCACCTCTATCTCGAATTCTTACCATTCCAATCTCATCTCGATCTTACTCAACTCTGCATCCCGAGCCTGCAAATCCCTAACCTTTTCCCTCAACATCGGCCTCACTCGAAAATTAGCCAAAAGAAAACCCGTTCTTCTGCGTCAAACCGATCTTAAGCTTGGCCATCTCTTCTAATAAAGGAAGATACACTTGATCGAACATCTTGAATCAAGACTTTCTACTCAAAGCATCGCCACCACATTGGCCTTGCGGATGATACTCAATCAATGGATCATAATCCTCGAGCAACTCCAACCACCTTCTCGCCTCAAATTCAATTCCTTCTGACTCAGTAAATACTTCAGACTCTTATGATCAGTGAAGATCCGAGTCCGAACTCCATACAAATAGTGCCTCCAAATCTTCAAGGCAAATACCACAGCTGCTAACTCCAAATCATGCGTCGGATAATTCAGCTCATGAGGTCTCAATTGCCTCGAAGCATAAGCAATTACCCGATCTCCCTGCATCAAGACACATCCAAGACCCTTCCTCGAAGCATCACTGTACACAGAATACCCCTCATCTCCAGAAGGCAAAACCAGAATCGGAGCACTCGTCAATCTGCGCTTAAGCTCCTCGAAGCTCCTCTGACACTCTTCACTCCAGACAAACTTCTGATTCTTCCTCAACAGCTTCGTCATCGGAGCGGATATCATCGAAAATCCCTCCACAAATCGTCTGTAATAACCTGCCAAACCCAGAAAACTCCTCACTTCTGCTACATTCTTCGGAGCCTCCCAATTCACTACAGCTTCTATCTTCTTCGGATCCACATGCACTCCCTGCTCGGAGATCACATGCCCAAGAAAGGAAACTTCTCTCAGCCAAAATTCGCATTTCTCAAATTTGGCATACAACTCATTACTCCTCAAAGTCTCCAAAGAAATCCTCAAATGCTCCTCATGTTCCTGATCACTCTTGGAATACACCAATATATCATCAATGAAGACAATGATAAATTGGTCCAAGAATGGCTTGAACACCCGATTCATCAAATCCATAAACGCTGCCGGAGCATTTGTCAATCCAAACGGCATCACCAAAAACTCAAAATGTCCATACCGAGTCCTGAAAGCAGACTTCGGCACATTCGACTCCTTAATCCGCAACTGATGATAACCAGATCTCAAATCAATCTTCGAAAAGACTCTCGCTCCTTGCAATTGATCAAACAAGTCATCAATGCGAGGAAGCGGATACCGATTCTTCACTGTAATCTGATTCAACTTCCGGTAATCTACACACATCCTCAAAGATCCATCTTTCTTCTTCACAAATAAAACTGGAGCTCCCCAAGGCGAAGAACTCGGTCTGATATACCCTTTCTCCAATAACTCATCCAATGCTCCTTGACACTTTCAATTCACGAGCCATCCTATAAGGCGGAATCGAAATCGGGGCTGAACCTGACAAAAGCTCGATCGGAAACTCAATCTCCCGATCTGGCGGTAGTCCTGGCAATTCCTCGGGAAAGACATCCGGGAATTCCCTGACTACTGGAATACCCTCTAACTTCCCTCTGTCTGCTCTGGAATCCACCACATAAGCCAAAAACGCCTCACATCCTGAACTCAACATCTTCTCTGCAGTCAAAGCCGAAACAAATCTGAGCGGACTTGCCTTTCTATCCCCAGCAAACGTTACTCTCCTACCATCACCCAAATCAAAGTCCACTATCTTCTGCCTACAATCCAATCGGGCATTGTACCTCTCCAAGGTATCCATACCCAAAATCACATCTAAGCCTCGCATCTTCAGTGGCATCAGATCGACCACTAGAAGTGCTCCACCAATACCAACCTCACAATCCCTGAACACCTGACTAACCGCAATATACTGACCAATCGGAGTACTCACCATCAGCGGAGTATCCAACGGGCTCACAGTCCTATCACACATAGGTCTACTCGCCGAAACAAACGAGTGAGTAGACCCCGGATCAATCAACACAAGCACATCATCAGAAAACAATCGAGCCATACCAGTAACAACATCTGGCGCGGCCTCTGCATCCTCCCGCGTCATAGCAAACACCCTGGCTGGTGCCTGCCCTCTCGGTCTTCCCGGAAGACTCACCCTCTTGGCAGCATCAGAACTGCCCACCTCTGTCGAAGTCCTCTGACCCACAGTCTCTGTCCTCCTAGGAGCCTGCATCTGAGATCCCTCTCTCCTGGACGGCTGAGGACACTCTCTGGCCCTATGCCCTTTCTGTCCACAGTTGAAGCATGCACCCGTCAATCGGTAACACTCTCCACCATGGAAACTGCCACAATGCTCACACTTAGGGACGGATGACCTGTCCCCATCTCCCCTCCTACTGCCGCCCACCGTAGAAGCTTGGTGAGAAACAGTAGAGGTCCGCATCGGCCTCGGACGGCTCGCACCACTGCTCCTCTCCTCTGACTGAGCAGGGAAGCTCCTAGCACTCCGCTCAGACATAGGAGTACTAGTGCTACCTCCCCTCCTGAACTGCTCTCCGCCCTTCCTCTTCTTGTTCACAGCACTCTTGATATTCTCAATATTCTCTACTCTCAAAGCTGCTTCCACTAACTGCTGGAAGTCACAGAAATTCTGCACAATCACCTTCTCTCTGATAGCCAAATGCAGTCCCGACTCAAACCGACGACATCCGCAACCTCGCCAACATCGATCCCAAGCATACCGGGACAGCTGCGTAAACCGGCGCTCATACTCAGCAACTGTCATCTCCCTCTGAACCAAACTGAGGAACTCCCTCTGCTTCTGCTGAACATATACCTCTGACAGATACTTCTTCTTGAAGGCAACTACGAAGTCCTGCCAAGATAACCCAACTGGCCTCATCTCGATTGCTGTACATCCTCCCACCAATGCAGAGCATCTCCACAAGCAAACTAGCGAAGATACACAACCCTCTCATCATCCTCATAGTCCATCTGATCTAGCACTCTCTCAGTCTTCCTCAGCCAAGTCTCAGCTTCCTCGGGATCTGCTTTGTCCCAAAGAAGTCAATCGCCCATACTTTCTCGACTTGTCGAATCGCTTTCCCCTCTTAATCGGGGGCGAAGCATGTAAGGTCAGGCATCGACCCATGCTTTGAACAAGCGCTGGGTAAAGGCCTTAAACATCCTCGGATCAAACTTAGGCACTTGCCCTAGCGGAATCGGCGATTCCTGAGACTGCGACATAGGCTCACTGCCTAGCCCTGCAGAAGCCTCAGCATTTCCGGGGGCTACGGACTCATCAGTCCTCTCCTCTCTAGTAGGAGAGTCAGGTGCAACTGATCCTTGCAAAAGTCCTCGTGTTCTTCTACGAGGTGGCATCGTACTCCTTCAAATAGAAACACTAAGGATTAGCTATACGAAAATCTACATGTATGCATGATATGCATGTCACTTAATGCAATCAATTCAATGCAACCAATAAGCAAATAACAAACACGTCATCCTATATGCATTCTAAGCCGAGGACACACTAACCTAAAGCTCTGATACCAAACATGTTGAGCCGGGCCCGGATGTCCGAAACCCGAGCCCCTCGTCGCCTCGCTCCGAAGCGCCCCAAACCGCTGGACCGGATCCCAACATTGAGGCTCAAACGGTCATACGATACATACATACATTTCCATAACATTCACAATCATGAATTAAAGACCCTATAATCATAGGATATCATATCATTGCAAATTAAAGGAAATTCACAATTGTTCTCATAGCACAAAATGGAATTTAAAATCCAAAATACATGAAATATGATCAATGTTAACATGCTCGGAGGACAACAAAATACGGACTTAATACAAGGCTCTAATTTGACCAAAGTTTTCGATGTCACAAGCCAATCAACGATCGACCGGATCCGCACTTTTGAGGAGGAAAGGAATGGGTTGAGCTACACACTCGATGGCTAATATAATTATAGCCATTGGCAATTAGCACAAATCCCAGCATATGAATGTATATATATTATATCTATATACAACATCAGACATTCACATGCCAATCACTAAAGTACACATTCATTATAATTAATGCAATTCATAAATACGTCACATAGTATGCGTCATAATAATCAATTCACATATGCAATGCACATAACAATGGCTCGAGGGTTCCATGGAAACAAAAGGAAGAAACCGAAGTTTACATCCTGAACGAAATGAGTCTATTCGGAGCTCATAGGCCACAAGCGGGCAGCCGGGAGAAGGCTCTTGTCAACGTGCACGTGACGAACGAAATGGTTCCACTCTCGCCCAAACAAAATCACATAATCATACTCGAAATCATTTTATCAAATGATAGGTTTTCATGTTTCTCATTTATCCAAAATGCCATGACCGAAGTCGAGGCATAACATGCTCAAAATCAGAATGCACTTCTATCAATTCCTATGATTATGTCAAAATAGATAAATCAAAGTCATTCTATTCATCACATTTAACATGCATAGCATATAACATATATTCATACATAGCAAGAAATTGCCTAATCACACAATAACTATAAGTATATTACCCACCTAAGATCGCGAGAATCCGATTCACCGGTATCCTTCCTCTTGCGATAAAATCGGGTCAGCTTAGTTTCCTAAAACAACCAAGTTTCCATCCAAATCAATATCCATAGTAAATCATCAAAGCTTTGAAAGCCGAAAGAAAACATTAAAATCTATAATCAATTTTCTCCTAAAATTTCGAACCCTTCAAGGCTAATTCCGAACTTCCCTTGTCATACTTCTTATAGTCTTTATTCTCTAGATCACAACGATTCCAAAATCACCTCAATCAGACATCTATGCCAAAAGATATGCCCAAAAATACTAAAAATCTCACTTCGGAAACAGGGGGCTCATCGCGACGTCAGGTCGCTCGCCGCGACGAATGACCCAACTCGCCGCGGCGATAGCCGCGACGAAGACTCGCTCGCCGTATGCCCTCGCGGCGAACAAACATTACACGTCGCGACGTCTCCTGCGAATCACACGTGAGTGAATAATAATCGAATTCATTTACATGTCGCGGCGTATCACCCTTCCCCACACGCCGCGGCGCCATTCATACGCACGTCGCGACGTCTGAGTCGAGGAACCGACCCCGAACTCCAGATTTCTGCATAACCCAATTTCCAATCCGTTCCAAACTCAAATCTACCACAACTAAGACATAGATCAAGGCTTATACTACCATTCTAACTCATACTAAGCTTTCAATCCATCCTAAAATCATCAATCTAAAGATTTCCCCCAATTTTCATCCTAAAACCCTAAACCATCGTTTTCTCTCAATCCGAATCATCTCATTGTTTAATCCAAACGAAAACAGGTTAGCAAGGACTTAAACTTACCGATGGAAGCTCTAAATCCGTCAGATCTGGCGAAAACGCAAATTCCTTTTCTCTTCTCTTCCTCCTCTTCCGACGGCACTTCCTTCTTCTTCTTCCTTTTCTATTTTCTAGTTTCTTTCTTTTTATACTTAGGTCTTATGAAACCCTAAGGGTTGGTCAAGACCACCTTACCCCTGCTCATAAGCCCAAGTCTAATCTATCCTAAGAGAACTTCCCAAAATACCCTTACACAATCTAATCCTCTAATCTCCTAATTAATCCTTAATTAACCTCAATTATATTCCAATTAACCCATATCAAGCCCAATTAAATCAAACTAAACCATAAACATAAAATAATCACAGTTCACGCTTAATGAAATCATAACAGAAAATTCGGGGTCTAACATCTGCTCCACCTCTGCTCTCATCTTAGTAAGCCGCTCCATCTTCTCTCTCATCTTGGCTACCTGCTCCATCGACTCTTTGATCTTTGATACCTGGTCTAGCTCCTCCCTCATTTTCTCACTCATTTGCAGACTCATCTCTTCTCTAATCTTAGCTATCTCCTCTATATGCTCCATACGTTGATTTACTAGCTGCTACCTCAACGTGTCCAGTGTGGCCCGGAGCTCGAATACTTCATTACTTTGCGATGGCCGAGCAAATGCTGCTGTACTGGACAGGGAAGAGCGCGAATAACAGGTGTTTGCATATGAGCCTAGGCTGAAAATTCTTCCACGACGATCCCTACCACCTACGACATCAAGATATGTCTGAGTCTCGTCCACAGATTGTTCCTCCTGAGACTGTCGCTGAATATTTTGTTGTATTTGGTCCTATTACGAAACAATCATTACATTAGCAATTAAGGTATAATTGTTAAGAAATTAAAAAAATGTATTAATTTCACTTACATTCAGCTGTCTACATCGAGTGTTGATGAAGGTGACACCATCATATTTTTTCAAGTGGGTGTGCAAAAATAACTAGATAGGTGTAGGCTTGGCGCCCAATGACTTTTCCTACATGTATAACCTAAATTGTCAGATGTGAACTAGAATTTAAAATTTTTTTGGCAAAGTTTCCTCTATATATATATATGATATTTGTCTCCTGTTCAACAAAGAAAACAACTTCACACAGTCATATATGGCACCAGACATTTATATTATAATCATTATGTTCAATAAAGCGAAGCAAAATATATGCAAAACAGGTGTGAAGTGTAGATACTTACTAGTCTATGTGCATGCTTGTTGTGGGTAATTGATCCTCCCGTATGCACTAGAAGACTCGCACCCCCCAGGCCTCCACGTCTGTTGGCCGAATTACGCTTTGTTATGGACATTGCCGCAGGTGATGTCCAATACTCGATCTAACGAGTCCAAATTTTCTCTGAAATATAACGCAGTCGTGCACCAACCTTGCGTATCGCATTAATTAAGTCGCGATATCGTATTCGAGCTTTCTTTTTCCCCACTTTATACATGCTAGCGTCGAAACAAGAATCCCAATAAAATTCTTTATGAAATAAAAAGGGAAAATTAACAAAATGTTAAAATTTTGTTGAACATTGTGAATATAAAGCAATGTAACAAGAAAATAACTATTATTTATACCGCAAACTCCTGAAAGTATAATTGCTTTGTGATGTCAGATAAATTCTTCCACACATAACCCTCCGGTTCAATTCTTTGCTTAAACGACGAAGTCATATTTCTTGAAGTTGATCTAGAAGGAACCAACCTAACATACCAAATTATGTTATCCTATGTAAAAATTGATAAAAGTAAGACTTGATAATTAGCAAATTATGAGATCTTTGATTTCACTTACTGGTCATTGACAACATTTACAAACTTTCTTCCATCAGGTTCGTCAGCGCCAGGCTGACGGACGTCTTCTGCTTCCGATAAGATGGTGTTGGATGATATATGCATTGGAGAAGGGGATGGTGTAGGATGAGGAGCAGTAGGTGATGCCTCATCTGCAACAGTCCGCGTGAGAGGTGGAGGAGGTGAGTCAGTCGGAGCTGCAAATTGTAACGAACCACCTTCACAGTAACTTCCTCCGATCATGGTTCTAAACCTCGGTCGCATGATGTCACGCTGTCTCTTTGGTCCCATTAGTTTACCTGAATATTAATTTTGCCCAATTCTCTACAAGTATAATTAATACTTTGAAAGTAATATTTTACACAAGACATAGAGAAGAAAATAAGGCAATATATATATGAAGGTTAACATATTGTTATCAACAATAAATGAACCTTAACAATAATACAGATATGCATTGTTTAACGAAGTCTTACAGATACAACAATAAATCAATGTGAAAGCTTAGTGTAATAATGTTTGACAACACAAAAACACATTGATATAATTAATTTGTTTGATTCCATGTAACATGGGAGTTGGTAAAGGTGAAAGAATCCCCAATGTCTGGGTTCCCGAGAAGGGTCATCGCATGTTCAAACGCACCAATGGAAACAGTGAAACTTCGTCCACCTGGTGAACGCTGTTGAACACCTTCTTGCAATAGTTTTGAAGCTATAACTAGACTTGTTGAGGAAATAGTGAATGAGTTGCCGTTCTTAAAATGGAAGAATAATTATCCGGATGAACTACTAACAGGAACAGTTTTACCTAAAACATAATCAGTGAAGAAATTTCGAAACTATGATATTAAAAAACCATATAAGTAACGAAAACGGTATATTAATGCATACGTGATTGTGCAGACGAGGTTTGAGGAATAGAAGAATTATCGATAATACCCGATCTTCCTATTCCTTTATAAGCTGTCGTGACATTGTTCTCACCTTTATTGGCATACATGTCCTCTTCGAGTTTAAAGGCAGCTTAAACATGTAGGATTGACAATGAAATGAGAATATTTATGATATATAACTTCAACAAATGTTATGAGCTCATGGAAATAATTGGGAACAAACCCTTTTCTCAACAAATGCAAATGAACTTCATCAATAAAAAGGAAGCATTTGTGTTTGCATTTTTTACATGGACATATGATCTTTGACTCATCCATACATGCAGGTTGCAAAGATGCATAATGAATAAACGCATCAACTCCCTCAACAAATTCAGGATTAATGAAACCATCAGTGGTTAAACGTCTATAAATCCAAGATCTATCGCTGACACTCATAAGTGGACGACTGTTATTCTACAACATCGAATCTAAAGTTAGGCTGCTATGTTAGCCACATATCAGAAAACATATCATAAAAGACGTGTGATTAAACTGAATCCGAGCTAAGCTCCTACAATATTTAAACTGAATAACCAACATATATGTTTGTAGTCATATATGTCATAAGATAATGGTTGATCACAATTTGATATTTGTTGGATATTATATATCCAACATTTGCCAAATAAGTATTCATACAAGTTTGAAAATTATTGTAAAAACCTATTGTTATCAATTCGTTGTACATATACAATTTCACATAAACATATCAAATTATTTCCATCTTCCAAGTAAAGAGAAATCCATTTTACAGAGCATCCATCAAGCACATGGCTCAAATTAATTAAGGTAAGTGCAACAATGACATTAGTCAACATCGTCATGTATAAATTATTACGTAAACGAAATTTATAAAAGATTCAGGAACATGTTATGGGAAGTTCATCTTCAAGCATATGAATTAAGCGATAAAAACTAGTGACAAAAGCATAAGCACTGACCTTAATCAAAATGCAGAAAAATGTTCCTGAAGAATGTCACGGGCGATGAAGATGATAAAGCTGCAATGAAAACCAACAATAAAACCATTCATACCTTAATTGCAAATATTATACTCAACGCATGACATTTATCATCCTCAAATAATTAAGCTAATGAGCTCATGTTCTAATTTAAACATCATCTACTACGAGGATCCTATTGAAATTTCGACAGCATTTCTCCTATAATTCGGACATCCCCCTTATGAAGAGTTTCAAAAATATATGAATGATGTCCAGTATCTATAATCAAACCATAGGTACATATAGCTTCAACATGGGCTTTGACACAGTTGTTCATAGAGACAAACTTTTTATTTGAATTTATGGTTTAAATTATTAAAATAAATCTCTATATGGTATTAGTAACACATATGGCATTTTTATAGTCAATCCAAATTGTATTATAAGGAACTTCTCTAAATTTGAATGGGAATATATTAAAGAATTAAGGTTACGTTTCCTTCGAACCTCAACTTTGAAATTTATATGATTGTGTTCATTCTTCTTATAGAAATGGCATCTTTCATTAATCAATTCCTTCTTATAGACTGATGCTAATGAAACATTAACCTTTTATGGCACATGCTTTCCCTTTCTCGTGTCCTTTCTAGTCTTTTTGTTGGATCCTTAATAACTACAATATTAATTAAGTGAACTCCTTATTTCTTAAACATTGCATCATCTTGAATAAGTATACTTGATATTTCATTGACATTCCATTTATCCTTTAGAGTATTATATCAAATAGATTATATTCAATCTATATTATATCATCATAAAATCAAATAAATTTAAAGAATTTGACACATAATTGAAAGAAATCATTCTTACCAATTAAAAATTTGAAGTGTAATTAAAAATTTAGTTAAATATCAATTAATTAATTTATTTTAATTTATAAAATTACATTAATTTAAATTATTTTAATTATTAAAATCAATTAAATCATAAAGTTAAAATCTGAACAAAATAATTGAACTATCCAAAGTTTTTATGATTGAATTACATGAATCGATTGAATTTTTAATCTTCATTTTCTTACTAATATTGAACCAATAATTATTTTTAATCATGAACAATAACTAATTTAAATTTAATGAATAAGCTCTCTTGAAAATATTCTTAAATTTATAGACTAAACACAGATCCTTAAAATATTTATGCAATAAGGGAAAAAGAATTCTTTTGGCATCAATTAACTAAAGCATTATTTTGTAAGAGTAAACAATTAACTCAAAAACAATTAGAAAAAAAATGAAAAAATAACCCAATAACGCGCAGACTATCAGAGAAATGAGGGGTTAAGACTAAACATGATACCTTCTGTTTGGAGTGTCGGAGAAGGCAACGCAATGACGCACTGTGTTCACGGCATGACTCACTCCGGAGGGTCGAATGGCGATCTAGACGCAATGGTGGAGAAGGAAGAAGACGAAGGGAGAAGGCGCAGGGGTTGGGTGGGCGGGAAAAGAAAGGAGAGAGTTGGCTTTATTAATAAGCAACATGACGTCGTTTTGGCTTAATCCAAAACGACATCGTTTTAATTTCCCTTTAAACATTAACTGATGAGTAAAACGACGTCGTTTTGGGTTAAGATGAAACGACGTTATTCTACCTCGCGAGACTGGCTGCAAATGGTCAGCCTCGCGAGGGCTTATAATTTTATTTATTTATATTAATAAAGTTCAACTTATTAATAATGGTATTTATTTATTTATATTAATAAAGTTCAAATTATTTATGTATATTTATTTATAATAATTTTAGGTTTAATTTTTGTTTTTTAGAAAATAGTCCCTGAAGAATTTGAATTTTTGCGGAATGGTCCAAGATTTTCCTAATCTCGGATATCATTTGGTACCAACCAAATTTTTCCGGTATGTTTTTACCGTATCGCATCGATTTCGAATAGCAGAATAATGCGTGCACCGATGCCAAGACATCGATCGATATTCATAAGCTTGCTTAAACCTCTAACTCATAACTCATACGACGTCGTTTCGCGTAAATGAAAGGACGTCATATGTCTAAGCCTCAAACGTTATAGCCTTCAACAAAACGACGTTGTATAGGTTTACCAACCATACGGCTTCATTTTGTTTATGAACTCAACGTCTACAACTTCCCAAAACGACATCGTATGATTTCAAACTTATACAACATCGTTTTTGGTTATTTCAATGGACAACTTAATGTTAAGGTGAAAATCTGACGACTTAAAATTTTTTTTCCGACACCATTATCGACGGAAATGTCAGTCGGTAAACATTGAGGCCTGATTTTAGCGACCGATTATGTTACCGTCATTAAATGTATATTTGCCTCACAACATTACCGACGTCTACATATTTTTCGTCCGTAATTACCCACGGAAATCTGTCCGTCAGTAAAATACCGTTGCTAATGTACATTTTCCTTGTAGTGAAACATACATATAATGAAAGCGATAAGCTCATATCCTATAAAAAGAATGTCACTATTTTTATTTTTCCGTTGTGGATCAGGGAGCAATATGAAATCGCATTCTTCTGATCTATGTATGAGTAGCGAGCCTTTCCCTTTCAAGGGCTAGTTATAGGATTTCTAACACGGCTATCAATTCCTTCCTTCACATGCCTGTATTGAGTATAATCTCTTGGTTTTTCAAGTTTTATTCAAGAAACACACAAACCGTTTGGATAACAAACTACGAAGGCTCGATAGGTTTAGGTACCAATTGGTAGTCATTGATTGAAAATTTACAACTTTTTTTATAGCGTTTAAGCCTATAACTACACATATTTTAGACATAAATTGGTCATGTCTGAAATTTTCATGAAAATAAGCATGTTTTGTCCAAATTTGGATGTTTCATTTTTACAAGCTTTAATTAGTTGAGTACAAAACGTGAAACCCTATTTATTAATTTATGAATTTGATAAAGCTTGGGCTGAGTCAAACTAAAACTCAAGTTTGTCCATATTCAAGAGGGGACAACGGAGAGCCATGCAAACTCAATTGAATTAATTATATATTATGATCAATAAGTGCCACAAATTCTTTTATTTATTTTTTAGTTTTGTAATGCAACATATTTATTCATACTAGCCACTTTACAAGTGAAAGATGGCCACTTGAAGCTTTTTTGTTCCTTAATTATCCTTGTAAATCTTTTTAAACCTTGTCTATGTTTTGAGTAAGTCACTGAATTAATAATTACATGCAAGCAGGACCTTGAAACTGGTTGGATCATGTGACCAAATGGAGGGATTAACGTGGGAAATGCATGGAAGAGCTCTTACACTATAATCCGCAGAAATATGTCTGAACCATACCCATGAACCAACATTGATTTCTTAATCTTACCCATTTATTCTTTTTCTCTCTTTATCTTCTCCATCTCGTACTTTCCTTGGAAAGACAACGTTTTTTATGTTGGTTAAGGAAGGACATGTCACAATTGAATGATACAATGTTCATGCAACTCCATGAACATATAGGCGTTGGCCTCAAGGAGGAGGCTGGAGTTGGCAACCTCAAATTTTTGTGCCATGGTGTGGGCAGGATCAACTCCAGAGGATTGTGGCTTGGTGATGACCCACTTTCTTTCTCTTTCCCTCTATTACTCTTACAGCTCTCTCTCATTTCCATCTTTACACGTTTCATTTACGTACTACTCAAGCCCTTTGGACAACCTTCTATTGTTTCTCAGATTCTGGTAATTAATCTTCGTGTTCTTATGCGAATTCTTTATGCGGGTTGTTTCGATTAGCCAAATAGATCATTGCATTTTCAATCTTGCATGCGAAAGATATGATTTTGAATCATCCATGATCTGTTACTGAGCTTGATTCTTGACAAATAGAAGCTTGAATACGATTCAATTTGGTTGAATATGGAAACCCTTTATGGACTGGACCTTAATTTGTGCTTGTTATTCATTTCCAATTTCTATTCGTGACCGTTTACGACTACATTGACTCCTGAAGGAGAGATCGATTCACATTTGGTTTCAAATTGTTTTAAGCTACAGGAAGTAATATAGGAAAGATTTGATCTTCATTTTCAGAGTTACTTCTGCAAGTAGTACTGAACGGATCATTGTTAATCTGAAAATGATGGCTTTAATTGTTAGTAGATACTCCACATTGTTTGAGAAAAAAATTATTCTGTGATTTTTGTTCACCAGGGAGGTCTGCTTCTTGGTCCTTCGATCCTTGGGCAAAATGCAACATTTTCTGAGAAAGTGTTTCCATTAAATGGGAGAACTTTGTTGGAGACTCTTTCAGTGTTTGGTATGATGCTCTTTATATTCCTCATTGGGGTGAAAATTGACCCCTCAAGCATATTAAAGTCGAATAAACAGGTGTTTGCTATAGCAACTCTAGCCCTCTGCATGTCTTTTGGAGTGGCTTCATGTGTAAGATTGATAATCTGCCATCTTCTCTCGTTAGATGGTAATTTGTGTAATGTGCTTCACAAAGTTGTGAAAATGCAGTCCATGACAGCCTTCCCAGTAATTGCTATCTTTCTTGCCGAGCTAAATATCCTGAATTCTGAGATTGGACGCCTTGCCTGTTCTTCATCAATGGTTGCCGATCTGATCTATGGGTCCATTATGTTGCTGTATTCTCTGGCCAAGATTACTATAGATAAATCGGTCAAAATGTCAATTGGGTATTTCCTATCAGTTAGTCTACTTCTGAGCTTCATTGTATTTGGGATCCGTCCTGCTATTTTGTGGGCAATTCGACATACACCAGAAGGAAAACCTGTGAAAGAGATTTATGTCTTTATAGTCCTCGTAACACTGATGTGCTGTGGATTCATTGGTGAAGTAATTGGCATAAATGCTATTCTCTCAGCTTTCATTTTGGGGTTGGTTATACCAGATGGACCACCTCTTGGAGCTGCATTAGTAGAGAGGCTAGATTGCTTCACATCAGTATTGCTCATGCCCATCTTTTTTACTCTATGTGGACTCAAGACAAACGTTTTTACCATAAAGAAGTGGAAGACTGTTTGTGGGATTGTGCTGGTCATTTTTGCTGGCTTCATTGGAAAGCTTATAGGAACAATAGCACCCCCACTCCTTTATAGAACGCCTTTCAGAGATGCCCTCTCTCTAGGTCTGATCATGAACTCCAGAGGCATAATCGAACTTCTTATTTTGGATGTTTGGAGAACAGAAAATGTAAGAATCCTTCCACTTTTGCTACACGAAACTGTTTGCTTTATCTAGTTCATGCCTAGAATCTACTCCTATATTCTAAGTCAATATAGATGATTTGCATAAATGTGCAGGTCATGAACGACGAATGTTTTGCCATCATGATTATCTCTGTGGTGGTTGTAACAGGAGTAATCTCACCCCTTATCAAGTTCCTGTATGATCCCTCAAGAAGGTTTCTGGCCTACAAAAGAAGGACTATACAACATCATCGATGGAATGAAGAACTTCGAGTACTTGCTTGCATCTACAGCTTGGACAATATCCAGACAATACTTACCCTCCTTGACGTCTCCAATACCAAAGAGAGTCGCATTAGTTTATTTGTTCTTCATCTCATTAAACTTGCTGGACGAGCCTCCTCCTTATTGATTCCCTATCTGCCACGGAAAACGCCTTCAGATAATCCAACATTATCAGAACTCATCTTCAATGCGTTCAAAAAGTTCGAACTTGAAAACCAGAGTCATATTACTCTGACTTGCTATAAAGGCATTTCGCCCTATGAGACAATGCACAATGATGTCTGTTCTCTTGCTTTAGAACAGAGAATATCTTTTATCATCATCCCTTTTTACAAGCAGCGCCTCAATAAGATGAAGCTAAAGTCGGTTCATTCTTATAGGCAACTAAACAAGAATGTGCTTGACAAGGCTCCTTGCTCTATTGGGGTCCTCATAGACCGCGGGAACCAGAGGCGACCTCGATGTCTGGTCTCAGAATCTTTGATTTATCAGGTTGCTGTGCTATTCTTTGGGGGTCCAGATGATAGAGAAGCACTAGCATATGCTGGACGCATGTTGGAGCATCCTCATGTTGTAGTCACTCTTCTACATTTTACTAGTTCAACTAGTACAGATATTGTATCTGGTACAGCGAGGAGCAAGACGCTTGACGCTGAAATCTTAAATAAATTCAGGTCAGGTGTGCAGTGCAATGCCCGTGTTTCTTACCTAGAAGAGGTGGTGCATGACAGTAGAGATTTTCAGGCGGTGATTGGAACACTAGGGAATGCTTTTGACCTTGTTATGGTTGGGAAGGATCATGCAGACTCAAAGTTCATATCGGCCCTAGGGAAGTGGACTAAGCATTCGGAGTTAGGAGAAGTAGGAGAGCTAATAGCCGGATCAGATTCCAAACTTGCAGCTTCTGTATTGGTGGTGCAACAACAAAGAAGAGTATGGGGCTTGCGGGATCCAGAGGAGTCCTTACGACTCAGAACTGTAAAAATTTAATGGATAGGCGGAGCTTTTCCATGCCAACTGGAAATGACTATAGACAAGGGTGTGGATTAAATTTAGAAGAGTTGGACTACTTCATCTATGATTCTTTAAAGATCAATTAAAGAGAAAGAGAAGAGATGGGAATCCATGTTCAAAGTGGACTACTACATCTACATGGCATGCCTTTTCTTTTGACTATTTCTTCATTAATCACCAAGTGTCAGCTAGGCTGGAACGATTAACCAAATCACATTCATATTATATTCGATCCAATGATATTCTTGTAATTCATTTCCCATGTATGCATAGTTTTCAGGCTGCATGTTCTAGCTCTAACATGAACCATATTTAATGGGGACAATTGACCTACCTTGGAGTAGCATATATATCAAATACTTCTTCCAGTTCATCTTCTTCAGTCCCTCTGGATTATGTCATTGAAACTAGTCTATCGACACATGCATACTTACAAGTCGCAAACTCACTCCCAAAATGAATACAAAAACCCTACACTACCAATCACCAACCTTACCAATTTCATTACTACTATTACTTTTGACAACTATTTAACATGAAGAAATCAAGTTAAATTTATACCATTCACGTGTGATTTACTTGGATACATTGATGGGTCAATCTCTCCACCACTCAAACACGATGAACCTATTGCTAGCACCTCACCTCCTCCAGATCCGTCTACCATTCAATATGGTCTCACTAACTCTATGACACTGCTCAAGCTCTTTGGGCAACACTTTTCTCCAACAAATTCTCCCCCAAAAATCATTGCTCAAGCATTGTTCACACAATCAGAAAAGGTGATTCCTCCATCATTGATTACCTGACATCTCTCGCATTAACAGCTGAAAACTTAGCACCCACTATTGACCCTACTTCCTCTGAATACTTGGTGCTCTCTTTACATTTAATGGCTTACCTCCCGATTATGAGTCATTTATCACTGACATGTAGAATCAAGAAATCACTATTTCATTCTTAGAATTAGGTGCGAAGCTTCTGCTTTATGCACAACGTTTGTTGTCTCTTCATCAACCGCCACCTGAAGCGACATTTGTAGCTTCTCATGCATGGCAGCGGTTTCTCAGCTCGTAGAAATAGTGGACAATTTAGATAAAGAACTCGACATAAGGGAAGCTATGGCCATTTAGCAGAACAATTTAGGTTTTCTCCACGTAACTATTGGGTCTGGCCGCGAAGCCTTTCACAAGGGCCTGGTTCATATAAAGCCTCACTCCATTTCAACCACAATAACTCAGCCTTAAGCCCTTCTTCCTAATAGGAGTGGCAATGGGTTGGGTGGAATGGGGCCTGCCTAGGCCTGATAGCTTCTACCTACGCTCGAGACTGAGGTAGTAAAACCCGAGTAAGTTCGACTCGGCCTTGCTCGATTTAATTTTTTATTTTTAAAATAAAAATTAAAAACGATACCATTTTCTACAAACAACATCATTTGCTTTATAGTTATTGGGCTTCAGATCGGGTCAAACTGGCCAACCTAAGCTCGAGCTGTGCTAGATGCTCAATTAAAAAGAATCAGGTCCAACGCCCAAACAAACTAGGCTTGACTCATTAACGTCGAGTTGGTCTGAGTCGAGTTGCCTTATTGCTAGCCTAATTCCTAACCTATAAACCCATTCAAAACAGATTAATTAAACTCTATATGTGTTCCTTTCAATTAATAAATCATCTCTTATTAATCTCTAAAAAGGAGTTACAAGAAAAGACATGAGAACGAGATCAACACAATATCAACAAAGCTAACAACATATGTACATTACAAAAACATAAATTTAGAGAGATTCATCCTATTTATTGTTACTCAATGAGTGCATGCTTTGAGTCTAATTTGTAAAACCCTAAATTTTTCCTTTTATTGAATATAAATTTTTATTTATGGTGAATAGTAATTGTTGGGGACCTACCCCCGAAAAAAATTGAAAATATACTGAATAAGTACTAGAGTATAATATGATACTGAAACAGATCAAAAATAAATCCGATCGGATGGATTTTGGGAGTTCCAAAAGTTTAGAATTGAAATGTCCTTTTTGAAAATAATATGTATTGATGATTTTAAACTCATTTGACTAGTTTTAAAAAATTCAATCAATAAGAATTGACCCTAATTAAAGTATTTCAAGGTAAATTTAATAATAAGACAGTTGCGAAATATTTTCAAAGTTTACTTCAATTAGTTAGTGAATTAAACTCATTAAAGGAAAATTGATCTTTTTACATGGTGTTAATGAATTGATGAGTCATTAGAGATAGTCAATGAGAGAATGCCATGTATAATGCACTAAAGGGTATAACTATAAGATTGCTTAATTCCAAGTTGGGATGTTTGTGAACAACAATGTCATGAGAACCATTGTTAATGTTGTTTATATATAACTTAACTCAACTAGATTAGGAACTATTTTGAAGATACCTTGTTAGGGCTTTGATGAATATCCTCAACATTCACAAAATTCAATTGGGACCATTTCCATGAGCAAAATGTCACCAGAATAAAAAATGCTCTTTTACTTGATTAGGGACTCTTTAATACCTAGATAAGAAGGGAAGAGTGATACAAGTATTAAAGACATGTTTTTCATAAACCTTATTGACCGAAAAATTGAAATTAACCTACCTTTCATTATCGTTCAACATATAGCCACTATGATCAGTCCCTAATCTAGAAATCATGCATTAGGTTATAGAGCCTTTATTACAAAAATCTTAAATGAATTCAAGGTTTCTTTGAAAAGCAAAGGGGTTGCTCTAAGGAAAGTAGATAAGATGCAGAGCCGACCCTAGGCAGGGACAGGTAGGATACCTGCCTAGGGCCCACCATAAAAAGGAGTCCTTAATATAATAATATTTATAAGGTTTAGCTTAAGCATGAAGTTGAGTCTTCTTAACATATTAGCATAATAGTCTGACTTGAAAACAAAGGAAACTGTCCTATTTTACAACAATATTAGCATTGAAAAAGAAAACGTTGTGGACCATCCAACTTTCATATTTATCAAGTTAACGTTAATTATAATCAGCTTTGAAGTATTTAGGTTATATTTTACCTTCTAATTTTTATTTTATCAATATATGTATTTAAGGTACTCCAACTAAAAATTAGCAACAAAAATTTCATGATTATATCTTCTAAGTTTTGAGTATAATTTAAAGATAAAGTTTCGATTTTTAATGTATTTTTAAATTATTAAATATTTGAATACGTTATAATTAATTTATAATTTGTCATTAACATGGACATTATATTAGCATTTTAAATCATAACATTTATATTAAATGATATTGTATTTATTTTTTATCTTCTTTTTATTTTTAGATTACTTCTTATTTATAATAATTAAATATTAATAATAATTTAATTTTATAATTGTAATTTTCATTACATTTTGCCACATGTAATGTAATAATTGTTGGATTTGTGTTCTTGTAGACTTATAAATTGAATATGTAGGCTTATAAATGCTAATATTATGATCATTTAATATTGATTGAGTATGTAGACTTATAAATTGAGTCATTTATGTTTCATATAAACATGTAAACTTAAGTATATTGTTGATTTATTGAGATCTTTTTTTTTTATTTCGCCTAGGATCTATAAAACGATAAGAATGATCCTGACAAGATGGATGCATACAAGCTAACAAAACTTGGTGTTCTAACCAAGGAAGGCAAGCTTGTTAAGTTGTAAGTGTAAGTCGACTTGTACCATGTGTAAGGCGACTTGTGCTTGCTCGGTACTGATAAGTCGACTTGTCCACTCGTGTAAGTCGACTTATATGTGTCTGATACCATAAGATTGTTAGAGTAGTGCCTCAAAGGCAATCCCTTTAGCGCTTTTGTTCATAGTCATATACGAGACTTTATGAATAAATAAAGCAAGGCATATTTTATTTATTTGATGTTCATTTTATTATGAATTGATTGTGATCTTTAATCAAATTTATGAAGTCCATGATATATGACATAGCATGAAGGAAATTATGATGCGATCATACTACCGAGATTCCTATCATGTGCAATTATGTCAATATCTAAATTATCCCTAGTCATAGGATTAATGAGATCGACATCGTTAATCCGGATAGACTAGATATGTCAAACTCCTTGATTGGATCAGCGGTGGATCTCGAAACCGTAAATATTGAGATATTTAGATTTGACATGTGATGCTTACTAGTGGTAGTAAATACGTTGGATGACCTGCCATGAGATCATCACATGGATGTCCTATACAAATGTCGGTGATAATCTCATCATAAAGAATGGTGCAAGATCCTTAGACTTGAGGTACTCGAGGATATCTTGATCGATTACGTGCTTTGACTCCATTCCTTGTTGCCTTTCCGAGGTCGCTCGTAGGGTGGTGATTGGAGTGCAGTTTGAGGTATTCAAAGGTAATTGAGTGGCCAATAGAGGATTCACCACTTCGTGATAGCGAAGAGATACCCATGGCCTCTTATCGGGATCATTACTTGGAAGTCTCGGCGTCGGAAAGCATACGTGTCATGAAGAGGTCTTCATGGACATATCAAGTAATGAGTCATAGGGCGAGAATCGATTACACTTGGACTAGATTTGATCGATCGATCTAGTAAGAAGTTGACACATTGCCCATACTCAAACCAAGTGGGGTATAGCATGGTGAAAGGACGAATTGCGATAATTGTCTATGGAAGGGTTAGTGATATGGTTTCATTAGTCAAACCAATTACTTTCCTAATTGGGGTCATGATGTGTTCTAGATACTGCTTCATGACTTGCTTCGAGATTAAGTGTTAATCTAAGTGGCTAACATAACCGGAACCTAATGGGTCACACGCATAAGAGTGACTTCGGAGAATCAGTAAAATAGTTTTGGACGGAGATCCGATATCTGGAGAGCAATAGGATTAAATGGATCCCGATGAGATTGAGATATCTCCGATGAGATCGCGACATCGATATTCTTGAAACCGCTTCCGTGATCTTTTCGGCGGGCTGATAGTAGGTAGGACAGACCCAATTTAATTGACGACCTCTTCAGCAAATATATATATGTTAATTAATTAATTAAGAATTGATTAATTATTATATATATATGCTAGTTTCGGTGGATGCCTTAAGGAATCAAAGTTTGACTTGGTCAAACTTATGATTACCTTGACTTTTTAATTGGTTTTAAGCCACCAACGTGGCTAGGCTCTTAACCATGCTTTCTTATACCTTTAATTAGTTAAATAATGATATAAGAAGGCATGAGAAGCCTTAGAAGTAGCAGAAAAGCTCGTTGATGAAGGTTGATGGCCGAAACTTACTTGTTAAGTTTAGGAAAATTTTGATTTTTCAAGGCTTTCTTCATTCCTCTCTTCCTCTCCAAGGCTTCTCCTAGTTATCTCACTTGCTCTCCAAGATCAAGGTTAGTGCTAGCACACTCTTTACCTTGTTCTAGCTATTCCCGGTCAAAGGGTTTGTCGGTTAGGTTTCGACCTCTGCGTGGATACAGATTAGAGACGGTCTCCTTTGGTCGTTATAGTTTGACTAGTTATACATACACATGGATCCTGGCTTTCGGGAATGTCCCGGGACTCAAAATTTTAAATTCCGCACTGTGTTCATGTGATGAACACCCCGGGATTTTCCTACAGTGGTATCAGAGCCGCTTGTGTTGTATAAATAGTCGAAATGATAACTAGGTCGGAGTTCCTTTGTGAATTGAGCTGTGTAGCATGCTGACTGTGTGCAATTTCGAACCAGTGTAGAATTAGGGTTTTCGAAATTTTCTTGCATAGACCTGCTCATAAGATGTTGCTTAATGTGTCTATAAAAGGAAAAAATTTATCGATGTCGTTTGATATGTTTTTGCTATTTAATTCCCTCAAGTTTCGGATGCTGTCTTGTTGAACGTTTCTGAAACAGGTATGCTTGTAAATTCGAGAATAAATTCTAGAAAATTTTTTTTTCGGATTGGTTTTCACCGACATGTCCCTAAGATGTTTGTGAATGTCTATGTGGATGGAAAATTGTTTTCAAGGTGATTTACTATTTATTTCCGAATTTCTTGTATGCTGCTGGGAATGTCTGTGTTGAAAAACACAGATTCTGGTTCAGCTAGATTGCTGAGGTTAAATGAGTTTTTGTGGGAAATAAATCCTGGAAAAATTCATGGAGCATTTTAGGAACATGTTTTAACCTCTGTAATTTTCTCAGAATTTATTGAAATTTTTTCAATGATCATTTTGAGCAAAAGGCAGAGCTTGGCAGTTTTGAGAAACATGCTGGGGCTGTTTTGTTTGAAATGATTGCTTGTGTTATTTTCGGTTACAATGCCTTGAATCATTTTTATAGTGATTAAAAATGTGTTATATTGATGTGGCATGCATCCCAAAATGAGATTCTTGAAATTGGGTTTCCAATAATTTTCGGATGGTGAATAGGTTACTTTAGCGTCTTATTAGCTTATTCCATTATCTTGCTTATTTTGGCCGTCGCAATTTTTGTGACTAGTGATTTAAAGTAATCTTGATAATGTGTAGACTATCTAGAGCTATTTAGTATGATTATTTGGTGTCCTTGAATTATGTGGAAATCTAGTGATTAATGGTGGATTAATCGGTTTCAAGGTTTTCATATATAGTTTGACTATATGGCATGCATGTTTCAATGAAAATGTTTCATTAGTACATTAATATAAAGGATAATATACTTGGTATATGGTATTGTGAATTGGAAATGCCTGGATTGAGAATTAGTCGACTAGATAGCAAATTTCCTTGTGTAAGGCGACTTATGCAGTTGATAAGTCGACTTACATGTAAAGAGTCGATAAGTCAATCGGTACACCTGTATAAGGCGACTTGTACATGCACAACAACATAAGTCGACTTGTATCAGAATAAGTCGACTTGTATCAGGCTGAGGTGGGATGATGGATGATTTTCGGTATGAATTCAATATGATTGATATAATGCCCTAAATCAGTCCATATAGTCAAGTGACTATGATCCTATAGCTTGATGAGATCGTAAAGATGAGACCTAAAATCCTCACTTAAAATATGAAAACTAACGCCTTCCATTAATATGGTAGAACCGAGTTCTTATAGGGTTGGGTTGTTGAGCTAACCTCAAGCTCACTCTATACTTAATATGTTCAAACCATGAAAATGTGATTTTCGGATTAATGGGTCGGTTTTCCTAGAAGCGTTGATTTGTTGAGCTAACCTCGAAGTCAACGTGGACAGAGGCGATATTGGGTAGTGTACATCGATGTACACGCATCAAGTGTTGATAACCCAATGTATGTGCATACATCAACTGTTGATAAGATCGAGCGATAGTTGCATTCGTGATGCAATTGTTATGACCGATACCTACCGATTGACCTAAGGTGGCTTGTTGGGCTAACCCCAAGGTCATTCTTAGCAATGTCGGATATCGACCCACTAGGTCATTGTGCCATTTTGTTTCTTGGATTCATGATGAGGGTTATGGATTCGATTGAAACTAGTGGGAGCCATATGTATGTCATTTAAGTCCTTATGATCATACATTTAATTCTATTCTAACTTTCTTTCTCTCTCTATGTTTAGGTTGGTTGAAGATGTCGACGAGTGTGAATCTTCGCTACTAATGGACTCAAACAAATTAACTGGACCAAATTTTCGATTGGTGCGAAATCGAGAATTGTTCTCGATCCGAGGATCTAGGATATATCCTTGATTTTCCGCTTCGGATCCACTTGTCAAGGAGCTTCGATGATGATCGGAAGGCATATCGTAAGATCTAAAAGATGATGACATAGCCACCGCATTATGCTTGCATCGATGTCACCCGAAATGCAGTAAGACGAGTCTATGGATGCTCACACGATAGTGTTTCATCTACGAGTTGTTTGATGAGCAAGCTCGGTCCGAACGGTTCGAGACCTCAAGGTTGCTCTTTACAACGAAAATGACTCTGGTTCATCTGCAGTGCAATATGCATCAAGATGAATGGCTATATTGAGAGGTTGGTGTCTTAGGTTTTGTGATGGATTGTGAGTTAAGTATAGACTTGATTCTTGTTGGCTTGTCGATAGTTATTCACGGTTTGTGTTGAACTATCGGATGAACCAAATATCCACCACAATTCCCGAAATGATCATCCGCCAAGACAATGAATAATTCGTCAAGCAAGATAGCAAGAGTGTTCTTATTGGTGGATTCTTCTTCCTCTGGTTCCAAGAAAAGAAAAGAAGAAGAAGAAGGGTAAGAAACCCAAGGAAAATCCAAAGGAAGCACAGCAAAGGCAAGAAGAAGACCAAAGAGATCGCACTAAAAGGTACCTACTTCCATCATGGTAAGACCGGTCATCGGGGCGAATCGCAAAGTCTATCTGAAGAATCAAGCGTAAGAAAGCATCGATGCCTCGACTTCTTCGTATGTTTGTCATTGAGGTTAATATCGCTTTCGATCATAACATATGGGTATTAGATACCGGTTGTGGCTCACACATATGCAATGATATGCAGGGCCTCACGACAAGATGGCGACTCATAAAGGAGAAATGGACTGCGTGTTGGTAATGGAGCAAGAGTTCTTTGCATTAGCCGTAGGGACTTATGTTTTGACACTCCCAAAGGGGCTTGTACTTAACTCGGATGATTGTTATTTTGTACCGTGTTAACAAAGAACATATTGTCTGCTTTTGTTTAAATAGATTTGGTTTCCATTTGTCTTTTGGTAACAATGGTTGTTCTATTAGCTCAAATGGAATGCTTTATGGTACTGGTACATTATGCAATCAGTATTTACATATTAGATATGTCACATCCTGTTATGAATGTCAATGACGAAAAAGATATAAAAGAGATAATTTAAAATCAACTTACTTATGGCATTGTCGCCTTGGCCATATAAATGAGAGACGATCGCTAAGCTCCATAAGAATGGAAGTTTAGGGTCATTCGATTATGAATCTTATGACACGTGTGAATCTTGTTTATTAGGCAAGATGACTAAGTTACCTTTAAGGAAAAGGGTGAACGAATGATCGGATTATTAGATCTAATACATTCAGATGTATGTGGTCCGATGTCCATCCATGCCGAAATGGTTGTTGTTACTTCATTACCTTTATCGATGATTATTCTCGATATGGGTATCTCAGATCTAATGAGATACAAATCTGCCGTTTGAAAAGTTCAAACAATTCAGAATGAAGTAGAAAACAACTTGGTAAAAGTATCAAAACATTACGATCCGATCGTGGTGGTGAATACTTAGACCAAGAGTTTTGGATTATCTCGTAGATAATGGGATTTTATCTCGATGGACTCCTCCTTACACACCACAAAGATAATGGTGTGGCGAAAGGAGAAATCGAATCTTGTTGGACATAGTACGATCTATGATGGGCTTTGCATAGTTACCAAAATCCTTTTGGGGTATGCACTTGAGACATTGTTTACTTGTTAAACGAGTTCCATCAAAGACATTGATGTTACTCCATATGAGATGTGGACTAACAAGAAACCTTATCTTTCTTATTTGAAAGTATGAGGTTGTCTCGCTTATGTGAAGCGGACAAAAGTCGATAAGCTCAAGTAAAATCGACAAGTGTTTGTTCGTAGGATATCCTAAAGAAACAAGAGGATATCAATTCTACCTTGTTGAGGAACAAAAGGTGTTTGTTTCAACGCATGCTGTCTTTTTAGAGAAAGAGTTTCTTTTAAAAGAGGACAGTGGGAGCAAAGTTGAACTTGAAGAAGTTCAAGATGCTCAGTGTCGCGACCCGACCCGTAGACCGGATCCCAACTGTTGGATCCAAGACCCAACCGCATATAACTTACCATTTACCCTCTTACTTTGATACCACAATTTGTCGGGATCCCGCTCCCGGAGCCCGACTTTCATAGTCCTGAAACTTGTACTTATAGACTTGCAGGATTCTTAACCAACCATTCACTTACTTTTATTCAAACATTCTCATTTTAACTCCAATTGTTACATATTTTAATTGATAACAAGACATATGTCTTAGGAATCTAATGGTCCAAACCCCACCCCATTTGGAGGTCGGACGAAGGAGTTATGACCCGACAAACTCAACGTGTTCATGTTTTGACTCCTATCAAACATGTTTTGGCGCAAATGTCATAACTTTCACTATAGGTGTCGGAATGACTTCGTTCTTGGACCATTTTAAACTAGACATCTAGGTCTACAACTCTCAAGAAGACCACAAAACCAAATTCGGCCTCTAACAAGCCCAAAACATTTGACTAAGGATCCTAGTCGACTGGAATAGATGCTAGTCGATCGACGGTATTTTGTTGGTTGAATGATCGAAACATTTCAATCATCGAACTTACGAGAAATATTCTCCGCCCTCGAGTAGTCGACTGGAACACTTTCCAGTCGACTGGAACCCTCCTAGTCGACTGGAACACCTTCCAATCACCGAATCCTCTCTCAAGACCACTTGGAATCATCATCTTCAAGACTCATAACTTTTATCCCTAGCTCCAATTGGTGCATACTATACCTCTATGGAAAGGTAAGAAGATGAACTACAAATCTTATGAAGGATGCTAAAACTAACTCCATCATTTAATAAGGTAAAAATTCACTCAAAGGTCACTGCTCCATTAATACCTATGTAACAAAGCTATGGCTAAATGAACAATAACTGGTTGTGTTCTAATCCTCATAACTTCTTAACCCTAGATCCAAATGAGACAAACAATATACCCTTGAAAGCTCTAATCCTCTACTACAAACTTCATGAAGACTCATTTATCTAAATCAAACCCGAAGAGGGTCAATGTCGGGCGATGTCCGTCAAGTTTTAAGAAAATTTGACAGCACCTCCCTATTTTATTCCTAACCCAAAATCTTCAATCTAGACTATAACCTGCACATAAATTCTACATTCAAGGGCAGCAACACACTCTTAGTTTTCTAGACATTCTCAATTCATACCCAAACCATCACCATGATTCAATTTCCATACACACAAGTATAAATTTCTCAAATACATTCATGATCTAATACTTTTACTTTCAAATTCATTCATTCATTCATCATCATTCAATCATAACATGTTCATATTAATGCTTTAGTGGGCATTTCAAGCCCAATTACATAAAAGCTTCAAAATACATCATTTCCTTAAAATGCAACTAAAGCATTGATGTTACAAAATGATTTCAAATCCCAAAATAACAAAAGAACTGCTTGGAGTAAAATGCCTTATGCTCGCTCCTCGGGTTCCCGCCATTTCCGAAATTTGTGGGGGTGAGCTAATGCTCCGTAGGTAACACATTTACGCTTATATAACAAGCACATCCTTGATTCATGTATTTATCAATTTTCCAAGGAAATCACATCACATGCATAACTCAAACATTTATACATTCATAACAATTTCAATCATTCCATCATTCACGTATCTTATACAATTCATGCATATTCATGGCAAACACAACAATGGCTCGGTAAGTCCAATCATGGCAACCACATAAGTTCATCAAATGACCTAATGTGGGCAATTCTTGAGGAGTCCGATATCGGATCATCCTATGCCTCAATCGGGCAAATGGGCGAAGGCTTTTCATGTCGACGCACGTGATTTTTCTTGGGACATTACCTTACCCATACAAAGCATAATTCATTTCATAACAATAAAATTGGATTGTTCTTATCCAAGTTATTGTTTTCATTAAAATCATTCTTTTCATGCATCATTCATGCAAAATTCATAATTCTCATTATATTCATTTCATTTAGCTCTCTAGGCTAATTCACCCATCATCCTAGAATTTACATTTTCTAACATTATGATCACATAGCATAATATTTACAATCATTCAACAACCACAACATCAATCCTTCATATCATCCATTTACAATCATCCAACAACCACAACATCAATCTTTCATATCATCCGTTATGGTTTTCAACAACCATACTAACATTCAACACAATCGTCAATATCAACAACACGAGCAATAAACATCATAAATATCATTCATCCATAACTAACACAAGCATTAACAACCATTATTAATTTCATAATTAAATTTACATTAAATGCTCATAAATATAAAAGTAAAGGTGTAACCCACCTTAAATCCTTGATAATTCCTTGAATAGCTTGCTATAATTCTTGTTCCTCTTCTCTCTTCATTAAAAACCAACAACATTCCCAAATCAACATAGGATTTAGAAATTGAAAAACCTAAATGCTTAAATCATGAAATTGGCAAGAGAATAACTAAACCCACTTGGTTCTTAACTCTTCTAACCAAAAACCCATCTAAAAACTTAACATTAAACCAAAGACTTACCTTAATCCTTAGTTAACCAAGTGATTACTTGGCTCAAAATGAAGCTTGCACCTTCCTCTTCACTTCTTCTTCTTGCTCCTTCTTCAAAATCTCACTCTTTCTCAAGGAAAATCAAAGCCCTAACACAACTCTTCTTTCTCCCTTTCTCCTCTCATTTACGACAACTTACTCTCCTCTCCTTATAATTTTCGTAATCCCTCCTTTGCCTACACCAAAATCACTTAAACCTCTCCTTATATACTCCTCTCTTATTTCCTAAGCCCATCACTTAAGCCCATCTACTCCTTCCTCCTTTCATTTCTTCTTTTCATCCTACAACTTCCTCCTTAACAACCAACTCAAGCCCAATAACTTAAGCCTCTTAATTTTCTTTAAGCCCATCTCATTTAATTCACCTAACTAACTTATTTCATTTGGACCCAAGGCCCAATTAACACATAAATTTCACCTAACTCATTTAAGTCCAACTAACATATCTAACTTCATTAATTCTTCAACTAACTTATTAATGCTATCATATATTAATTAATGTCACCTTAATTAATGCTAACATAATTTACTTAATTAGACTAATCATGCTTAATTAAATAAAAAAAAAATTTTGGGGCTAACATTTCTCCCCCCCTTAAGAAATTTCGTCCTCGAAATTCTTACAGTTCATCGAAGAGGTGCGGTATCGCCTCCCGATTGCATCCAAAGGTTCCCGTCGCCTCTTCAACCGCATGATTCCTCCACGTGACTTTGACTAGCTCGATTGTCTTGTTCGAGGATCTTATCCTTCTATCCGAATTGCCACAGCATTTCTTCATAATCGAGATCATCACTCAATTTGAACTTCGAGGTCCGAATGATGTGAGAAGGATCGATCTGTACCTTCTCAAAGATCGATACATGGAACACATCATGGATCTGTGATAATTCGGCAAGGCAATGCCAATCTATAGGCCAACGGACCAATCCTCTCCAAAACTTCATAAGGACCCACATAACGAGGACTTAACTTCCTTTCTTACCAAATCTCATAACTCCTTCCATGGAGACGCCTTAAGGAACACCTTATCTCCCATTGATATTCCATTTCCTTCCCGTTGGCATCCGTGATAACTCTTCATTCTGCCTGGGCTGCCTTAAGCCTCTCGCTTAATCAAGTCAACTTTTTCAACCGCTATCTGGACCAACTCGTCCCACTAGCTTCCTCTCACCCTCTTCATCCCAAAGATATGGGAGTCCTCGCATCTTCGCCATACAAGGCTTCATAAGGAGCCATCTGATGCTCGAATGGTACGCAATTGTTGTAAGCAAATTCGACCAACGGCAAGTGATCATCCCATGCCCTTTGAAGTCCATTACACATGCTCTAAGCATCCTTCTAGAGTCTGAATTGTCCTCTCGGATCGCCATCCGTCTCGAGGATGAAACGCCGTCTCGAAATTCAACTTAGTTCCTAATGCTTCTGTAGACTTCCCCAAAATCGGATGTGAACCTAGGATCCCGCCGGATACTATGGAATCCGAACTCCATGCAATCTTACCACTTCATCAATATACTTTCGCTAAAATTTGCAAATAATCTGTGCACTTTGATTGCCGAAGTGGGATGACTTCACAACCGATCCACTATTACCCAAATGGCATCATGCTTCTTCTTTGGTCTTAGGCAAACCCATCGAAAATCCATCAGAATCCTCCGCCATTTCCATTCAGAATGGACAATGGCTGCAACATGCTGAAGGTGCACGTGTTCACCTTGACTTCGACACACTAGACATCTACTCACATAACTGCTACATCTCTCTTCATGCCTTTCCACCGTAAATGTTCCTTCAAATCTCAGACATTCGGTGTCGCTGGTGCATGGAATAAGGCGCATTGTGCCTCATCCATGATCTCATCCTTAATCGCTTTATCATTCTAATGCATAACCTGCTTCCACCATCATTAATCCATCATCCCTTACTTGCACCAATCGATCGCTACCATTCAGTATTTCATCTCTCAACTTACTCAATTCAACATCTTGCTCCTGCAACTCCTTAACCTTTTCCCTAAGGATAGGTCTCACTCTAAATTGTGCAATAACACCTCGATTCATCCTGCGCAAACTAATCTTCAACTTAGCCATCTGTTCCAACAGAGGCAAGTAGATCGCCTCAACATGAGCCATCGACGACTTTTTCGCTTCAAAGCATCCGCCACTACATTTGCTTTTCCCGGTGGTACTCAATCATTAAATCATAGTCCTTCAGCAGCTCAACCATCTTCTCTCCTCAGATTCAGCTCTTTCGACTCATGATGTACTTCGACTCTTATGATCAAGAAAACTCGTCCGAACCCCATACAAATAGTGTTCCAAATCTTCGAGCAAAGATCACTGCAGCTAACTCCAAGTCATGAGTCGGATAATTAACTCATACCGCTTCAACTGTCTTGAAGCATAAGCAATTACCCTATCATCCTCGCATCAAGACACATCCTAGACCCTTCCTCAAGCATCATCAGAACTGATAGCCCCGATCTCCACCGGGTAAAACTAATATCGGAGCACTTGTCAATTTGTCCTTGAGTTCCTCGAAACCTCCTCGACAATCATCATTCCGCATAAACTTCGATTCTTTCTCAACAATCTGGTCATCGGAGCAAATGCATATGATAGAAAACCCTCTACAAATCTTCAGAATACCGCCAGCCTAAGAAACTTCTCACTTCCTTCATCGCTTTTGGCTCCACCAATTGACTACAGACTTCCACTTTTTCGATCGACATGAATTCCTCATCGAAATCACATGTCCAAGGAATACTACTTCACGAAGCCAAAACTCACACTTCATCGAACTTGGCATACAATTTCGCTCTCTCGACCTCTGAAGACTATCCGGAGATGCCGTTCATGCTCTCCTCCATCCTTTGAATAGACGAATGTCATCAATGAACACAATGACAAACCGATCCAAGAAATCATTAAACACCCTATTCATCGATCCATGAAGGCGGTTGGAGCATTGGTCAATCCGAAGGCATGACTCAATTCATAATGCCCAGATCCGTCCCGAAGTCGCCTTCCTAACATCGGACTCCGATCCGGAGTTGATGATATCCCGATCTTAGGTCAATCTTCAAAAGACCTTGCTCCCCGCAATCGATCAAATAAATCATCTATCCTCGGCGAGAGGATACTTGTTCAATCGCCATCTTATTCAACTTCCTCGTAATCTATGCACATCCTCCATGTGCCATCTTTCTTTAACAAACAGACCGAGCTCCCGGGGTGAAGAACTCGGCCGATGAACTGCTTTCTCCAATAACTCCTGCAATTGCTCCTAAGTTCTCTCAACTCAATCGGAGCCATCCCGTAAGGAGGTATCGAGATCGGCGCGTTCCGGAATCAAGTCAATTTCAACTCAATGTCCCTCACCGCAGTAATCCCGCAACTCCTCCGGAATACATCTGGAACTCCTCACCACAATGTAATCCTCCAATCTTCCTACATTGACCTCTGGATCCACTATATGCGCCAAGAAGGCCTCACACCCTGGCTCATCATACCGCCGACCATCATAGCCAAATAATCCTCAGACCGGCGCTTCGTCCCCTTGAAGACTACCTTCCGATCATCTCCTGATCAAATTCAACTTCCTTTAGATCGCAATCCACTTCGCCTTATACCTCTCCATGACATCCATCCCCAAGATGACATCCAACCTCAAGGTCTAGCGGTAGTAGGTCCACTACCGCCTAGCACCCTCGATACTAAGCTCACAATTTTATAGATCGGAGCTTATCACTACCTTACTCCCTAAAGGAGTACTAACAACCAAGATATTATCCAAAATCTCGGGACACACAGCAGACAAATTCATGCTTGCAGATATAAATGAGTGTAGACCCTAGATCAATCAATACATAAACAGTGCATCAAATAGCATAGCCATACCCACATTACTCTTACAGGCGGCCGCAGCCTTCCTCTCGTCATGGCAAAGACTCTCGCCGGTGTTCGACCACGCCTCTAGGCCTTCCTCGCCGACACGCCTTCCTTGCAGCTCCCGAACTACCCACTTCTTGGGTCGCCTAGATGCCACTTGTCTCGCTTTCTTGGGGCTCGAGATCAACCCCTTCCGCTTGCGCTGCGGACAATCCTTGATTACATGCCCTTCCGACCACAGCCAAAACATGCGCCTATCTTCATCGACACTCCCCTGGTGAAATCTACCACAAGTGATCACACCGAGGATTGCCTCTGCGACCATCCCGGGCTTGCCACACTAGAAGCTTGCACCGACACGACTCTAAACTGTTTATTCTTTGTGGGGCCATCACGCCCACTTCACTCTGTGTATGACCTGCCTTAGTGCTCTTTGCAAATACAGGGGAACTCATGCTTTTCTTTGAAAATCGCTCTCGTTCTTCCTCTTCTTGGTTACCTCAAATTTCGATATTTTCTAACTTCACCGCAATGCAAGATCCACCACCGCCGATAATTCCGAAATTGTGGATGACTACTTTCTCCGAATCCCTAGGTGTAGTCCACCTCAAACTTCCTGCACTTGTCCACTTGATTGCCACGATGTTGGCTGCATATCGTGACAACTGAGTGAACTTCACTCATACTACGCTACACTCGGCTCCTCTGGTCAAATTCAGAATTCTCTTACTTTCTCCCTAACATACACCATGGAAAAGTACTTCCCACTAAAGCTTCTAAGAACTCCTCCATGTCAAGATGAGGGTTCTTCCTCGATCGCTGCACCGATTCCCACCAAAAAGCATCCCCTGCAGCAAGCTTGCTGCATAATCAACTTTCTCTTCTTCAGAGCATCTCATCTGCTTCAGGACCCTCTCGGTCCTCTTCAGCCATGCTTCGGCTTCCTCGGGATTAGTGGTCCCGCTGAAGTCGACCGCTCCATACTTCCGGAGCTTATCATATCGACCGCCTTCCACTGAGCTGGCATTGAGCTCGCCTTCCTTGCCCATGGCATAGGTAAACGCCTGGGCAAAAGCTTGGAAGAACTGGGGGTCCATCGGATTTACTTGAGGAGGAGGCGGCGGAGGCGCCTCATGTTGCACACTGGGTGCATCAGAGTCGATCACAGGGATAGTCCCTGCATCCTGTGGAACGTCATTTATCATCCGCATTTCCGCTGTGAGCTAGGTCGAGCCGAGCTCCTCGAGTTCTCCTTCGAGGCGGCATTACTCCTTCAAGTTTAAAAATTCAAGAAAATCTTTAGTTTACATGAAACAAATTCAATTCATGTAAATCAATTCAAAACAATTCAATGCATTCATTTGAAAACAACATTGCATTGCATGCAATTAAAACAATGCACATAAGTCATGTAATTCATGTAGAAAATGCATGATGACTTGACCTTTAAACATTCCACTAGGTTCCTAGAAACCGTAAACCCGCTTTCGCTTTGATACCACAGATGTCGCGACCCGACCGTGAGACGGATCCCAACTGTTGGATCCAAGACCCAACCGCATATAACTTACCATTTACCCTCTTACTTTGATACCACAATTTGTCGGGATCCCGCCCCGAGCCCGACTTTCATAGTCCCAAACTTGTACTTATAGACTTGCAGGATTCTTAACCAACCATTCACTTACTTTTATTCAAACATTCTCATTTTAACTCCAATTGTTACATATTTTAATTGATAACAAGACATATGTCTTAGGAATCTAATGGTCCAAACCCCACCCCATTTGGAGGTCGGACGAAGGAGTTATGACCCGACAAACTCAACGTGTTCATGTTTTGACTCCTATCAAACATGTTTTGGCGCAAATGTCATAACTTTCACTATAGGTGTCGGAATGACTTCGTTCTTGGACCATTTTAAACTAGACATCTAGGTCTACAACTCTCAAGAAGACCATTAAAACCAAATTCGGCCTCTAACAAGCCCAAAACATTTGACTAAGGATCCTAGTCGACTGGAATAGATGCTAGTCGATCGACGGTATTTTGTTGGTTGTAGTCGATCGAAACATTTCCAGTCGACTGAACTTACGAGAAATATTCTCCGCCCTCCGAGTAGTCGACTGGAACACTTTCCAGTCGACTGAACCTCCTAGTCGACTGGAACACCTTCCAGCCGATCGAATCTCTCTCTCAAGACCACTTGGAATCATCATCTTTCAAGACTCATAACTTTTTATCCCTAGCTCCAATTGGTGCATACTATACCTCTATGGAAAGGTAAGAAGATGAACTACAAATCTTATGAAGGATGCTAAAACTAACTCCATCATTTAATAAGGTAAAATTCACTCAAAGGTCACTGCCCATTAATACCTATGTAACAAAGCTTATGGCTAAATGAACAATAATCTGTCAGTGTTCTAATCCTCATAACTTCTTAACCCTAGATCCAAATGAGACAAACAATATACCCTTGAAAGCTCTAATCCTCTACTACAAACTTCATGAAGACTCATTTATCTAAATCAAACCCGAAGAGGGTCAAATGTCGGGCGATGTCCGTCAAGTTTTAAGAAAATTTGACAGCACCTCCCTATTTTATTCCTAACCCAAAATCTTCAATCTAGACCATAACCTGCACATAAATTCTACATTCAAGGGCAGCAACACACTCTTAGTTTTCTAGACATTCTCAATTCATACCCAAACCATCACCATGATTCAATTTCCATACACACAAGTATAAATTTCTCAAATACATTCATGATCTAATACTTTTACTTTCAAATTCATTCATTCATTCATCATCATTCAATCATAACATGTTCATACAATGCTTTAGTGGGCATTTCAAGCCCAATTACATAAAAGCTTCAAAATACATCATTTCCTTAAAATGCAACTAAAGCATTGATGTTACAAAATGATTTCAAATCCCAAAATAACAAAAGAACCGCTGAGTAAAATGCCTTATGCTCGCTCCTCGGGTTCCCGCCATTTCACGAAATTTGTGGGGTGAGCTAATGTCTGTAGGTAACACATTTACGCTTATATAACAAGCACATCCTTGATTCATGTATTTATCAATTTTCCAAGGAAATCACATCACATGCATAACTCAAATATTTATACATTCATAACAATTTCAATCATTCCATCATTCACGATCTTATACAATTCATGCATATTCATGGCAAACACAACAATGGCTCGGTAAGTCCAATCATGGCAACCACATAAGTTCATCAAATGACCTAATGTGGGCAATTCTTGAGGAGTCCGATATCGGATCATCCTATGCCTCAATCGGCGGCGTGCGAAGGCTTTTCATGTCGACGCACGGCGGTTCTTGGGACATTACCTTACCCATACAAAGCATAATTCATTTCATAACAATAAAATTGGATTGTTCTTATCCAAGTTATTGTTTTCATTAAAATCATTCTTTTCATGCATCATTCATGCAAAATTCATAATTCTCATTATATTCATTTCATTTAGCTCTCTAGGCTAATTCACCCATCATCCTAGAATTTACATTTTCTAACATTATGATCACATAGCATAATATTTACAATCATTCAACAACCACAACATCAATCCTTCATATCATCCATTTACAATCATCCAACAACCACAACATCAATCTTTCATATCATCCGTTATGGTTTTCAACAACCATACTAACATTCAACACAATCACAATATCAACAACACGAGCAATAAACATCATAAATATCATTCATCCATAACTAACACAAGCATTAACAACCATTATTAATTTCATAATTAAATTTACATTAAATGCTCATAAATATAAAAGTAAAGGTGTAACCCACCTTAAATCCTTGATAATTCCTCAATAGCTTGCTATAATTCTTGTTCCTCTTCTCTCTTCATTAAAACCAACAACATTCCCAAATCAACATAGGATTTAGAAATTGAAAACCTAAATGCTTAAATCATGAAATTGGCAAGAGAATAACTAAACCCACTTGGTTCTTAACTCTTCTAACCAAAACCCATCTAAAACTTAACATTAAACCAAAGACTTACCTTAATCCTTAGTTAACCAAGTGATTACTTGGCTCAAAATGAAGCTTGCACCTTCCTCTTCACTTCTTCTTCTTGCTCCTTCTTCAAAATCTCACTCTTTCTCAAGGAAAATCAAAGCCCTAACACAACTCTTCTTTTCTCCCTTTCTCCTCTCATTTACGACAACTTACTCTCCCTCTCCTTATAATTTTCGTAATCCCTCCTTTGCCTACACCAAAATCACTTAAACCTCTCCTTATATACTCCTCTCTTATTTCCTAAGCCCATCACTTAAGCCCATCTACTCCTTCCTCCTTTCATTTCTTCTTTTCATCCTACAACTTCCTCCTTAACAACCAACTCAAGCCCAATAACTTAAGCCTCTTAATTTTCTTTAAGCCCATCTCATTTAATTCACCTAACTAACTTATTTCATTTGGACCCAAGGCCCAATTAACACATAAATTTCACCTAACTCATTTAAGTCCAACTAACATATCTAACTTCATTAATTCTTCAACTAACTTATTAATGCTATCATATATTAATTAATGTCACCTTAATTAATGCTAACATAATTTACTTAATTAGACTAATCATGCTTAATTAAATAAAAAAAAAATTTTGGGGCTAACACTCAGATGCACGCAGATCAATCGCTCAACTCAAACCGTAACTCATACAGATGAGGTAACAGTCAACCTTCTACTTCAAACCAAATTGTAGGTCAAGAGGATACGCCTGCTTCTCGAGAGATATGGATTTCTCGTAAGTGAATGAATGACGTATTGCTCATAGAGGATGATGAGCCTACGACCTATGAAGAGGTTCCAAGAGTTCGTAGTCCAAAAATGGCTTCGTGCCATGAAATCAAATGGATTCCATGTATGAAAACCGGTATGGACTTTGGTCGATGCACCAAGGATGAAATCTATAGATGCAAATGAGTTTTCAAGAAGAAAACCGACATGGATGGTAATGTGATTACCTATAAAGCGAGGCTTGTGGTTAAAGGCTTTCGTCAAAGACAAGGAGTTGACTATGACGAGACCTTCATCGATGAGCAATGCTTAAATCCATTAGGATACTCCTAGCCATTGCCGCCATTATGATTATGAGATATGGCAATGGATGTGAAGACGACTTTCCGAATGGAAATCTGCCGAGGATGTGTACATGACACAACCTCGAGGGCTTCATTTCGATGGCGAAAAGGTATGCAAGCTTCGTAAATCCATTTATGGATTGAAGCAAGCATCCAGAGTTGGAATATCCGCTTTGATGAGACAATCAAAGAGTTTGGTTTCTCACAAAATCCGGATGAACACCGTGTACAAGAAGGTTAATGGAACTGTAATCGTATTCCTTGTGTTATATGTAGATGACATATTGTTACTAGGAAACGATGTCTCTATGTCTTGATCAGTAAAATTTGGTTGTCCAAACAATTTGCCATGAAAGACCTTGAGAAGCAACTTATATCCTTGGGATAAAGATTTATAGAGATAGATCAAGAGGTTGCTTGGTCTTTCACAAATAACGACATAGTCAAGGTGCTAAAGAGGTTTAGCATGGAGCAATCCAAGAGAGGGTTTCTTCCCATTGCTCATGGGATAACACTCGAAGTCTATGTGTCCTCGGACACAGGACGAGAGGATGCGTATGAATATGATCCCGTATGCGTCTGCAGTAGGGACCTTTTTTGTACCAATGCTATTTAAGAGACCCGATGTATCATATGGTTTAAGTGTTACGAGCAGATACCAATCGGATCCTGGTGAAGGTCACTGGGTGGCTGTCAAGAATATCCTAAAGTACTTGCGAAGAACTAAGGATGTTTTCTTGATATATGGAGATGGAAATTTCCAAGTGAGCGGGCATATGGATGCCAGTTTTCAATCTGATAAGGACGATTCCAAGTCCCAATCAGGTTATGTTTTCACACTGAACGGCGGAGCAGTCAGTTGGAAGAGTTCCAAACAGGAGACGACTGCTGATTCAACGACCAAGGCAGAGTACATTGCCGCATCAGACATAGCAAAAGAAGCCGTTTGGATCAAGAAGTTAATAACTGAACTTGGTGTGGTTCCTAGCTGTGATGGACCCATACAGTTGTATTGTGACAACAATGGAGCTATTTCGCAGGCAAAGGAACCAAGGTCTCATCAACGATCCAAACACGTACTCCGCCGATACCATTTGATTCGGGAGATCATTGCTCGAGGTGATGTCCTGATAGAGAGAATTCCCAGCAGCGTAATATTTACGATCCGCTGACAAAGCCATTGTCACGTAAGAATTTTGATTCTCATGTACTCGCTTATGGTATTAGATACCAAGGCGATTGGCTTTAGGTCAAGTGGGAGATTTGTAAGTGTAAGTCGACTTGTACCATGTGTAAGGTGACTTGTGCTTGTTTCGAGATCGATAAGTCGACTTGTCCACTCGTGTAAGTCGACTTATATATGTGATACCATAAAGATTGTTAGAGTAGTGCCCAAAGGCAATCCCTTTAGCGCTTTTGTTCATAGTCATGTACGGACTTTATGAATAAATAAAGCAAGGCATATTTCATTTATTTGATGTTCATTTTATTATGAATTGATTGTGATCTTTAATCAAATTTATGAAGTCCATGATATATGAAATAGCATGAAGGAAATTATGATGCATCATACTACCGAGATTCCTATCATGTGCAATTATGTCAATATCTAAATTATCCCTAGTCATAAGATTAATGAGACCGACATCGTTAATCCGGATAGACTAGCACATATCGTCAAACTCCTCGATTGGATCAAGCGGTGGATCTCGTAAACCAGTAAATATTGAGATATTTAGATTTGACATGTGGATGCTTACTAGTGGTAGTAAGTACATTGATGACCTGCCATGAGATCATCACATGGATGTCCTATACAAATGTCGTTGATAATCTCATCATAGCAATGGTGCAAGTATCCTTAGACTTGAGGTACTCAAGGATATCTTGGCACCGATTACGTGCTTTGACTCCATTCCTTGTTGCCTTTCGAGAGGTCGCTCATAGGGTGGTGATTGGGCAGTGCAGTTTGAGGTATTCAAGGTAATTGAGTAGCCAATAGAGGATTCACCACTTCGTGATAGCGTAAGAGATACCCATGGCCTCTTATCGGGATCATTACTGAAGTCTCTCGCCGAGAGACACATGTGTCATGAAGAGGGTCTTCATGACATATCAAGTAATGAGTCCTAGGGCGAACCGATTACACTTGGACTAGATTTGATCGATCGACTAGTAAGAGTTGACACATTGCCCATACTCAAACCAAGTGGGGTATAGCATGGTGAAAGGACGAATCGCACAAGAATTGTCTATGGAAGGGTTCGTGATATGGTTTCATTAGTCAAACCAATTACTTTCCGATCAATTGGGGGTCATGATGTGTTGCTAGATACCGTTCATGACTTGCTCGATTAAGTGTTAATCTAAGTGGCCAACATAACCGAGAACTTAATGGGTCACACGATAAGAGTGACTCTGAGAATCAGAAAATAGTTTCGCATGAGATCCGATATCCGGAGAGCAATAGGATTAAATGGATCCCGATGAGATTAGGATATGTCCCATGAGATCGCGACATTGACATTCTTGAAAACCGCTTCCATGATCTTTCGCCATGGGTCTGATAGAGTTGTGAGATCAATTCAATTTGATCGACCTCTTCAAAGAATATATATATGTTAATTAATTAATTAAGAATTGATTAATTATTATATATATATGCTAGTTTCGTGGATGCCTTAAGGAATCAAAGTTTGACTTGGTCAAACTTATGATTACCTTGACTTTTAATTGGTTTTAAGCCACCAACGTGACTAGGCTTTAACCATGCTTTCTTATACCTTTAATTAGTTAAATAATGATATAAGAAGGCATGAGAAGCCTAAAAGTAGCAGAAAAGCTCGTTGATGAAGGTTGATGGTCAAACTTACTTGTTAAGTTTAGGAAAATTTTGATTTTCAAGGCTTTCTTCATTCCTCTCTTCCTCTCCAAGGCTTCTCCTAGTTATCTCACTTGCTCTCCAAGATCAAGGTTAGTGCTAGCACACTCTTTACCTTGTTCTAGCTATTCCGGTCAAAGGGTTTGTCCCTTAGGTTTTCTCGACCTGCGTGGATACCGTTAGAGACGGTCTCCTTTGGTCGTTATAGTTTGACTAGTTATACATACACATGGATCCTGGCTTTGAATGTCCCGGACTCAAAATTTTAAATTCGCACTGCTCATGTGATGAACACCCCGGGATTTTCCTACATAAGTCAGAATGACTTTACATATAAATAATTTTGATGTATAACAAATATATAGTGAGATCAAAAACAAGAAAACAAAAGCGATCCGCATAAAGTCCAAGAGGCAGAATTTAAGTTTGAATAAATGAGATAAAGAGATGATTTGTTGCAAGACGTCGACCAAACACGCATAAAGTTGATACAAGTCAAACATGTATTTAAGTTTGTCAAAAAAAATCAACACAGACGCAGACGCAAAGCGCGGCAGATGCAGACGCAAAGTTAAACAGACGACGCATACGCAAAACGGCGCGTATAGCGACGCAGACGCAAAGCGAAGCAGACGCAGACGCAGAAAAGAAACAGACGCAGAGTCGATTCGAGTTAGTTACGTAACTCAACCGATTAACCGCTTTTAAAGATTAAAGATTCAAGATTCAAGAATCAAGAAGCGATTCTGCATTTAAGGCTATAAATACAAGTCGAAGTCGAAGACTGCAGAGTTAGCTATTTTGGGAAAAAATTACACAAAGTGAAAAAGCGATTAAGTGTGAATTAGCTGAACGCTATCTTATTGTAACAAAGTGTTCAAATACTTTTCTGAAAAGAAAGAGTTGTACAGATAGCCTGCAGAGGCTAAGTGTGAAAGAATACTGGTGTAGAGACCTGAAGAGGCTCGTGAAAGAATACTTGTAAAGTTTGAAGAGATAGTGAAATCTCAGAAGAAACTCTGAGGACTGGACGTAATCCACGGTTTGGGGTGAATCAGGATAAATCTGCGTGTCTACTACTCTCACTTTTAGTTTCAAAGTTGATCTTTATTTACTATTCATATGCTTAGCATTGAAAAGTTTTGATCAAACAGGATTAATAAGAATTCTGTATAGAATTTTTATTTCTAACAAGTAATTTGAAAAAGATATTCAAAATGGGGAATACACAATTCAACCCCCCCTTCTCGTGCATTCTATTATCATTTTATAAGTGTTGTATTAACTTGTGATTCACTTCAATTGGTATCAAAGCTTGGTATCCAAGAATCACTTTGACGTAGTGTGGATTAAAGATAATGGCGGAGTCACATGTATACATCGCTGAAGGAGCCTCAGTCACTAGACCTCCAGCATTCAATGGAGAAGACTACCATTACTGGAAAGATAGAATGCGGTTATTCATCGAATCTACACATGTAGACCTTTAGGACGTAATAGAGAACGGACCCTATATACCTATAGATGAAGAAGGTAGTTCTATTCCACGAAGCAGATGGACGGCTGATCAGAAAGCAAGAATACAACTGAATTCAAAGGCGAAATTCTTCTTAACATGTGCCCTAAGTAGAAGCGAATACGACAAAGTGCATGGTTGCGACACTGTAAAAGAGATGTGGGACACATTGTCCATTGCTCATGAAGGCACTAGTCAAGTTAAAGAATCCAAGATAAGTATTCTTGTACATCAATATGAACTTTTCAGGATGGAAGATGAAGAATCTATTGATCAAATGTTTGGAAGATTTCAAACAATTGTCAACGGATTAAAAGCTCTTGGAAGGACTTACAATAACCAAGATCATGTTGAAAGATTCTAAAAGCCTTCCTAAGAAATGGAGACCTAAAGTAATCTGCGGTCAAGAAGCAAAAGACTTGAGCGTCTTTGAAGCTAGATGAGTTCTTTGGATCCTCAAGATTCATGAAGTAGAACTCAATGTCAAGACAAGCCCAAGCGAGACAAGTCAATAAAGATCAAGGCCGGACGGAAGAATCATAAGACTCAAAGAAGGAGGAAGTCATCGAAGGCATTGAAGATTTAAGAATCAAAGGATGATAACTCCACCAATCAATCGAGTCAAGTGATGAAGATGACGAATTATCTTTCATTTCCGAAAAGATAAGACGTATGTGGAAAAAGAAGTCCGTATAATCGGACATTCGTAAAGAATGGAAAAGATGAAGCCAAGCCGTAAAAGTCTTCTATCATTTGCTACGAGTGCAATCAGCCCGGACACTACAAGTCGTAATGCCCTACTCTCAAGAAGAAACCTAAGAAGAGTAAAGAAGGCAAGAAAAGCATGATGGCAACATGGGAGGATCTAGATTCATCTGAATCAGATACAGGCTCCGAGTCATCAGAACATGCAAACATTTGCCTAATGGCTGAAGAAGATAGTGATGAGGAGGTAAAATCCGATTATGATAACTTGTATGATGCATATTCAGAATTGTTAGAAGATTCTAATGCTATTCTGAAACAATACAATTTATGAAGAAAAAGTATGCAGAGAATATTAAACATACTGAGAAAATAGAGAGAGAAAATATTTGCCTAAAAAAGGAGTTAGAAGTTAAAAGAAAACTTGTGATGATCGATGAGATTAATCACTTAAGCTAAGGATCAAGAATCTATCACCGATCTAGCTACTTTACCGAGAGTACAAAGAAAATGAATGATATGCTAGGAAAAGTAGACATCCTAGTGATAAGACCGGTTTAGGGTTTACCGAAACAATACTCGATCTCGTAATAAATTTGTCTCTCAAAAGGAAGAAATAGGACAACACATTTTAATCAACGTCAAGTAATATGCATTATAGATTACATCATGTGCATACTACTAACCATAAAGGACCCAAGAAAATTTGGGTACCAAGAAATAAAGTAGTTTCTCCCGCAGATATCCTTCCTTGGAAGATACGGCAAGCACCATTAGTATTTAGACGGTGGATGCTCGCGACATATAACTGGAAGAAGGTCTATGTTCCTAGACCTTCAAAGATAAGAAGGGAGGATCAAGAACTTTTGGAGACAACCAGCAGGCAAAATCATTGGAATCGGAAAATAGGTAAAGATTCCTTTGCATGCATAAATAATGTACCGCTTGTTGATGGTCTAAAGCATAACTTGATTAGTGTGAGTCAGGTTGTGTGATTACGGTTTCACAGCTTACATTCAATCAAAATCTTTGTGAAGTCAGAACAAAGATGGGTCTATACTTTTCTCGCCAAGAGAAGAAACAATCTTTACAAAATCAACTTAGAAGATTTTCAAAGTCAAAATATTTCATGTTTTCTATCTTACAAGAAGAAAGACTAATCTGCATAAAAGCTAGGTCATGTCTCTTTGAAACATATTTCAAAATTGGTAAAACATGATTTGGTAAGAGGTTTACCAAAATAAGTTTTGACAAAGAATTTTTCTGTGAAAATTGTTTAAAAGGAAAACAAAGTTAAAACCTCTTTCTCTTACTAAAAGTTTTGTAACGCGTCTTCAAGACCTTTAGAACTATTACATATGGATTTATTTGGTCCTACAAGGACATTAAGTCTTAAGCGAAAGAAATATGGATTTGTCATTGTTGATGACTTTACTCGATTTTGTTGGATATTATTTTTATCACACAAAGATGAGTCCTTTAAGTGCTTTAGAACTCTATCCGAAAGTTACGTAATCTAAAAAGGAATGTCCATTGCTAGTATCGGGAGTGATCATGGTGGAGAGTTTAAAATGAGAAGTTTAGAGTTTTCTGTGAAGAGAATGGAATTTTCCACAACTTCTAGGCCCCTAGAACTCCACAACAAAATGGAGTTGTTGAGAGAAAGAATAGGACGATTCAAGAGATGGCAAGGACCATGCTATGTGAGACTAATCTTCCTAAGTATTTACAAGCGAAGTCATGAACACAACATGCTATATCCGAGCAGGATCTTGATGCTAATGTTGTCAAGAAAACTCCTTACGAGTTATGGAATGGAAGAAGACCAAGCATATCCTATTTTCATCCATTGGGGTGCAAATGTTCCATTCTCAATAATGAAAGAGTCGTTGGATAAATTCGACTCAAGACCTATCCAGAATCTTTCTAGGCTACTCATCATCGCCTAAGGCCTTTCGAGTTTACAACTTGATTTCAAAGATCGTGAAGAGACAATTCATGTCAAGTTTGATGATAGTTCTCAATCCCATAAGGAAGATGACATGGAGATTGAAGGTCCTTCAAAGAACCTAGATGTTGCCTCGTAAACTCCCTTGTCGGACACTCATAAGGATAAGATTGAAGATATTCCGAAACTATAGAACCAAGGCGAGATTGAAGTATAAATGTTCTCATCCGTAAGAGTTAATTATCGATGAGACCTCGTAAGGAGTTAGGACAAGGTCCAGATTCGCACGAAGCTAATGTAGCTTTTATCTCGAAGTAGAATCTCGTAGGTCGAGGAAGCTCTTGAAGACGAAGCTTGGGTATTAGCCATGCAAGAAGAGCTGAACCAATTCATAAGGAATAACGTCCGGTCCTTAGTTCCAAAACCTCCTAAGAAATCCATTATTGGAACCAGATGGGTTTTCAAGAATCACTAGACGAATCAGAAGAGTGAGTCGTAATAAGGCGCATTAGTAGCACAAGGCTACAATCAGCAAGAAGGAATAGACTACAACGAAACATATGCCCAAAGAGTGAGACTTGAAGCTATAAGGATTTTGTTGGCATATGCAATCTGTCACGATATAAAGTTGTTTCAGATGGATGTTAAGAGTGCATTTACAATGGCTTTATAGGCGAAGAAGTCTATGTGAAACAACCTCCGGCTTTGAAGATGTTAAAATCCAGATTATGTCTATAGACTTCACAAAGCCTTATATGGCTCAAGCAAGCTCCCGAGCTTGGTATGATCGTCTGAGTACTTTCTTAATAGAAAATGGTTTCAGCAGAGGTCAAGTTGATAAGACGCTCTTCAGAAAAAGTTCTCAGAATGATTTTATATTAGTATAGATTTACGTTGATGATATCATATTTGGTGCTACTTCAAAAGGGTTATGCTTGAAGTTTGAGAGTCTAATGAAAAGAGAATTTGAAATGAGTATGATGGGTGAATTAAAGTTCTTTCTTAGGTTGCAAGTTAAGCAGACCAAAGAGAAGATCTTCATTCATCAATAGAAGTATATGAAAGAGTTGTTGAATAAGTTTGACATGAATAATGTGAAGCCAATGGCAACTCCGATGCATCCTTCAAACCTTTTGTCGAAAGACGAACTTGGTAAGAAGGTGGATCAAACCCTATATAGAGGGATGATCGATTCTTTATTGTATCTTACAACAAGTAGACACGATATTCGCTTAGGTGTATGCTTGTGTGCAAGATTTCAAGCCGATCCTAGAGAGTCTCATTTTACTTTGTTAAAAGAATTTTGAGATATCTCGCAGTACTACTTGATCTTTGCTTAATGTTTGAGAAAGGTAAAGATTTCAGTTAATTGAGATTGTGATGCGGACTATGCCGAGATAGAATCGAAAGAAAGAGCACAAGTGGAGGATGTCACTTTCTTGGAGGAAATCTAGTCTCTGGTCAAGCAAGAGACAAAGCTCAATTGCTCTATCAACCATGAAGGTAAATACATGTCTGTAAGTTGTCTTTGCTCACGACGCCGTGGATCAAGTATCGACTGAAGACTATTCAGCTTAAGGAGGAGGAGATTCTAATTTATCGCACAACACCAAAGGTAATCAATCATCAAAGAATCCAATTCAAATTCCGAGTAAAGCATATAGAAGTCAGACATCATTTCCTGAGAGACTACGTTTAGAGAAAGGTGGTGCTTCTAAATTTCGTTGAAACAGAGCTTCAATGGGCAGACATCTTCACTAAACCACTGAGTGAAGAACGTTTTCAGAAGATAAGACGCAATCTCAATATGGTGATGCTAAATGAGCGCTAGGATAACGTGAGAAACTAACGGCGTTATACACGAAGGAGTTACACCGGTAACTTCTCTCACAAGGAAGATTTGTGGAGGAAATATCCGATAAACTCGAGGTTCTTAATGATTCGAGAACCCATCGATCTATAACCCTATAAGTAGATCGAGATGAGTTTATAGCGCCTTTTTATCATCTCCCACGGTTCATTTCTACTTTACCAATTCTCTCAAAATATTCTCACTCAAAAGTTTTTCAGAAGATAATCTCTCACTCTATACAATGGAAGCAGCCATGGTTTATGGAAGACTTGTGGATTTTGAGTCACCGAGGAGAGACGGCATAGATGTAGAACCGTAGATCACAAGAGTCTGGTTGGAAGAACTTCTTTCAGATTCTAGAATCAGTCTATACGGACGAGGTTTATGAGTTCTGGAAGAACGCTCGTCTGGTAAAAGACACTATTGTATCCTCTGTGGATAGAATAACAGTTATTGTCACAAAAGATTTGATAAGGAAGGTAATCGGTTGCCCATCGGTTGAGAGAAACCGTCTACCAAGGCGGATGGATGTCCTCGCTTGGAATGAAAGAAGAAAATGTCAAGAGGCGCTCTATGGCACAAATGATTCGAGAGAGGAAGACATCAAATCGATTCAAGGCGAGTTCTTCATGCAATCTGTTCAACCGCATTCTTCCCAAAGTTGGTTCGAGGCATTTGGTGACCACTCTGAGCGAAACAATGTCTCATTCTTTCTTCTCAATCGAAATCTGTGATTTACCCTTCTTAATCTTTCATTATATGGTTAAGGGTTAAAGGAAACTTCCAGCTATCCTTATGGTATGATTTTGACAAGGATTTTATAGAATCCAAGATTAAATGCGCACTAAGGTATAAGGCAATTGTTGCGATGAAAAGCAAGATTGATGCTCACACGATTCGCGAATGGGTCTTAGCACAATGAGACAAAGATCACGCCGGTTCTTTAAAGAAACCAAGAACGAGGGGAGTATATTGAAGAAGACTCTGCCTCAAGTTCTCAATCGCTCAGAAGTATCAAATCGCCTCTTGCCAATTAAGGAGAGTCCTAGGAGACCTTTTATGAAATTGGCGAGTCCTCTTTTGAAGAAAATCAATCTCGAGGGCAAAGCAAAGCGCATCAAAGAGACAAGGAGAAAGTCTCTTGGCGAAGTTGTGAAGAAAGCCAAGCGATCTCCAAGGATCGTGGACTCGAGGCAACAGAAGAAAAGATTGCCAGAGAACAAAGGCGAGAAGAAACTTCTAAATCTTGTGCAGCCAAAGCTACAAGATCCTTAGTCTCAATCTCGAAGAGGATACGGCGTAAGATCAAAAGAGACCGAGAGGAAGAGAAAAGCAACAATGTTAAAGGAAAATTTCTGTGAAGAAATCAATAAAACTAAGCAAGCGGAGAAAAGACTAAGAAGGTTAGTCAAAAGAAGAGCATCTCAACTGCCGAGGATGTTAGTCTACAAAAGAGATAACGTCTTGTTCAAGTTGAAATAGAAACTGAGCATTTTACAGTTCAGGATACTCTTGTAGTTCAACAAGAAGAACCAGTGAATGAAAGCACGGTTCTTGAGACACCTAGCAGTATAAAGGAGGAACCAAAGCGAAGAATGGCCGCCTCAGAAACTTCTAAGGAACACAACAAGAAGCAACTACAGATTGATTTGGCGATGATGAACCAAGTCGAAGGTATATAACTACCAGAAGTTCTTGCGGAAATATAGGCTCGAAATCAAATTGGTAGAAGTTATTACCAATCTGAGCAATGCTATTATTATCGGTGTTGAACCAATGAAGAAAATAGTAGCTCTGTGCAACCTATGATGATTAATGGTATCACGTGGCGATTACTAAATGAAAAGAGAAGTCTTTTACGATACCTTGAGGCTTACCGATCATTTGCCATATCCTCAAGACGTCCACCTTGCGTGTACTATGTTCCCAATCACAGAGAACACAGAGATAAAGGTTGTTCGAGACATTCAGCCAAGGCGTACAAAAGATTTTACAAAGGGAAAGTTAAAATTATTTCCTGAAGATAATGTTGATGATGATCTGTCCGCAGATCAGATTGCAGAAGAAGTGCGAAAAATTGATGAAGCATGCATTCCTGCACAAGATCCAGATCAAGCGAGCTGCAGCCATACAAATCGTTCGGAAGACTGTCCAGTAGGGGGAAGTATAAGAACATGAACATTTATTGAGTTCCTTGTTCAGACAGTTCTTCGTATTAGGCCTTTGTCTAGTACACTGTCTATAGAAGCACAAGCTTTATCCCTACAAGGAAGACAGTTGCTGATGCTGCCAGTTCCTTTTGATCTAAATCTTCCTGAAGCAACAACATTCATTCGTCCACCTACTTTTGAGATTAATGAAGATTATACTCCATCTTCTGATGCCTATACTACTTCAATTCCTTCGATCCTCCATCGCCACGGATCAAGCCTCTTCGTCGATGAAGTCGATGAATTACGAGGTGAACTCAATGACATGAAGGAGACGGTGAATGATCTAAAGAAGATGATAGCGAGCTGCCAAGAACCGAATCGATAATCATTTTTATTATAACAAATAGGGGAGAGCGAAAAAGAAGAAAATAATCGAAGAGGAGAGGATGCTTAGATAAAGAAGGTGTGACCACAATGCATTTAAAGACAGAAGAAGATAAGTTTTATCTTATTTTGCAACATCTGTAAATTTTGTTTTGTTTTGTTTTCTTTTCTTGTATGTAATTTGTTATATTCAAAAGGGGAGATTGTTAAGTCGAAATGACTTTACATATAAATGATTTTGATGTATAACAAATATATAGTGAGATCAAAACAAGAAAAACAAAAGCGATCCTGCATTTAAGTCCAAGATAGACGAAGTTTGAATAAGCGAGACAAAGAGATGACGAAGTTGCAAGGCGTCACCAAACATGAGACGAAGTTGATACAAGTCAAACACGTATTTAAGTTTGTCAAAAAAAATCAACACAGACGCAGAGCCAAAGCGAAAGCGAATCAGACGCAAAGCGAAGCGAAGCGAGCAGAAAAGAAACAGACGCAAGAGTCGATTCGAGTTAGTTCTGAGAACTCAACTGATTAACCGCTTTCTTTAAAGATTAAATATTCAAGATTCAAGATTCAAGAAGCGATTCTGAGGCATTTAAGGCTATAAATACAAGTCGAAGTCGAAGACTGCAGAGTTAATGCTTTTGAGAAAAATTACACAAAGTGAAAAGCGATTAAGTGCGAATTAGTTGACGCCGCTTATGTAACAAAGTGTTCAAATACTTTTCGAAAAGAAAGAGTTGTGCGATAGCTGCAGAGGCTAAGTGTGAAAGAATCTTGGTGTAGAGACCAAGAGGCTCGTGAAAGAATACTTGTAAAGTTTGAAGAGATAGTGAAATCTCGGAAGAAACTCGAGGATGGGCGTAGCCACGGTTTGGGGTGAACCAGATAAATCTGCGTGTCTACTACTCTCACTCTCTATCTCACTTTTAGTTTCAAAGTTGATCTTTATTTACTATTCATATGCTTAGCATTGAAAAGTTTTGATCAAACAGGATTAATAAGAATTCTGTAAAGAATTTTTATTTCTAACAAGTAATTTGAAAAAGATATTCAAAAAGGGGAATACACAATTCAACCCCCCCTTCTCGTGCATTCTATTATCATTTTATAAGTGTTGTATTAACTTGTGATTCACTTCAAAGCTTGTGTTGAAAAAGGAACTTTATCAAATTTTGAAAAGAGAGGAGCTAAAGAGAGGAGCAATTGGATAGGATTAGATGTACTACGTAACTTTATCAAATTTTAAATTAGAAGATGAAGACAATTTACTAAGATACTTTAGATAAAATTTGCTTTGTTATGGTCTTATCATTTCTAAGTTTACCTTCTCATTTTAAAAATTATTCATCATTTATGAAGTGTATAAATAAGGGACCAATATTTCTTGTGTGTAAGTGGTTTGAATACTGCATGAGTTCTAAACAAGTTCTCCATTCAATCTTGAATTTTCCCACAGGTTTTATCGAATGGTTTTGCTTATTGTTGGCAATTATATGAATAGCCACATATATATAAACGAACAATCACATATATAAAACCTTATCAGTTTGTTTTTCTCTAAGATAAAGGAGAAAGTTGACTAATGAGAGTTTTTTTTCCAGAAGAAAACAAAAATACGTTAGAAACCAAATAAGTTTTGGTTCTCTTTCTCTCTCTCTCTCTCTCTCTAAGTTTGCATAAATCCACATAAAAGATTCAAATTCTCTTCATTCTTCCTCACGTGAATCACACCATTAAGAATTAAATTTTGAGGAGTGGATTAACAGTGACTCTAGTAGTCAACCGTAAAATGTAGACTGACAAACAAAAAATTGATTGATCACTTCTGCATTAAGGTCAATCCTTATAAATTAACATTGGTATCAGAGCCAAGTTTTATGCTTACCGTTGATTTGCGAAATTTTTTGTGTTCATACGTTATCTTGGGTTTTTATTGATGAAATTGTTTTTACGGAACCACAAATTTTCATTTCATATTGTTTACGCATATAAACATTACAAAAGGAAGAAGAGTGCATTCGTAAGTAATACATAACAGAGACCTCTGTTAAACGTTCATAGATATCCACCCTGAAAAAAGGCAAACAAATCCTTATTTCTTGTTTTTTCGTTTTTTCTGCGTGAAGATACATAAAAAAGGATAAAGTTGTTCATTAAATATGCATGAGATGAATCAGTAGTATATATATACAGATAACGTTGTTCATTTCGTGTTGAAAAAAAAAAGAATTAGTAGTGGTTCAGCCGGATTCTGGCTGGACTGGATGTTGCCGTTATACTCTATATGATCAACTGCAAAATAAGAAAGGCACGTAGGGGGTTGTGTCCCGATTAGCCCCTCCGACGCTCAAGTCAGGTTTTTTGGTGAAGGAGAGTCCGCTGTAATTAGAGAAAATTAGGGTTGTAATCGCATACCTTTGTTGTGATAAAATCGTACCTTATATATGAAGCAACAACTAGGTTTAGATCTTTTACGTGTTTGCATGAGAGACTCTCTCCTGCTAATGGGTCGGAGAAATCGTTACCTGGGCCTGGACTTGATTTAGTCATAAGGCTGATCTTTGGCGAATGGATCGATCGGCCCATGCATCATTGGTACTGTGTTCGGGCCCAGTATGACCGACCCAACCATAAGCCCCCCTACTCCTCGAGTCTGAGCGAAGAGAAGGGTCGGAGGAGTACGTAGAGTTTTGATAGCTCGTACATGGGATGACTCGTAACTGGGACGATCGGTCAGATTATAGGATGTAGCTTTTTGACGGGCGGTCGTTGTGACTCAAGAGGTAGTCGATCGGTCGGGTGTTATCGTTGTGGCTAGTGTGAGGAACGACTGTATGGCGATTGATCGATCGGGTTGTGACGGTGAGAGCTCGATCGGTCAGATTAGGATTGGTCGGTTGAGTGTCTTCATCCGATCGGCATGGGCATTTACTGCATGTTGGTCTGCGCTCAAGTAGGTTGGGGGGTTATCATTAACGGCGCGTAGTGCGATGCGGAAGCATTTATTATGCGGCGGCGTGCCGTCGGCGACTTTCGAGAATCTGAAACGATTCGTCCTTGTAACCGTTGTGCAGCTGTCATTGATGTCCTTTCAACTGTCGCGCTGCTCCATCTTTAAAATTAAACCCTAATCTCCCTTGGCTCGGATTCTTCCACGTGTCTAAGCTCGTTTGGATTTTTCCGCGTTTTGCGCTCTGGTTGGGTTGCCCGTTGAACCGATCCCCTATAAATGTTCAGGATTGATGCGTTGTAAGTTTTCTTCACGCTTGTTATATTCTCGCTTTCATTCTATTCTTGTTTACTCTTTCTTGCTCTCAGTTCCCAGAAATTTCCTTCATCCACCGTCTGGTTTTCCTTCCCAAATCACTAAATAGGTACGTCCTTCTTCCTCGTCTGATTCTCTAAAGTTTCTTATTCGCAAGTTTTCTTCGGGGTAAGTATGTCGACTGCTAGCGCTAGAAGTTTGGTGGAAGGCGTCGAAGAGATATCGACGAGGGAGAGAAAAGATGGGTTGGTTGTGGAGGCGCCGCCAAGGGAGGTATCAACAATGACCGTCAAGGAGCTGAATCGGTCGATACTCAGGTTTAATATCCCAACGTCTTGGGGACCCCGGCTGGCTTTGAGGAACGAGCATATCCATAGCAACTTAAGTGGGTACATTACCGTTTCCGACAGTTTTTTCACGGTGGGTGGTATGAGGCTTCCTTACGCCCCGATCATGGATGAGGTGTGCGCAATCTACCAGTTAATGCCCAGTCAAATTCCACCGAACAGCTGGAGATTTATGAATGGTCTGGCGCTGCTATGCCACCAGTTTGGTTGTTCCCCATCGATCGGCGTCATGCGCCACTTCATGAGGTTGAGTCAGAGCCCGATCTCCGGAGTTGAGATCCCCTCTCTGCAGTACCGAGATGCTCGGTATCGACCGGCCGGAATAGCTTCGAAGATCTTGTCTTGGCAGACAAAGTATTTCTTTGTGAAGCCCCCGAGGTCCTCCTCCGAATCTCGGCCGTGGAGATACCCTTTAGCCGAGCAGTGGAATGACATGTCGGGCGTAACCCTTAGTAGGGAGGAATGGGGGGTAGTGAATCGTATCAAAGCGCTCGGCAGATACGACTTCGCTCGACTCGTCGAGTGGCTATTCGGGGGGCTTGGCATTCTTCTTTTCTCGCCGACTCTCCGTCGAGATCGATGGGTTAGGAGGAAGCGGCTCACTTTGGTTGATCCCGCGTAGTTTAGTTATTTACCATGTACTTTGATTATTACATTTCTCTAACTTGTGTTTGTTGCCGTGCAACCATGGTGAGAGTAGAGGATTTTGACGAGCATGTCGCTCCCTCTAAGCCCAAGAGGCAGGCCCCGAAGAAGAAGCAGGGGACGGAGACTGGTGAAGGCTCTGCTCACAGTGGGCGTTAATCGCTCCCATCATATTTGGTCCTCAAGATGCAGACGCCACCACCGGTCGTGCCAGTTAGTGCAGCTCGAGCAGTTGTAGAAGAGGATGAGGAGGAGGAGGTAGATCCTCCTCTTAAGAGGAGGAGACTGATCCGACTCTGCGACCTCCCATCCAATCAGGCTGCGTCAGTGGGGAAGGAGAAGGGGAAGGAAGGGACAGGGAAAGGTCAGGTGTGACTGACTCCGAGCAGTGGGAGTCTGTGATCAAGCTGCCCATGACCTCTTCGATTGGAGAGTTGGACGTGTCTCGCTACATTGTTGAGCGGATTACTCCCCCGGCGGACGAGGAGAAATTGGACAGGAAGGGAAATCGGGAGATGGGGTCTCTGTTTCTTCGTAGCTGCATACGAAGCTCAGTGATGTCCTTCGCTATGGTGCAGCGTCTGGAGGCTCTGGATCAGGAGGTTCAAAACCTTCACGAGCAGATGAGGGCTTTGAAGGAGGAGCTTACTGAGGTGAAAGAAGGGAAGGACCTTCTTCAGGCCAAGAATTCCTCTTTAGAGGAGGAGAGGAAGGTTCAGGAGGAGGCAATGAAAGTTTTAACAGCCCGGGTCGATTCGGGGGAGGAGGAGAGGATTAGGGCGGTTAAGGAGAAGGCTGAGCTGGTCAAGGTGTGCTCGGTCTTGGAGGGGAAGGTGGAGCTGGAGAGGAAGCTCAAAGAGAAATTCCTCCAAGACTGTCATGCGGCGGTGGCCGACATGCGCAACACCGAGATGCTGTTGACGAGTTAGGGAGCTTCGAAGAAAGCGAGAGGATCGAGGCGATCAAGCGGTAGAAGAGGAGAAATCTCAAGGCGGAATGCCTGGAGCTCGCCTGTGACGCGACCCTTTTGACCTTGAGGAAGAGCTATGAGGCTCACGTTCTCGATGGGTCGGAGCGGCCTTCATTTGAAGAGTATGCCGAGTCGTTGCTTCCGGCCCTCGGCCTTTCGTTGGAGCAAATGAAAGAGAAAGCCGTCGGGGAGCGAGTCGTCATTCCGGACGAGGAATTGGATCTCAACTCGGAGGAAGAAGAAGAAGAAGAAGAAGAGGGGGATGTTTCCCTGCTGCCAACTCCTCGTGACCCAACTGCTGGCCCTTCCGTTTCTCCCGTCGATTCTGCTGCGTACCCCTCATCCATGGACTCGGTTGTTGGTTCTTCGTCTCCTCCTCCCGAGGCGCTGGAGTGATTGCTTCTTCTGTGAAGCTCATCCGGTCGGGCTTGTGACCGGAATTTTTCGAAATGAATAGAGAGTGTACTTGGTTAATTCTTTTGTTTTTTTACCATTTCCGTTTTTTACAAGCTTACTTGCTTTGTTTCGAACGGGCGAGTTAGGATGGGCGATAATGGGGCCGTACGATTCTAGGTTTTGTCTTAGGATCCTGGGCGAGTGTGTTCCAAGGCTCTTTGCCTTAGTGATCCGATCGCTCGTAGTCGTTCTTCACTTCAGATTCATCGTAGAAAGTAGTCGGCTCATGGATCCAAACGGCACTGAGATCGGTCAGTGGTCGAGGCTGAGCTGTGGTCCCAAGGATCTTGCCTTGACGACCGATCAACCGTAGTCGATCTAGCCAGGATCAACCGTAGTCGATCTATGGAGATACCGAGCGGTGGTCCCAAGGATCTTGTCTTGGCGACCGATCGACCGTAGTCGATCTATGGAGGTACCGAGTGATGGTCCCAAGGATCTTGTCTTAGCGACCGATCGACCGTAGTCGATCTATGGAGATGCCGAGCGATAGTCCCAAGGATCTTGTCTTGGCGACCGATCGACCGTAGTCGATCTATGGAGATGTCGAGCGAGGGTCCCAAGGATCTTGTCTTGGCGACCGATCGACCGTAGTCGATCTATGGAGATGTCGAGCGACGGTCCCAAGGATCTTGTCTTGGCGACCGATCGACCGTAGTCGATCTATGGAGATGTCGGCGGCGGTCCCAGGATCTTGTCTTGGCGACCGATCGACCGTAGTCGATCAATGGAGATGTCGAGCGACGGTCCCAAGGATCTTGTCTTGGCGACCGATCGACCGTAGTCGATCTATGGAGATGTCGAGCGATGGTCCCAAGGATCTTGTCTTGGCGACCGATCGACCGTAGTCGATCTATGGAGATGTCGAGCGATAGTCCCAAGGATCTTGTCTTGGCGACCGATCGACCGTAGTCGATCTATGGAGATGTCGAGCGACGGTCCCAAGGATCTTGTCTTGGCGACCGATCGACCGTAGTCGATCTATGGAGATGTCGAGCAATGGTCCCAAAGATCTTGTCTTGGTGACCGATCGACCGTAGTCGATCTATGGAGATGTCGAGCGATAGTCCCAAGGATCTTGTCTTGGCGATCGATCGACCGTAGTCGATCTATGGAGATACCGAGCGGTGGTTGATTGGGTCTTCTACTTTCTACCGCATATGGTGTAATTCTTTATTGCCAAGAAATTTGAACCTCTTTATTGATGATAATGAGGCGTGGGCCGTTAAAAAATCTGCCTGGCAGGGACAGGAAAAAGGTACCCACAAGTGTACAAAAAAATTATTGAACAGATATTAATCAAAATAAAACTTATCTATTGGTAGAAAGCCTTCAGGTTTTGGGAGTTCCATGGCCTTGGTAGAATTTTTCCTTTCGCGTCGCGTAGGATATAAACACCATGCCCGACTTGCTTTATCACTCGATAGGGACCTTCCCACGTCTGACCGAGCTTTCCAGAGTGCTTCCCAGCCACCTCGGCTTTTCGTAAGACGTAACCACCTATCTTTATGCTACTCGGCTTGACCCTTCTGTTGTAGAATTTGGTCGCCTTTTGCCTGATAGCTTCTGAGCGAGCGGCTGCCCTTTCTCTATCCTCACTGAGGAGAACGAGCTCTGCTCTGCGGGCTTCATCATTCCGCTCTTCTTCATAGCCCGACATCCTCTGATTGTGTAACGCCGCTTCTACTGGGACTAGAGCTTCTGCCCCGAAGGTCATTCTGAACCGTGTTTCCCCTGTGGCTCAGTTCGGAGTGGTTCTGTATGCCCACAACACTTCGTCTAGTTCTTCCACCCATGTCTTCCGGCCATCCAAGCGCTTCTTGAGAGCACTCATTATCTTTTTGTTGGTGTTCTCCGCAAGTCCATTGCTTTGGGGGTGAGCTACCGAAGTTAGCTGTAATTTGATTTTTAGTCGGTCGCAGAAATTTCTGAATTTGTCGTTATCGAATTGCCGACCGTTATCCGTAACCAAAATCATTGACATCCCAAAGCGACATAGTATATTTTTCTTTACGAAACTTTCTACCTTCCCCTCGGTGATTGTAGCGACCGACTCCGCTTCTACCCATTTAGTGAAATATTCCACTGCCACCATTAAGAACTTCTTCTGCCCGGGACCGAGAGGAAAAGGCCCCAGTATATCCATTCCCCATTGAGCAAAAGGAATAGGATGACTCACGATTTGCATCCTCTCGGTCCTAGGTTTGTGAACTTAGAGGGCTCTTTAACCAGGTTCTTCTGAATCTCTTTAACCAGGTTCTTCTGAAGCTCGGAACCTAGGTTTGTAAACTTAGAGGGCTCAGCTTCGTCCAACGCGACCCGCTGCATTTCTTCTGCGGGATTCATCCTATCCGTCTCTTCATCAGTTCTCACATCAAGGGAGTTCGTCAGAACTACCGCCCCGTCTAAAGTTTTAGTCTCCGCTAGGTAACACTCTCTGACGATTCTCTGTTGACCCCTGATAATATCGACTCCGTGAGGCGTCGGGAATTTCATAGCCTGGTAGTAGGTGGAGACGATCGATCTGAGGGCATTTTGAGTAGCCCGCCCGATTATTGCATTGTATGCCCTTGAAACTTTACAACTAGGAACTCAGCGTCCTTTTCTATCCGCGCGGCTTCGCTTGAAACTTCACTTTCAAATTCACCCGGGCGAACGGGTAGGCTGAGGCCCCGGTTACTCCTTTGATGGGGCCGTCTCTAGGTAGCAATCGATCCTCGGGTACCTTCATCTGCTTGAAGGCCTCGTAATACAGCAGGTCGACCGAGCTGCCTGTATCAATCATTACCCGCTTCACCTCGTAGCCGTCCATGTTCAGGTTCACAACGAGGGCGTCATCATGAGGATAACTTACGCCATCAAGGTCAGACTCGTCGAACGATATCGTTCCATCATTCTCCTTTGGCTTTTTGACGGACGAGTCTTTGTCGACCTGTTTGGCGTATCTTTTTCTCCCTTTAGTGGTGGACCCTCCTGCTGCATTTCCACCGAATATCATGTTAATGACTTCAGCCGGTCGGTCATCTTGTTGCCCGGCATTTCTATCGTTTCTTTCCCTCGATCGCCCTCTTTCTTCTCGTCGATTTTCTGTGTTCGCATTCGACCTCCCTCCATCATTCCTGTCATTTTTCGCCTTGGGACGGTGCGCTTTGTTCGACCGACACGCCTGCGTTGATTATCCCGGTCAGCATTTTGTTCGCGTTTCACGAATCGACCTAGCCTTCCCCTTTGTATGAGGAATTCAATTTCTTTTTTCAACTGCCAGCAATCTTCAGTATCATGACCGACCTCTTTGTGGAAACGACAATACAAATTGGGGTTTCTATCCTTGTATGGGGTCTTCATTTTCTCGGGTTCTCGAATAGTTTCCCCATCCGCTCTTATGGCCGTCAATACTTCTGCATATCGCCTATTGAGCGGGGTGAACTCCTGTTGATATCCCTGTCGGTCGGTCGGCCTTATCCAGTTCGACTGGCCTTTTTGTCGTTTGTGCGAATTGCTCGACCGGTCGTTTGGCGACCGATCATCCATCCGACGCCTCGTATTTTTCAGTACTTCTTCTAGCTGAATGTACCTATCCGCCCTGTTTCTTATTTCTTGAACGGATCGGGGCTGATCGAGGGCTAATGATTTCTTGAACTCCTCATCCCTTGTATTGCTCATGAGAGCGGCCAACATAGACGAGCAAGTGAGGTCGGGAACCTCGACCGCTTCGTTGTTGAACCTAGTGATGAACTCCCGCAGACTTTCATTCTTTCCTTGGGTAAGTTGCATCACCTCCAAAGTCGTCTTCTGTGGCCGCTTACTGGTGGCGAATTGGTTCAGGAATAACAATCTGAAATCTTCGAAACATGTGATACAGCTCGGGGGCAGGCTGTTGAACCATCACCGAGCTCTCTCTTGGAAGGCCGTACAGAAAGCCTTGCATTGGATAACGTCCGGAACACAGTGTAAATTCATCATGGACTGGAAGTGCTGCAGGTAGTCCAGGGGGTCGGTCTTTCCAGTGTATTTCTCGGGGGTCGGTATCTTTGTCCCGGGTGCCGGGAGGCTATCCAAGATTTCCGGAGTGAAGGGAGAGCTGTACTGCGCCGTCGGACGATCTGGACGGAAGCTCATAGCAGCGTTGATCCGATCGCCCACGAGTTTTTCTAGGTTCTTAGTTGGGCGATTATCGGTCGTCATGTTAAGTTGTCGGGCGGCTTGCCGTGCAGACGGTTGTTGTTGCGCCTGTTGAGACTGCAAGATCTGGCGAATCAACAGATCAACCGCTTCTCGATCATTTTTGGGTCGGGGCGTCATACCGAAATAGGTTCCGCACTTCGATCGGTGTTGGAGGTTTTGTGTGTATTGGGTGCGATGTTATCCTCTAAAGCAACACTCTGTTCTTCCTATTCAAGGTGCGAGGTTGTTGTTGATCGTGAGGATCGAAGGATTGCGTGTGAAAATATCGGTGCGGTAGCGAGCTGCGCAGTGGCTATGAACCTAGACGTTGCATCGCCAGAGCCGCGACATCGGCTACATCAGGGTTCATCGCCACCGTGATCCGAGTGTTTACGGGCGTGGTGCCGAAAGTTGTGCCCGCGGTGGCGCTTAATTGGTTCAACCAGATTAATTTCGATGTGGATATTAGATTATACTCCATATGATCAACTGCTTCCAGTGTCAACTTCAACGTCGAAACACCTGCAAAACAAGAAAGGCACGTCGGGGGTTGTGTCCCGATTAGCCCCTCCGACACTCAAGTCAGGTTTTTTGGTGAAGGAGAGTTCGCTGTAATTAGAGAGAATTAGGGTTATAATCGCATACCTTTGTTGTGGTAAAATCGTACCTTATATATGAAGCAGCAACTAGGTTTAGATCTTTTACGTGTTTGCATGGGAGACTCTCTCCTGCTAATGGGTCGGAGAAATCGTTACCTGGGCCTGGACTTGATTTAGTCATAAGGCTGATCTTTGGCGAATGGACCGATCGACCCATGCATCATTGGTACTGGGTTCGGGCCCAGTATGACCGACCCAACCAAGTAGTATATATATACTTACAGTTTGTTTGGTTACCGTCTTCAGCATGTAAAGACAGGACGAGACAGAACATGACAAGATAGGACAGAACAAGAATTGAAGACAGGGAGATGTTTGGTTGCGGTGGACAGAACAGAGATAATTGTCCTCATCCTAAGGACAGAAATGTGTTTGATTGTCGCCTTTAGAACAAAAAATAGTGTTAATGACAGAAATGCCCCTATAGTGTAATAAGACTTGTAGATGTTAATAAATGTAATTTTTAGTATTATTTTTATTATTAATATTGTGAATAACATTATTATTGTTGTTGTTATGATTATATTATTAATATTATTATGATAATATTAATTATAATTATAATTATAATAATTATTATGTTTAATAATAACAATAATAAATATGATTGCGATTATTATTATATTATTATTATTATAGTAAATTTTATACTATTATTATTTTGTTAATATTATGAATATTATTTTGATTATTGCTATTATCATAATTATTATAATAACGTATTAATATTATTAATATCCACATAAAATTATTATTATTACTACGATTATTACAATAATAATAATAATTATTATTATTGTTATGTTTAATTATAATAATAATATTATTATTACTAGTATTAATTTTGTTAACATTATTAATATTATTTTGATTATTGCTATTATTATTAATATAGTTACGTAGTAATATTATTAATTTTTTTTATTATTATTATTATTATGACCTATTATTAATATTATATTATTATTATTATTATTATTATGTTTATTATTATTATTAATATTACCTACTATGACAAGTATTTGTTGATATATATATATATGATTATATATATATATATATATATATAATTACAGAATTTTCTTATTCATATACATCAACTCAATTATACACAATGTCATACTCTGGTACATTAAAAATAAACACTTACAAGTTACAACACATTATGTCAGAATGTGAATTTCTTCATTATGGCAAAACACATTACAACACATTATGAATTTCCTCACACTCTTACAACGAGCTTCCGGACCTTCAAAGGGACTTCTGGGATCTGGATTGGAACAACCCACCGAAAGAGATGAGACAGAGAAACATTCTCATTGACAAAAGAAAAGTGAAATGTTGTTCGTGACACTTGTCTACCTCCAGAGTTTCTTTCAAGACCCTTGCAACTTCCTTCAGTTCAGGAGAGCCATCCTCGTGCATTGAAGCAATCATCGGTGTTCTGCACCAACACAAGGCATTGTGTTAATGGCTTCATACCCGAAGCTTAAAATGGCAAAAAAATGTACAAGCAATCACGCATGCGTTCATAAATAGTGTACATGCACTTTTAAGTTCCAACAAAGAATTATGTACATGCACTTCACTGCAACACATCCAACCATGAGGTTGAGGCGGTAAACCTTTGATAAGAGCATAGACCAGTTCACGTCATTAATAGAGCATCACCCAAACCATGCCATTAAACGTCAAATCCTCATGAGCTGATAATACTCAATCCAGCATTTTGTAAGTTTCTAGATAATTTTGATTCAGAAACTGACTGTATCATAAGGCAAAACACAGTGTGAAAGTAGGAGAAATGCTGCTCATAGCAAGAGAATACCAATCAAACTTCAAACAAAAATAAGTTTGACCTCAAAAGTAATGATTCTAAGCACTTGAGGAACGGTCATAGCATAAGATTTCTTACTAACCAGGTCCTCGATAACAAATCCCTTTGTCCATTTGATAAGCGTCCCCGAGCGAAAAGAAAGTTGCTTCACCGGAAAAGAGAACGTAAACCCAAGTTCTCTGGTTTTAGACGGCGAAAGCTCAGAACCACTTTCTACTTCGTCAACGAATTGCTTCAATGTTGAAGCAATAGAGTCAAACAAATCCTGCAGGAAGAAATCCATTTTAATCTTGTCATACTTTAACTCTTCTTCAAACAGGGGATGTCAAAGTTGGGGAAAAAAAAAGGTGTGAAGTCTAAGCTGATCACCTCACTTGTGCTCTGCATCAAATGTTGGGGAACTGGTTGTCGTTCCACATTTTTTGATAAGATCAAGGATCTTCTGCCTCCTACCTGAACCCGCAAGACCCTAAAATTAGTACCTCCAACATCTAGAGCATAATAAGCTCCTATCTCACTCCTGACAATAACATCAAATACCAATTGTGGATACAACATAAGTAGAAGCTAGAATAACATCATGAATCACTCCATATAAAGAAACAACTAGTTACTAAAACAAAGAAACGTGAACTAAAAATAGAACACAATGAAATAGAATGTGAGACTCATGTTTGATATTGAAAGTAGAAAATAAACATCTATGAGTTGGTACTTTATGAATCAAACTCCTAAACTACAGCCCATTGTGGAAAGAAGTAGAAACATGGTTAAATCCATGTCCTATCTGCATGATACATCCAAAGGACAATTGAGACAACAATCTGCAAAACTACTTGTCTATCGGCAATGGAATGTTACAAAACAAAAAACAGACAAGAGTCTTAGAATTACATTTTTTGTAAACAACTACCCAAATAGAGGACTGAGAACAAATAGATTCCACTTCAAGGAGAATGGCAAGCAGTATGTGATGTTTGCAAATGACACAAGTGTAGGGGTTCAAAAGATATAATTGATTATAGGACTTTTGCAGCAGAACAGCGGAGCAATTACAAGAATAAGCAGAAGAGGAGGATTTAGGATAGAAGAACTTCTGGTACTCAGTACTCAGAAGGAAGGGAAGAAGGACGTAAGCCAAATCTATTCATTTCATACCCCCCACAATACTACCCCACCCTTATTTATTAAGCTGCGCCTAACAGAATTGTAACCAATTTGGTATCTAGCTGCAAACATATTCCTTCAGCTTCGCAGGGACCTTCTTCTCACGTAACGGCCTGCTCATGTGAGTTGTGGCAATTGCTGACTCATTCCCAATAGCCACGTCAGATAATCCTTGGTTCGTAACATTGCCACCGTCTGCAAAACGAACCTTGTCCTCAAGGTTCCATGATGAGTAGACAGCCCGAAATTCATCCGTTGGAACCCAAGATGCTTCAGCAGTGCTAAGACCTTCCCATTGCACCAAGACCTGTGGCTCCAAAACTCCAGCCTTCATAATTTCTCGAGTTGCCAGAATGTGAGAAGGAATCCGATCAGTAACTGGGTTGTCCAGAAGTGGTAAAGGAATGCTCTGGCTTTCTGGATTTCCTTCACATTTTTTTAGAACAGAAACGTGGAATACGGGATGTAGTCGTGATGATTGAGGCAAGTCTAATTTGTAAGCAACGGAACCGATACGCTTCAGAACTTTAAAAGGGCCAAAGTATCTTTGGCTGAGCTTCTGGTTTCGATGGAGACGTAACGAGAGTTGTCGGTATGGTTGAAGCTTGACAAACAACCAGTCCCCAACTTCGAAAGAAATGTCTCGCCTTTTCTTATCGGCCTGATTCTTCATTCTGGTTTGTGCTCGTAGGAGGTTAGCCTTAAGTTATTGAAGAATCATATCCCGCTGGGACAAATCATGATCAAGGGTGGATAACTTGGCAGTACCCGGTATGTATCGGATCAAGGTCGGTGGGTCGCGGCCGTATAAAGCTCGGAAAGGTGTCATGCCAGCGGAGCTATGGTATGCAGTATTGTACCAATACTCTGCCCAAGGAAGCAGCTGAACCCATGTGTGCGGAGACTCGGACACAAAACACCGGAGATACATTTCTAACACCTTGTTTACTGCCTCTGTCTACCCATCGATCTCAGGATGATAGGCTGAACTCAAAGCCCTAGTAGTCCCCTGCAATTTAGTGAACTCATCCCAGAAAATGCTCAAGAATAGAGGGTCACGATCACTGACTATTTTTGTAGGAATGCCATGAAGTTTAACTATCCCATTCAAGAATACTTCAGCCAACTTCGCACTAGTAAAACTGCCAGATAATGCGAAGAAATGCACAAATTTTGATAAACAGTCAACCACAACAAAGACAACTGTTTTACCGTAAGAGGGAGGAAGCCCGGTGATGAAGTCCATGCTGATTTCCTCGAATACTTGGGCTGGTAAGGGCAACGGTTGTAGCAATCCGGCTGGTGACAGCTGGGAAGATTTCATGGTTTGACAAACCATGCATGTCCTTACGAACTGTTGCACATCTTTTCGAATAGTGGCCCAATAAAAATTTGCTGCGAGGCGGTGAAGGGTCCGCGTAACTCCAGCGTGTCCCCCTGCCACTGAACAATGGAAATCTGTGAGTATTGCGTGTCGCAATTCTGGCAAGTCAGGTACAACCAAGCGGTGGCGAAAGAACAACAAGCCTTCATGGACAAGGTAATCCTTATACTGAGGATCCTTAGCAGCTACTCTCTCGTGGATGTATAATAATTCAGGGTTAGAAGTATTCAAAGTACGGAACTCCTCCAATCGACTGAACCTCTGAACCGATAATGTGAGAAAGCATCCTGTAGGAACTCGGGATAATGCGTCAGCCACAATATTCAGCTTACCAGGTCGATATAAAATTTCAAAATCGTACCCAACAAGTTTGTATAGCCAGTGTTGTTGCTCCGGTGTCTGAATCGTCTGTGCCGTAAGGTTTTTTAAGGCTTTTTGATCCGTCACAATCGAAAACCTCCTGCCTAGCAGATATTGGCGCCATTTGCCAACTGCCTGAGTGATGGCAAACATTTCCCTATGGTATGTTGGTGCCCCTTGCATCCGGGGAGAAAGTTTATGGCTGTAAAATGCAATCGGTCGACCTCGTTGGAGTAACACGTTGATGCTGTCCCCGGGCGTCGGTCTCAATTAAAACGGAGCAGAAAAATCGGAAGTGCCAGCAATGGTGCATTGCTCAGCGGTTTAAGTTGTTCAAATCTTGATTGTCTTTGCGATGGACCAAGCAAATGCATCCTTCTTGAGCAGATCTGATAGAGGAGCTGCTATTTTAGCAAAGTTGTGTACGAAACGCCTGTAATAACCGGCGAGACCGAGAAATCCACGAACGCCTTTAACGTTGATCGGAAGGGGCCAGTCACGAATGGTAGAGATTTTAGAAGGGTCAACTTTCAGGCTGTCCTCAGTGACCAAGTGGCCTAAGTACTCGATCTGAGTTTGTCCGAAGATGCATTTGCTCTCCTTAGCAACCAAGTGATTATCCCGTAAGGTTTCGAACCTGGCAAAGGTGTTGGAAATGCTCATCCTGTGATTTACTATAAACAAGAATATCGTCAAAAAATATGAGTACGAATTGACGAATGTAAGGTTTAAAGATACCGGTCATGGTTGCTTGGAATGTGGACGGAGCATTTGTAAGGCCAAAAGGCATTACGAGAAATTCGTAATGTCCTTCGTGGGTGCGGAAAGCTGTTTTAGCAATGTCCTCGGGACGGACCCGAATTTGGTGAAAGCTGGCAAGCAAATCCAATTTAGAGAATACCTTAGCACCAAAGAGTTCATCAAAGAGTTCGTCGGCTGTTGATATTGGAAACCGATCTCTAATAGTAATGGCATTGAGGGCACGGTAGTCGACGCAAAATCGCCAGGTACCGTCCTTCTTTTTAACCAATAACACTGGAGATGAAAAAGGGCTAGTGCTTGGTCAGATTATGCCTTCCCGAAGCATCTCTGTTACTTGCTTTTCGATTTCGTGTTTCTGGAAGTAAGGGTACCGATATGGCTTAACATTAATAGGAGCAGCATCAGAGGGTAAAAGAATGGCATGATCGGTGTCTCGGACCGGAGGCAACCCAGAAGCCTTAGTGAATACATGTCAAAATTGCTGCAGCAGGGGTGTGAAGACAGAAGATGTTGTCGAAGATGTTTGATCAGGGTGGAATTGAATTTGTAGCCCAAAGAACTCAGCTATGGCCCCAACTTCATGGCTCCTCCTCAGAGAATGTAACTGAATAGGTTGTGGACTTTCTCCTTTAATACCAGTCCAAGAAATAGTTTGAGTTCCCTGAACAAATTGGAAGGTGGAATCGGCATAGTTGGTGAGAACCGATCCAAGTGTGGCGAGCCAAGCCACACCAAGGACAACATCGGAGCCATGTAATGGTAAGATGTAGAAATCAGCTGTAATGGAGGTGCCCTGTATCTGCAGATGAACATTGCGAGTTTTACCCTCGCTATGAATATTTTCCCCACTGCCCACAAGCACCGGGAACGAAATGGAGGGATCAACTTCTAATCCCAAGTAACGAGCAACCCTGCTCTGGATGAAATTGTGGGAGCTACCGCCGTCTAGCAAGACTTGTACCGGGTGACTCTGCAACAAACCCATGAAGCGCAAGGTGGTGGGCGATACACAGCCGGACATGGCATTATAAGAGATCATGGTCGGAGCGGTAGGACCAGATGAAATGTCAGTTGTGCTAGAGGTAAAGGAATGATCGGATTTGGTGTGTTCAGTGGCCGGTGGCTGGGAATCAGAAGGATGGGAAGATGGGTCGTCCACATCACTAGGGTAAGCATCATCCAGTAAAAACAACTGAGGCCTATTACATTTGTGCCCACGAACGTACTTTTCATCACAATAGAAACAAAGGCCTTGTGCCTGTCGTCGTTGGACCTCGGCCTGGGTTAAGCGACGGGTCTGGATTGGGCTTGTGGAAATCGGTACTGGGTTAGGTTTCGGGGGACCCAAGGGAGGAGGTGTAGGCAAAAGTCCCGAGCCATGAGGTTTTCGGTCCCAATATGAAATACTCTTAAGGAGCAATTTACGATTTTCAGACAATTTGGCCTCCTGTAGGCGAGCTAAACTGATGGCATGGTTTAAAGAGGTAGGTCGGAAGGAGAGTACCTCGTTTTTGATGTCAGTCCGAAGCTCGGAAATGAAGCAGTCCACAAAGAATGAAGAAGGAAGGTCGGTTGTCTGGTTAGAGATGGTCTCGAACCTGGACTGGTAGTCTTCGACAGTGGACGTTTGCTGTAACTTGGCGAGCAACCCTTGAGGCTCCTCTAGAGTTGTTAATTTAAAACGTTCAACAAGTGCTTTGGTGAAGTTAGCCCAGCAAGATAACTGACGATTGCACTTCATCCATTGATACCAACGCCTCGCTTTGCCCTCGAAATGAAAAGCGGCCATCGTAATACGGACAGTATCCTCGGTTCTGTAGAATTCAAAGAATTCTTCGGCGTTGAAGATCCAAGATTCTGGGTCAGTGCCATCAAACTTAGAGAGGTCAACACGTGCAGCTTTGGGTTGGAAGGAAAAATCGGTATCTGTGGAGATGTTATTGGAAGGAGGGCGGCGGGTTTGTAGTGGTTCATGGGTTGGGGATTTCTGTTTCAGAAGTTGCCCGATTTGAATGAGTTGTTTACCCATATCGTCCATTTGGTCCTTCATCAAAAGCATGGTTTCCTGTTGGGCCGAAACGGTGGATTGAAGGGAGTTCATGGTGGTTGATTGGGCGGCAACATCACCTTGGAGTTTGGTGACGGCGGTGTCGAGTTTGGCGAGACGGGTACTGTCAGCCATGGAGGAGAGGTCGAGAATGAAAGCACTAAAATGTGATGTTTGCAAATGACACAAGTGTAAGGGTTCAAAAGATATAATTGATTATAGGACTTTTGCAGCAGAACAGCGGAGCAATTACAAGAATAAGCAGAAGAGGAGGATTTAGGATAGAAGAACTTCTGGTACTCAGTACTCAGAAGGAAGGGAAGAAGGATGTAAGCCAAATCTATTCATTTCATACCCCCCACAATACTACCCCACCCTTATTTATTAAGTTGCGCCTAACAGAATTGTAACCAATTTGGTATCTAGCTGCAAACATATTCCTTCAGCTTCGCAGGGACCTTCTTCTCACGTAACGGCCTGCTCATGTGAGTTGTGGCAATAGCTGACTCATTCCCAATAGCCACGTCAGATGATCCTTGGTTCGTAACACAATATCCCTCATAAGGTCCCACTAAACTTATACGAGAATAGAAGGGAAAAGAAATGTCACCTTTTAAGATTCTATGAAATCTTATCTAGCATGTTTTTTTTTTCCAGAAAAATATTCCCAACAAAAGAGTTAACGGATATATTCATCAATATCAAAAATGCATAAACAAAAGCGAACAAGATACACGTTAATAGTTTAAAAGCCGACAGCTTTAAAATTACACCCCTCCTACATACTGCAAGGGTATCCTCTATAACAACGAATTCACCGTAAGGGAATAAAGAAACAAAAATAACAATGAAGAATGAAAGGAAGGAATGAAGGAAAGAAGAAACTTGTATAATACGAAGAGGTAAAAACAGCATATACAACAATGAAATAGCCAAACACCACCAAGGACATAACGACAAAGGACAAAGACGGCAACCAAACACCACCAAAGACAGAACTTATTGATGTTGTAAGTGTGGTTGTAAGCCAAGGCTGCTTTAGAAGGTTTAACAGAGACGACATACATGGAAAGTAAAATGGGTTTTCTTTTCCTCGATTTTTGTGCGTGATTTTAATTCTTTATTACATAGAAGAAAAGCATTGGCTTTTCTGTGAAACTTTCACAGTGAAGGCTCCTTAAATGCATTTGCGTTAAATGGTTTCCTAAAAAAACACCCACGCTGAAACTTCTCAATTGTAACGATTTGTGCGTTAACAGGTAACGTTCATATAAGCATGTACCTTTATGCTGATAAAGTTTTGCTTGTTCTGTTTGTGCACTCACAAATGTGCATAAAAATGAAACATGCTTGAGTTTATCAAAAACATGTGTGAGTTTAAATTGATAAACGGCTTGAACGTATTTTCATATAATGTAATTTGAAATATTTCATAAATATATTTTATGGGTAATTTTGTATTATATTTCAAATAATATTATATAAATGAGTTTTATATAATTTTGTATGTAATTTTGTTCTATATGTATGATGTTTTTTATTGTAAATTAGTTTTATATATAAGTGTTTTTTTGCATCTTTGTGATATGTCAAATTAAAATAGGTTCATTAAATTATAAAATTCATAATTCATTTTTAATGAGATGATTATGAGCTTAGCAAAATTTTCAATCATACTATATGAATTATGGATTTTTCACATAATTTAATTAATAGAAATGTGCCTTACGTCATGTTTGTATATACTTGTAGATATGACAACTAAAATCTTGATCGATGATTTGTCCACCACTGAAAAATTGGATGAGTCCAATTATGATATGTGGCAAAGGAAGATTCGGTATCTTCTAAATGAACGAGAATTGCTCGAACATTTGACCATAATAATGACTGCGTCTTCAGTCAAAGACAAAGATGGAAATGATATTGATACTGCCAGTGAGCAATATCAAGCATCCTTAAAGGCTTATACAGATTGATCCAAAAAGGATCTTAAAGCATGTTATACTATGTTGTATTTCATGCATGACGATTTAATTGGAGAGTTTGAGGATTGTGCCACTGCTATGGATATGTGGGACAAACTTAAGATCACGTTTGGTCAAACATCTGCTACAAAGCTTCGTGCTTTGCACCTCAAGTGGATGAACTACGAGATTAATACGACTCGTACTATAGTTGAACATTTACGAACCATGAGTATAATGGTTCGTGATCTTAAGGCAACTGGTCGGGCTATCTTTGAAGAGGAGCAAGTCCTGAATGTGATTCGGGCGCTTCCAGATCATACTGAGCACTGGAAGAATGTGAAACTTGTTTTGACACATATTGAAAATGTCAAAACCCATTTAGAGATCACTAGGCACCTCAAAATGGAGGAGGATCGCTTCAAAGTATTAGACTCCTCCAATATGGCGTTTGTTGCTAAAAGCAAAAACAAAGGACCAGTGGGTAACAATGTCAAACGAGGTAAAAAAAAAGGTTTTCGGCCTCCTCAAAGGAATGGACCAAAAGGTCATTTTGTCAAGAAGCACAAGGCCAAAGGGCCAAGGAGAGAAAAACATGGCACGTGTGAAGTGTTATAATTATGGAGAGAAATGTCATTTTGCTCGGGATTGTCTTGAACCTAAGAAGGTACCTTTCTTATTCATAACTCTTGATTTATATGTTTGTTCTCATGCATTAGTTGCTAATTCTCTTCCTAATTGAATTGTAGATACGGAAGCAAGCAAGCACATAGTTCAGGATCGAGCTGTTTATGTGGACTTTCATCGATATCCGGTGGGTTCACAAACTGTAGTGTTAGGAAATGGTAGTGAAGAAGATGTCCTAGGAATAGGGACATATCAGCTAAAGTTACGTGGAGGACATACTTTGCTCCTCCATGATGCTCTTTATGCACCCGGGGTGTGATGTTGCCTTATGTCTCTTGTAACTTTAATGAAATCAGGATTCGTTTTTGATTCTAATAATTATGGATTGGATATTATGTATAACGGCAATATTTTTGGCCATGCTACATTGAAAAAAGATTTTCTAATTCTTGATTTGGATGCTTGTTATGATAATTCATCTTCTGTTTATGTTTCATATTTTGATCATAGTTTTGAATCTGTTAAATGGCATGCTAGACTTGGTCACATTAGCCAAGATAGATTAAGACAGTTGGCTAAAGAAGGTCTTTTAGTTTGACTCGCTAAGGTTAAGTTGCCTAAATGTGAGTCATGTTTAGTTGGTAAGGCAACTGCAAAACCTTTTGGTAAGGCTTCAAGGGTGTCTAAACCTTTAGAGCTTATTCACTATGATATTTGTGGACCCATGAATATTAAGGCACGTCATGGGGCTATCTATTTTCTCACTTTAATGGATCACTATTCTCGCTATAGATATGTGTATCTTTTAGCTCATCGTTATGAAGTGCTTGACGTGTTTAAACGTTTTGTAACTGAAGTTGAGACACAATTGGAAAGAAGAGTTAAAACTCTTCGGACTGATCATGATCGAGAATATCTATCTGATATGGTCAAAGAAATTTGTGAGAAAAAGGGTATAATAAGACAACTAACGATTCCTCGAACTCCATAATAAAACAGTGTTGCGGAGCATAGGAATCGAACATTGCTTTACATGGTCAGGTCAATGATGGCATATGCTCGTCTTCCAATTAGTTTTTGGGAAGTTGCGTTGCTCACGAAAACTTATATTCTTAACCGTGTGCCAAGTAAAAGTGTACCCGCCACTCCATATGAGTTATTGAATGGAAGAAAACACTCTTTAGATCATTTGTGCCCATGGGATTTGGCTGGTTATGTACACAACTCAACTCATAAACATGAGAAACTTGGTCTAAGAGCCACTAAAATGATATTTATACGATACCTCAAACATTCTAAAGGGTATGCTATTTATGGTGAGCACCCGAATGGTGGTTTGACGGAAGTTGCTTCCCGCAATGTGGAGTTTCTTGAGGATGAGTTCCCAAGTACAGGTGAAATAAAAAAGGACCTAGATTTGTATGAGTTACAATCGGATACTCTCGGTGAGGGGGAGAATTTAGTTACTTGCCAAGTCACTGAGATTTTTCCTGCCCAAGAGAACCAAATAGAGAATGAGGTTCGTCTTTCAACTTTAAACCACAAACTTATAGATAGTCTACATGTTCCAAATCTCACATCTCAAGGGGATAGTGGGGGTGGTTCTCACCATGATCTGGACCCCACATTTCCAAGAGCTAGGGGGAGAGATCCTGAATCAGGGCAGACAAATATCAATCCTAGACTCCGAAGAAGTGAGCGTGGAAAAATTCCTCGATGATATTTTCAAATCGAAAAGGAAATATTCCTTTATACTCCTTTGGAAATCGAAGAACCAGCCTCTTTTCAAGAGGCTGTTGATTCACCTAACCACACAGAGTGAATGGATGCCATGAGGGATGAAATAAACTCAATGACACGAAATCAGGTTTGGGAACTAGTTGATCTTCCGCTGCAACGAAAACCAATTGGAAACAAGTGGATTTTCAAGATAAAATGTAAGGTGAATGGAACGATAAGTTCAGGGATCGTTTGGTAACGAAAGACTATACCCAAATAGAGGGTATAGACTACGAAGAGACATTTTCTCCTGTGGTAAGATTTGTCTCTATTCGCTTACTTCTGGCTTTGGTTGCTCATTTGGACTTGGAGTTATTTCAAATAGATGTAAAGATTGCTTTCCTCAATGGTAACCTTGAGGAAGAGATTTATATGAATCAACCTATTGGTTTTGTATCAAAAGGTCAAGAAGAAAAAGTGTGTTGTCTTAAAAGATCCATATATGGTCTCAAATAATCTTCCAGATCGTGGTATTTCAGATTCTACGAAGCCATTACTTCTTTTGACTTAGTCATGGTTTCAGATGACCATTGTGTGTATATCAAGAGAACAACAAGTGAAATTTTGTTTCTCACTTTGTATGTTAATGACATATTACTAGCCGGAAATAATATGGAGATGCTCAAGACCACTAAAGAGTGGTTGTCCTCTGTCTTTGATATGAAGGACATGGATGAAGCTAGGTATGTCCTAGGTGTAGAAATAATAAGAAATCGTCCCAAGAAACTTTTTGGTTTAAGTCAAGAAGCGTATATTAATAAAATATTGAAACGTTTTCGAATGCATTATTCCAAACCCGTTGACACTCTAGTTGAAAAGGGTCTTACCTTGAGTCTTGATCAATGCCATAAAACAGATAAGGAAAAAGAAAAAATGAATAATGTTCCCTATACTAGTGCCGTAGGAAGCTTAATGTATGCTATGTTGTGTACATGGCCTGACATTTGTTTTGCGGTTAGTTTGGTAAGCCGTTACTAAAGCAACCCAGGATCTGCTCATTGGTAAGCAATCAAAAAAAACTTTCGCTACCTTCGTGGTACTTCAAACTTGTTCCTTTGCTATTAAGGTGGGGATTTAAGGTTAAGAGGATATTCGAATGCCAATTGGGGTGGTGACCCAGATGAGTTTGGGTCAACCTCAGGATATGTTTTTACCTTGGGAGGGGGAGCCATATCTTGGTGCAGCAAGAAGCAAGACTGTATATCAATATCAATAATGGAAGCAGAATGCGCTGCTTGTTGTCTTGCCACTCAGGAGGCAATGTGGTTGAGAAGTTTTGTCCAGGATCTTAATCTTACTCCTAAAGTTAATGATCCTGTTGAAATGTTATGTGACAACACTGCAGCCATACAGTTTGTTAAAGATCCAAAGTTTCATAGAAAATCTAAGCATATCAAAAGGCATTATCATTTTGTAAGAGGTGCCATAAAAAAGTAAAGAGATTGTCATAAAGTATATACCTACTAACAAGATGGTAGCTGATCCCTTACTGAAACCTATTCCCCGAGATTCGTTTAAGGCTCATGTGATGAGTTTAGGTTTACGTAGGGTTTAGTTTTTTCCATTGGGTTATATCTTGTTATATAATGGACATGTTTTCAATTGTAACGTTTTTTTTAATAAAAGTTTATTTCTCAAATGTTCATTGGTACGTAAATTACATGATAAGGCACATTGTAATGTCACCACACATTAGGCTTCTGATTGACCTTATCATACATGCAATCGCCCTAGCGCTTGAGTAGCGAGTAGGATGAGACTTTACAATATTAATATTGAGTGTATGTAATATTGTGTTATCTTCATACTTGTGTAGTATGTATGATAAGTTTTTATATTTGAATAGTCACCGTATTAAGTCTAAGATGAGACTCTGATGAGTCAGATGTAAAAGATTCAGATTTCACATTGAAGCCTTAAAACCAAATCTCGAGTGTCAAGATTAGCATTAGGTATGTTAATTTAGTGGCTCCGATTAGTTTTTAAGTAAGGCTAGATTCATGATTTGCATAACATAAAAGAGTGACGTGCCCAACTTAGTGGGAGCTATGCTATGACACACATTTTATACTGTGTGTGCTATAATGATCTTGTGGAGTGACATTTGAATCCCTTTCTCTGTCACTGTATGATCCTATAGACTTTAATGTCTAATCGAATGAAACCCTTTGACTTAAAACTATGATATGAAGTCAAAGATTGGTGTTGCTACTTTAGTGTGTTTTTCCAAGGGCTAAGTTGTATACATTCCAATGGAACACATTAGGAAAACAGTTAAGCTAAGATGGATTATTATGAGTATCTAAGGAGGAATCTTTTCCTTCATCATCATATCAGCCCGGACGATTATACTCGGTCTATAATCATATGATATATCTATGAGTATAAAGGGACAGTGTATTCGTTTAGAGATGTTTTGGATGATTTGGGGTATCATGACTATGTGAAAGTGTTATGTTAGTTAGATGGTAACTTAATATAACACTACTGATTCTTTAAATGGCCGCACGTTCCAATCTCAGTATGACACGTGAAGTTTTATAGAGAAGATATAATTCGTGGCTTATGTGATCGAGTAGGAGTTGTTGACAGTTATATGAATAGCCACATATATATAAACGAACAGCCACATATATAAAACCTTGTCAGTTTGTTTTTCTCTAAGATAAAGGAGGAGGTTGACTGATGAGAGCAATTTTTTTTTCAAAAGATAACAAAAATACGTTGGAAACCAAATAAGTTTTGGTTCTCTTTCTCTCTCTCTCTCTCAAAGTTTGCATAAATCCAAATAAAAGAGAAAAAATCTCTTCATTCTTCCTCACGGGAATCACACTATTAAGGATTAGAGTTTGAGGCGTTGATTAACGGTGACTCTCGTAGCCAACTGTAAAACGTAAACTAGCAAACAAAGAATTGATTGATCGCTTCTGCATTAAAATCAGTCCTTATAAATTAACACTTATCAAAGAAGCATTTAAGGTAACTTTATTTTAGTATTTTGTAAGAGTTAGGGAAACTTATGTGAGGTCATTAGAGTGTAGTCCGGTGACTGTTAACGCACTGAGAACTGTGAGTGCTGTTCTTCGATAGTTGGGGGTAGATGGTATATTAGGATCCACATGTACCATTGGGTTGGCTCTCAAGTTAATAGAATCATTTGAAAATTTCGCAGGGTTGTAACTTTTTCCTTGTATCGAGTTAGAGAGGTTTTTCACATAAGAATCTCGTATTTCAATTCTTTACATTTTGATCTTTATTACTAGAATTTGGCTAAAAACTTAACAAAAACAAGTTTCCAAAATTAAGAACTTGGTTAATATCTCCTACTACTCAATTCATCCCCTACTGATGATTACTTGGGAATTCCCACCGACCAAAAACATTTCAAAGAAATCTTAAAAAAATTCGTATCAAAGTCAAACATAGAAGTGAGGTGAAACGACGGTAGAAACTATAACCAAGCAAGTGCGGGATTCATCACCACCCTAAAAGGATCAAGGGATGCTACCTTACTGGTTCCTAATCTGTCCATCAGCCACTTCATATCCTCAAACAACAAGCTCTTTCGCATGTTTCCAGAGTTCGGTGCTGCAAGTAAGCAGGGCAAGCTCTTTAAACGATGGAGCCCAATGTGTAGCTAGCAATTTAAGTCGACAGTGATCTAATCATCTGAGGCGGGTTTTAAATTTTAAAAAAAGATCTTTACTTGAACTGATATCTAAAACAATGGTTTCTTATAAAATATTATGTTGATCAAAAGCAATTTTATTTTTTTTGGAATCTCCTTTTTTTTTGTGTGTGTAAAAGGCATTCAAGGAATCGTGATTTACTTCAAATCATATAAATTTTGAAAAGTTCTATGAATTGTACTGTTCTGGTCAATAACTTGTGAGCAAAAAACCCTCAAATAAATGTATACAAGTCAGCTTAAAAAAAACAAATTAAGATGTTCATATAACTTGGAGCGAATAAATTGAATTCGTGAACGATATTTGACTAAAGGTTAATTAAATACCTTTACTTTGCACACAATTTTATGAGTTTAATTTTTTATTTTTGCCTGATTTGAAGAAGTGCATTAATCAAGTTGCCTATAAATTAGATTTAGAGGAAATGGCTTCCTACTAAAAAAAGAACAAATTAAAATACTTATATCCCAAGTTTTAACTCCATTTGACTAATAAGATTGACAGTATTAATGGCTAAATCATGTTAGTAAACGAGGGGATGTCTCCAATCTAGAGACTAGAGAGATTCATCCATTTGCTTCCACGGACTTTTAGCCCCTAAACTCATCATCGTGATCCTCAACTACCCTTACACAAGGCTCGATGCCAAGTCCACGGGATCTCCATACTCCAACTAATATAAAGCATTAGTAGTATCTATACAGTTGACAATAATCATCCATCAAAGTTACTCCATGATAGATCATTTGCACTATATCCAGATATGGGTTGAATTGATTTTTTAAAAAAGAAACTTCAATACTTCTGAGACCACCACATGTTTGAGTCCTATTACATGCACAACGGTATATATATATATATATATCAACCCCTTAATAACTGCATCAATCATGTGTAAAAGTGAAAAAAGAGTAGATATTCTATTCTTTGTCAGATATTAATTTAAATTACTTTCATCTATTTAGTAATAAGCAGTGATCGGAGAAGAGGGAATACATGTGAGGAGTGAGTTATCCCATGCAGTAGTGGCAGCCTCTAAAATGATCGTGCCAGGTAAGAGTTTGCCATTTATTTTTTGAGTAGCGTGGAGTTGTCACTATTGCAATATCTTCTAGATTTATGCTACCAAAATAATGAATTAATTAATTAATAATTCTAAGATTCATGTTGTACATTCCGCCCATTTACCAAGTGACTTGGATCAACTAATAATCTTAAACTTACACAGCTGGATAGTTTCCTTGTAATAGTAAATGTTGTATGAATATTGGTTCATTTTCAATGAATTAATCATTGTACCAACTTAATTATATTTTATTTTCTCTATACATAGTTGCTTTATGCTTGATATATATTTCAATTTTATCCAACATTTTGGATGTTGGTAATAGCTAAAATAAACAATATTCTGTACATGCAATAAAACAATGTTTGAGAATATGATTCTTTTGCTCTTGTTTCATATGTAAAGTTGTTTCTAAACATATACAAAGCTCACAAGGATTTAGAAGTATGGGTATAATAGAAGCTATTGTTTTATTACATGGACCTGAATTATGGGCACACAGGGAGTTAGGAATTTAAGATAGGAGGGTTCAAATATTTAAATTTTTAAATCTTAGGGGCCTAATATATCACTGATCTTTAAATAACTCTATCCTTATATACATATATATAAATATAAATAATATTTTTTAAAATCTTGAGAGGCCCAGGACAGACCTCATATGGCTACGTCCCTGTTTACGGGAATAACCTAACCACTTGCATTTCACTTAGAAAAGAGACTAAATTCCCATTGAAGTCCCAATGCTTTCAAAAAAAGAAAATGTCCTGATTTCGATGCAAGAAAATAAATTCTTTCTAGTGCCGTACGCATTCATTTTCGAGCCAAAGTGTCAACAAAAGCCTTTTTATAATTAAGTTAATCTTCTTCCCTTCCTTGACGCCTCAACGTTAACTCTAGCTTAATTGAAAAGATAATGTTAGTAAACCAACAATCATTAACCGTAAGAGAGAATCTATGGGCTTCAAAAAGTACTTGAGGATGAATTTACATGTTAATGCGTGCTATGATTACCTTTACCTTTAGATGCGGCGGTGCTTAAGTTTTACATATCTGACTGAAATAATACTACAATCGGTCTCCCCTCCAAGTAGCATAACAGGTTGTCCATGTACCCTACCAAAATGCCTCCGTTATTGTAATTAAACCCTATAATGAATAGCTTTATCTCTATCGGAAAACGTAATGGTTTAAATTAATTTAAATTTTATGGAATGTTATATAACATTTCGTAAGTTTTTTGTTCACAAACTTACGAGGTCTACTAACCCTACCATGTATATTGTATAGTATATGTTTGTGTTAGTTAATAGTTTTTTTTTTTTTAGATTCCAGAAAATTTCGTAGGTAAGCCAAGATGACACATTTCTCTAAGGATTTAACTGACACACCACCCTGGTAGGATGACCAAACGGACGCACTCATCATCGAGAACCAACTAGATTCTCCATCTACAGTAAAACTCGATGCGCCGAACTTTTTATAAGAGAAGTAGGCGTGGAATCGAATACGAGGCTAACTAAAATCAAATCCCGCCAGAATTATCGAGTCACACCCTCGAGGTTAATTAATAGTTATTCACTAGAACTGGACACACAAAACATATTTGTTTACAATTAATGCCAACCAAAGAGTAATTATAATAATTGAAAGTGATTCGTCATCGGAAACTACTGACCCTGAATTAATCATCTCATAAATGAAAACAGCTAATCACTAATCATTGGTCAATTGAGGACGACCTAAGGGGTTATATTCAGAATGATTTCAAGTTCTGAACCCTTGTGATGGATCCTATTAACAAAAAGGAAAATGAATGATTAATTTTACGACATTTGATCAATTTCATTAAAATGAAAAAAGGATGTTAATATGTATCAGGAATAATTTTCTAATTAATTCCAAACATGTCTCAGGTTCACTATTTATTAATAAGAGTAAAAATCATAACCAATCAAATGACCTATAAATTTACCACTGATCAAATTTAAATCACATCAATTAAACATGATATGATATAATAAATATAATTCAAATTCTTATCATATTATAAATAAAATAATATTATTTTAATCGAAATTTTTTATAAAACTAAACTTTAAACTCAATTAATTGAAAAATTATTTGATTACAATTTAATCGGATTGGAGTATGCGGATTTTGCCATCCTGGCTTACTTTTATTGTTTAATCACAAAAAGTCAACTGATTCTTTCTTGAATTTTGTAAATTCTTTTTAATCCCGACGAAATTAAACTAAATTTGGAAATCAAGAAATGGGAAGTGAAGTTGAATTATCAAACTTCAAGCTTGAGAGAGAAAAAGAGGAGAATCAGTCTAGTTGGTGTTGATAGGCTGTTTTGTGTTCTCGATAATTTACATCATACATACATGAAAATGAAAACAAATGCGTAAGAGAATTAATTTGTATTTTAATTAAATTGGACAAGATTTTTTATTCAATTTTATAATATTTTATTGTATCCTATAAAATTTTAGTCATTTATTTATCTGAGACTTGCGTTTATTTATACGGAACCCACACAAAATTTATATAAATAAATAATTAAAATTAATTAAACATAATAAGATACAGTAAAATTAGAAATTCCATAATTCTGGATTCCGTTAAACAACCACCGATATCAGTCATTTCCACCGACGAATAGAAAGAAATGTATTTACTTACAGCCAACTTGAAGCTCTGTATAAATACGGATTCCATTTGGGTGGAGACAATACTTTCTTTCTATTGTAAAAAAAAACGAACTTTCTCGTTAGAAAACAGATCGACCGAGCAATATCGAGTTCGTATCTGCAATTATTAAATGCAGATCGAAGCAAGAAAAGAAAGGGAAATTTTATCCACATAGCCAACCTCGGGTGAGGAAAAAAAAAGACAAATATACCAACTTTGGCTACTCCGGTCTCCGGGGAAATGAAAAAAGGCCGGTCGGTTAGTCTTCAGAGATGCTCTGAAGATGAGGCCGCCATACTCCACTGCGACCAGTACGGCGCTCACGACGTGAGGTATGTTTACCGGAGCTTACTACCTCCTTCAGATAACGATCAGAATCCGAGGCAACGTCGCCATAACATTTCGTGCTCCTCACGGAAGACTTTTTATTGGTTTCGTGGCTGATATTACCGGACTTTTTCTTGTCACTCGGTACGGAAGACGCCGGGATCAAGAAGTAAATGCTGCCCCTTTTGAGCTCGGATTCCGGAGAGAGGATCAGAATTCTCCGAACGACGCCTTGCGAACATGGTTTGCTTAGAACGTGATTTGGGTTATCTTTAAGAATCTCTCCGGCGGTGACAGGCCGTGTAATCTCTTCCACGTAGCCGTTTAAGTGAACTATACGGATCAAGTCTAAGGCTCCGCATGGAAGAACACAGGCCAAACAACACCTTAAACTATTGCCCATTTTCTGCGAAAAGTATCCTTGTGTGTGTGTGAGTTTGGATGAAACTGTATGTTGGTGATGACTCTCTAAATGGACGCTTAGGCTTGGTGTTCTGTGAGGTAGGGGAATGTGAATGAGAGGGTACGCAAGATTATATAGGAACAAGACAAGCGTACATAAGTGAACAGAGAGGGAAATGTACGATAGTTTATGCTGGAGTCAAAAAGACGAAATTATCGTCTATTTAAGACTGCTTAAGATTTCTTAAACTTGTTCTTGGGGTCATCAACTTGTGACCTAACCTTGCTTCCATGTTTCATTTACTTAAGCCCGCCGTCTTTGTCTATATACGTGTGATACATGTTTAACTATGGATTTAAAGTATTGAAATGGAAGGTAGATCCATTTTCCTTATATAGTTACAGTGTTAAATGGCGCCGGAGATTTAATTGATAGTGTAAATTGCTAAAGAAATTAATTTGAACTTTTAATTCAATTTAACCCACTTCTTGTTTGTTAAATCTATAAAACTGAATATAGATATATATACAACCTTACAAGCTTACATGCAATATATCATAAATTTATTAATAAATACAACATACGAAAAATTCAATAAAAATGAGAATAACTTGATTTAAACTTAAAACCTAAATTAGCCTAAATTGAAAAATGAGAATAACTTTAGAAATTTGACCCGTAGATGTAGCTTAAATTAAAGAGTGAATCATATAAAATTTGCTTATTTTACCTATAGCATATAATTCGTTGATTTTTTTCCAACGAGTGGTATCAGAGCTAGCGAGAAAATTACAACGAATTTTTTGGCGCAATCTGTTTATATTTCAGGTGAGCACAATTGGTGAATAGTAAAACAGTAACCAAGAAAGGTGGTAACTATTTATGCATTTATTTTTGAATTAACCCTGTAGTAATCATTGTAGCTAGCAACTAGATTTTATTTACACATACAGTACTATTCATATGTATTATATGATATTATTCATATATACCGTATTATTCATACATATGGGTACTATTTAAAGCAAGGTTCGATTATACGTTAAAGGATTTTTCATCAAAGATGGAGGTAAAAATAAGCAAGGTAATTAGCCTAAAAAGCTTCAACTATCAAACATGGAAGAACAAGATAAAAGATCTTCTGTTTGTCACAAAAGTGCATTTATTGGTGTTTACCATAACAAAACTTGAAAATAAATCAAATAAGAATCGGACAAGGAGTTTGGGCATAAGCAGGTATGTGATTTTATTCAGCACTTTGTCAAGATAATGTGTATAACCATATCTACAACGAGACTCAAGCACAGATTTTGTGGAAGAAGTTCTAGGAGTTGTATGCCTCAAATATTAGTAACAATAAATTATTTTATCTGACAAAATTAGTGCAAATAAAATATCAAGAAGGTATCTCTGTATTAGATCACTTGAATGAATTTCAATGGATCGTGGATTAATTATTAGGAATGGGCGTAAAGTTAGATGATAAATTGCTTGCCCTTTTCTTGCTTACCTTCTTACCAAAGTCTTGGGAGACTTTGAAGATTTCAATTACCAATTTTGCAATTGATGATGTTGTTAACATGGAATCTATAAAAAAGTGGAACTTTGAATGAAGAGATGAGACGAAGATCATAGAGTTTGGTCTCTTCAATATAGTCAGAAGTTCTGATCACAGGTACCAGAGGGAGGAGCAAATCTAAAGGTCCAAATTCTAGAGATAAAAGCAGAGGAAGATTAAATAAATATACAAATGTTAAGTACCATCATAGCTAGAAGAAGGGCCATATTAAAAGGTTCTACCGGAAGTTTAAAGAAGAAAAGAACAAAGGTAAAGAAGTCAAGAAAGACTATAACAGTGATGATGAACACGCATCAACGACTACCAACATTGATGACTTTCACATCATCTCATATGATAATGCTGTAAATAGCGCATCATGTGAGTTCAATTGGAGAGGTGACAGTGGTGCCACTATTTATGCCACATCACATAAATAACTCTTCTTATCATATGCACAAGGAGATTTTGGTGTCGTTACAATGGGAAATAGCAATTTGGGCAAAATCACTAAAAAAGGTGATATTTACTTGGAGATAGAAAATGACATGAGATTGACTCTGAAAGGTGTCAGAGATGTTTCTAATCTTTGCCTAAATCTGATCCCTATTGGCACGCTTGATGATGAAGGTTTTTGCAATACTTTAAAAAATGACAAATGGAAACTTATTAAAGGCTCATTGGTAATCGCCAAAGGTAAGAAGTGCTCAAAGTTATACGTGATGCAGGTAGAGCTCTCCAATGATGCTGTGAATCCAGTGGAGAAAGATGATGCAATTGAATTGTGGTGTAAGAGACTCGATCATATGAGCGAGAAGGGAATGACTCAGTTGGTGAAAAAGAATGCATTATTTGGAATTAATTAGAAACATTTAAGGAAGTGTGTTGATTGTTTAGTAGGAAAACAAAATAGAGTCGCTTTCAAAAGTTTCCTTCCTTCCAGAATGAAGAATGTGTTAGATTTTGTACACTCGAATTTATGTAGGCCAATGTCAAAGTCACTAGGTGGTGCTCAATACTTTGTGACTTTCATTGATGACTATTCAAGGAAGAGGTGGGTATACACAATGAAGATTAAAGATCAAGTGCTATATGTTTTCAAGCAATTCCATGCCTCAATTGAAAGACAAACTGGGAAGAAGTTAAAATGCGTCCGAGCAGACGACGGTAAAGAATACACTGGACCATTTGACGTTTATTGCAAAGAGCATGGTATTCAACATCAGACTACTCCTCCTAAGACACGACAATTGAATAGCTTAGTTGAGAGGATGATCAGGACCTTAATGAAGAGAGTTACATACATACTTTCACGAGCAAAGTTGCGTAAGACATTTTGGGATAAAACTTTATTCACAACAATATATGTATTAAATCGTTCACTCTGCATCCCTTTACAATATGATGTTCCAAAGAAAGTATACTTAGGAAAGGATGCTTTTTATGATCATCTAAAGTTATTCAGCTGCAAAGCTTATGTCCAAATCCCTAAAGATGAGAGATCCCAGCTTGATGCTAAAACTCGCCAATGTATATTTATTGGTTATGGTGAAGATCAATTCGGATATCAGTTTTATGATCCAGTCCAGAAGAAGTTAATTCGGAGCCGTGATGTTGTATTTGTTTAAGATGAAACCATTGAAGATCTTGACAAAGTAAAAAAGGATGTTCCAAGAACTGATAGTGACTTACTAAACTTAAAGTTAATTCCCCAAAAAACAGTTTTAAGACAATTTGGGGATGAAGTTGAAAATTGCCAGTTGAACATAGCTGATGATGGTGCTCCCATTCAAAATCAATCAAATGAAGATTCGGATGAAGATCATGTTCATAATGAACCTCCAACACTATAGACTACTCATATTCTAATAAGGAGATTTACATGCCTAAGACAAGCCTTTACTAGATACTCCAATGATCAGCATGTGTTACTTACAGTTGGGGGAGTACCTGAGAATTTTCAAGAGGTTATGATAGTTGAACATAAGATGAAATGAGTTAAATTCATGCAAGATGAGATGAAGTCATTGCATGTGAATAAAACTTTTGAGTTGGTGAAGTTGCCAAAAAGCAAGAAAGCTTTAAAGAGTTCTGTTGATCATCTACCAGAATAACAATAAACCCCATGTAGTCGGCAATGGGAGAATTGTAAGGCGATACCGTCACAAATATTCTAAAATTGTTTTTTTTTAAGGGAAGACAACTTGCATTAGCAAGCTGTTCCTGTCCACAACTTGCATGTTCACAACTTGCTAAACGATGGAGGGTTTATATCCCTTCCTCTTTCTCATAGACTTGTGCATGGTCTTGTGACATGTGGTGATTGTGCGAGAGTTATTTTTGAATATTTTTAGGAAATATTTTCCTAAAAGATTGAGTGATAAAATAGTAAAGATATTATTTTAAGGATAGTAAATTTAGAAAACACCTTATATATCAGTGCACTATTTTGTTGTATTATTTTTACTCTTTATAATTGTTATTTTTATTAATGGAAGATTTATTCAGAGTTTGATCCATAGATATATCTCAAATTAAAGGTTGAATTATATTAAATTTCTATGTATTATTTAGTTGCTTACTTTCCTTTCCTGGGCGGATATGTTGAGGGAATTCTCCCCATGCCAATGATGCCATGCTTGGAAAATCTCAGATTTCAAAACACCTGCAACACGTTTTGAAAATTAAACCTAAAACGGTTTTATCTAAATCAACCCCCGTTAATTGCTTTCCTTTTGTTTTAGAAATTCGGGTCTCAACTATTTACCCCCTGTATGGTTATTGTCTTCATATTGGGGGACAGATAACAAGACAAACAAATCATGTCCATTATAACCGTTTGGTTTTCGCCCCCACTGTCTCTTTGATAGATAGAGACAAAAAAATCGTGTTTACCGTTTTAACGAAGGACAAAGTTACCAGAGTCTCTTGTCGTCGGATGCAAAATCAAAGCTCAGCCAACCTTTCCCTCTCGTCTGTTTCCCACTGTCATCTCGCCGGTGTCGCACCTTCGTGTCGTCGCTGCAGTCTTCTAAAAAAGGTACGAGTCGAGTCCTGAGCAAAAACCTTATCGTCTAGACACTTATCTTCGAACTTTGAAGGCAAACCCAACAGTAAAGCGATGACAATGTCTACAAGCTGTGCCTCATCTCTCGTCTTACCTTCCTTGAACCTCAAAATCGTATCTTTATGCAACCCAAGCAAACCCACTTCACTCTCTTTTGTTTCCCCCGTCTCGTCTTCTCTGAAGCTTCACTTCAGACCCATTTTAGTTCCCACTTCTGTCTTTCAGTCCTTTGGAGCTCTCCAAGAAAAGTGCCTGTAATATCCCATCTCCTATAGGAAAGGGTATTTTGGTAAATTGGGAAAGGTTAAGAATATTGAATTATATCGCGGCATGCACATACAGCATTTAGCCTCTATGATTCACGATTAGTTGTATATGCACATAGTATACATGCATTCATGACATTTTTCGGCTTAGGTTTCAAATTGGGATTTTTTTTATGAAAATTATGGGCTAATCGTATTTGGAAAATTTTTCTGAGTGCACCATAAATGGTTTTACATTTTTAGGAATTTATGAGAATTTTACGAATTTTTGGGTTCGTGCAGGATAGGAAAATTCGGTGATTGATGAGTGGGCCTTTTCTGTCTTGAAAAGGGGCTGCATAAAGGCATTAGGTTAGTGAATAAATAATTATGAAAATTGTTTTGGACTATTAGCATAATTGGGATTAAGATATAATTAGATTAAAGCTTATGATTAACTTATGTTAATTAAATTCAAATTTGTCTTTTTCCATTTTAAAAGCCAAGTGGCTTCTTGAATTAAATGATTTTGTCTTATCTACCTACACCACCATCGATTTTCATCAACACCCACGACCTTTCCTCTTTATTATACTTAAAGAATTGGTTTTGGAAAGCATTTGAAAGCTACTTTTCTCTTCCATCCGAAACTTGCTTCTTCTCCTTTGGGATGTTCCTTCTTCTCCTTGAATTTTCTTCATTCAAGAAGGGTTGCCTTGGTTCCTTGCTTGTTTTCTTCCCATACAAACCTAGCTAGATCCTTGAGTTGATGATGATCTTGGTTATGTTTATGATTGCCGTGGGTGAGGTATCAAAGTAGGAAGGGTGGAGAGGTTTAAAGCTTTGGAGAGTGGAGGGCTTGAACTTGTGTAAGGTGAGTCTAAATGGTTGTTTTTATGTCTTTGGTAGTTAGAAGCAATTATGGGAAGCACTTATGCATTTATTTCATGACGATAAGGGTAGGTTTGAATGGGTGTAAATGTATGCTTATGTATGGATGCATGAATGACAATAGTTTTCATTGGTTTTGGTTTGGTTTTGGATTGAGTTTGTAAGGTTGGAATGGAAAAACTTAGGAAGATCATTTGTGTAGGTGCTGCCAACTTTTGTGTATTATATAAGTAAATGTTGTGATTAGTTTGTGGTTGAATTAGTGGTAGACATGAATGCTTAGTGATGTGTAAGTGATGTTAGAAGTGATAGGAGATAGGTAGTAGTTGAAAAGCTGGAAATTTCATTTTGACCTATTGTAATATTTTAATCATAACTAATTGTGTAGGTGTGCAAATGAGGTAAGGTTTGTTCCCACTGAAACTTTGGGATGTTGGCTTCAATTTAGTATGAAATGGGTGTTGTTGAATTCCAATGATAGAAGGGTGAAATTTTGCATGAAAAGTTACTATTCCATTGCCTGTGAACAGTAACCGCAACCATGACATCTGAGTTTTGATGATTTTTATGAATTAATTGAGATGGAATTAGGGAGAATGGTCTTCATGGAAGTTGTAGCATATTTGATTATCTTTCCATTGCTACTGATCTTGCTATTTTTAGAATTGTGTATTGGGAGATATGAATTGATTACTAATGACTGGTTTTGAGCATTTTGGATGAAACCTAGCTTAAGTGTGATTTTGTGAGTTTACTGATTGGAGGCAATTTTAACATTTTAAGTAGACTGAACTGGTGTGAGTGAGCTTCTGAAAAGTTGTAGAGGAAAAGATTACCTTGAAAATGACATATGGTTTGTAATTTTTAGAAGTCAGAATTGGGAGTTATGATTTTTCAAAAACTGACCCTACATTAGGTTATGAGTGGCTGATCATAACAGAAACTTCCATAACAGTTTTGAAATTGTTAGAGATCGAATTGGATGTTGAGTGCTTCATGAAAATTGAATTTTGAGATGTTATCTTTTCAGGGATATAAAGTTCTGAATTTACTGACTTGTATATAGGGAGTTATGCTTGTTGTAATGTTACAGCCATATGGAAGGATTTCAGGGACAGTGACATTGAATGAATTAATTGACTAGTTTAGAAATAGAATTTGATTTTGGGTTGTTCATGAAAGTTGTAGAGGACATTGTGAACTTATTGAGCATATTTTTGTGGTAATTTATTACTAAGGAATCAGTGAGTTATGAAATTGTAAATGTACTGCCCTGTGTTGAGGGAAATTGTGAAGGCAGAAGGTTTGATGGGTTATTTGATACCCTTAGGGTTGGAATTGATTTTTATGGTCTTCTTGAGAATTGTAGAGCTTTTCATAAGCTTTCCAATGAGGTATAGTGGGTATTTTCTGAATTGTGTGCTAAAAGTTAGAGTAGTTGGAAGGTAAGTTTGTAATCTGGAAAAAGAAAGGGCAAGTAGTAGGAAGAAACTTCATGGCTCATGAGGGCGACGTCCGCCATGGAGGCGAGACAGCTAGCCGTCTCATGAGGCGACGTTTACCATGAGGGCGAAATCAGACGGACTGGTCGCGAGGCGACGCCTCGCCTCGCGACGAAATGAGGCGTATCCGCCTCGCGAGGCGGCGTCGCCCCATGAGGCGAGCTTCGGATATATATATATTATTGTTTTGCTTATTATTTGGCATAAATTGATCCGATTGTTCTTTTGTCAATTTCTTTCCGTCCGACGTTCGATTGACCTGATTCCAGAGGCATCGGATTCGTTGAATATTTAATTTCATATTATGAAAAACGGAATTTTTAGGCGGAATTTGACGTAGCCTATCGATGAACATGTAAACACTGTTTTATTTAATTTGGGACCTATAGAGGTCCGAATTGCGCACCGTCAGCGCCTATGGATTTCTAATTTTTGATAGAATTTTATTATGGGAAAATATTGAATTAGGACCGGGAATTCATGAACATGCATATCTCTTCTACATGAGCACAAATTTCATATTTAGTGACTCGTGCTTTTTCTGATTCATATAGAGGTCCAATTGGAGCGTCGATTGACCGACGTCACAGAGGCTTTCCGGCATTAGCTCGGAAGTAATAGGTGAGTAACCTAGATGGTTTCTCAATTTTTATGTGTTTAATATCTCGCACTTATGCCATGTGGAGATAATGGATGGGAACATGTGTGTTTGATTTTGATTGATTTGGACCACAGGTGTCCGAAATATTTGGTATGAGATATCAGTGATATATGTGATTACTTGAAATGACTTATGGGCATATGTTAAATGAGAATCGGTTATGGTGTGGATTTGGATATTGCATTCATACATAATTGCATGAACGATGGTTGGCGATTGTGACCAGAGCGATACCGAGAGCTTTAAGCTCAACGTGATTGGGCCTTGAGTCCACAGTGATTTAGAGCCTATGGCTCACCGATTATCGCGCCTTTAAGGGACAGATTTGAGCGCGACCACAACAACGAATTAAATTGGAAAGCGTCTCATACACATTTCATGTGCATTTGAATTGGTTTCTTTGATTGATAACATGATAATCATGTGGTACTTACGAATGTGTTTGAGTGATATAACTATGTATTCTTGTGAATGGTTTCTTCGTATTCTTTGGATATGGTTATTATTGCTCATTGGTAATTGATGATAATCAGATTGTCTTTAGACGCCATAGGCGTAATGCATGATTTGAGTGAACCATCGATAATGGTTTCTTCTTGAGTTCGCAAAACTCACCCAAAATTTGCATCTATTTTCAGGTCTGAAGAATACCCGGTTGACACGGAGTATGTCTCTCTGTAGACGAGTAAAGGTTAGAGGTCGGGATCGGTTAGGTATCTGCATGAGTGTCTTAGTAAACCGTATTCCGCAATCACTTTGTATAACAAGGCATTGTATTTTCTTGAGCCCTTGTGGTATTAATGTTTCTTGTATTGATGATTGTAATTATTCTTGGATGACCGTAATAATCGAAACTAGTTTTTATTGAATACGGATTTTAATTACTTACTGTGTGTTTGCCGTGTGAGCGTGGAGTTAATGGCTACAAAAAGAAAAGAAAAAAGTATCTTGAATTTTAAATCGACTGATGTAGTACGTCACTCTCGTGGGACGCGGACTCGGATATCACCAACGATATCGGGTTCGAGTCTTACGGGTGTGGGGTGTTACAGTGCCTCTCGTCTCGTTTCGTGCGTAAAGTCTCTTTTTCTCAGGGTCTTGATCAAGAAGAGGAGGTCTTGAGCGATGGAGACGAGCCTAGTTTCTCGCCAGAACTAAAGTTATTCGTCGGCAATCTTCCTTTCAGTGTTGACAGCTCCCAGCTGGCTACCTTGTTCGCAAATGCTGGAAATGTTGAGATGGTTGAGGTGAATATTCATACTAGATGATTCAAAATTGTTTTCTTTTTTCTTTTTGAGATGGCCTTTCTTTTCGAACCAAATTTGATAGTTACATGACAATGTTTGAGTGTAGTATGGACAGCATTTAGATGATTTAATAATTAGTTAAGGGGCAACTGCCTCTTCTTGGCTTTTTGAATTCGTAGGACATTTGTAATTTAGATTATTTATTCTTCAAAATGTTTTTTTATATATAATTCTCGTGTGAAAGCTCGTTACTGATTAGCTTCGATGTGCTGAAATTGCTGATTTTTGGAAGGTAATCTATGACAAGATAACTGGAAGAAGCATAGGATTCGAATTTGTCACAATGTCAACAACGGAGGAAGTTGGACGCAGCTGCTCAACAGTTCAATGGCTATGTAATTAGCTTCATTACTTGCATCTGTTTTTCTATAATTGATGCAAGCGATTTTAAGTTTCCTGACTAGTCATTTATGCTTGATTACATGCCTTTGTTAACTTGATCTGCAGTAAGGTTAGTATCTAAGTGTGTTTGAGATTTTTCTGGCAGCAATTTGAGGGACGCGCTCAGAGTCAATTCTGGACCACCACTCCAAAGGGAAAGCTCCTTTTCTAGGGGGCCCAGAACTGGTGGCACTTCCAATGCTGAAAATGGCATTTATGTTGGCAATCTTTCATGGGGTGTTGATAACTCGGCGCTTGAGAGTTTGTTCAACGAGCAAGGAAAGGTTGTTGAAGCTAAAGTGGTCTATGATCGGGACAGTGGTCGATCAAGGGGCTTTTGTTTTGTCACTTACAGTTCCACTGAAGAGGTTAACAATGCCATTGAGACCTTGAATGGTGTTGTAAGTTTACCATTCCATTTCCCTCAACGATATAAGGATCTAGTTAATCCTTTCATGTCCAACTTTGTGCTTGCATCTAGATAATTAAAAGTGTTTACTATCAGCCCAATGGTATTTTTAATTCGTCGTGTGTGTGATAGTTTAGATATTGTTTCTGTTCATAAAAAGGTTGCATCCCGTTTTACAAAATGTTCTATCTACTGATGTCCATACGCACATGAATACAGGAAGATGTCATGTTAGTACTGTTTATGTTTGGCCATTATTTCATTTCTGCTCTGAAGTCTGTAAAGGTAAACACTAATGGCTGTTTTGGATATTCTTTCAATACAGGAATTGGATGGCAGAGAAATTAGAATCTCTGTTGCAGAATCTAGGCCAAGGAGACAATTTTGAGTAATAAAAATCTCCTACATCTTCTGCACGGAAAATTACCTCGGGTACTGCCTGTGTTCTAGCTATTTTGAGCTAAATGGTTTAACACAATTTTCTATCTTGCTTTCAGCCTTCAGTTCTTTTTAAGTAAAATTTGAGATTGTTTGGTGTTTTATGGAAAGTGGTTCTTCCAGGATAGAAATGCTGAGTTGAAATACTAAGGGTGCATTGGGATATAAACAGCTGCAATCCATCCTTGTTGGTGACTGATCACAAACAAAATGCTCCTTCCATCTGTATCTAAGCTGAGAATGGTCATCATCCGACTGTTGGACATGCACATCTAGAAGGAAGACGATATGTGTTCAATTTCTTTGATGTAGGTTTTAAGTCCCATGCTTTAGACGAGAAACTCAATGGTGGTTGAATCAATGACGTTGATATGTGAATCTTTTTTTTTTGCCATTTGACTTGTGCTTCTACCTATCAGAAGTAGGTACTTCTCTAACAATATTATGAATGCCATAACAATAATGTAACTGGTAAATGTCAAGAGTAATTTCTAAAAATTATAAAATAGTTTTTGAATTTTTTTAAAATATAAAAAACATTGTTTAATTAACATGCAAATATAAAATTAAGTATAATATAAAGTACTTAAAATGTATGCAAATATAAAATTAAGTATAATATAAAGTACTTAAAATGTTGCCATTTTATAAGTAGAGATAATAATAAGGTCTCATGATTTTGTAAGTATTACAATAAGAATACAATCTAAGTATAAGTGAAATTTGAAATAAGAACATTTACAAATAAAAGTTTATATTGCATGTATAGAATTTAATATAAATATAAAATGTAAGTAAAATTAAAATAATAGAATATGCACTAATGTCTTAGGGGCGTGTGATAAGGACTTAAACTTTGTTTATGTTTTAGCCGGATGAGAGGGTTCAACATCTGATTCAAGGGTTTTACATGATGCAGTGACTAGGTGTAATGGACTTCAAGTTCCAATTGGTATGTAAGATAACAAATACCAGCAACTTGCTTTTATTTGCAAATGTTTGGTTACAATTACAATAGTAATAGTGTCATTTGTTATTATTATTATTATTATTATTATTATTATTATTATTATTATTATTATTATTATTATTATTATTATCATATAATTTGTAATTATTATTAATATGTATAATTATGATTACACATGTCACCTTCTTTATTAATTCAAAATAAATTTGTTGTTCTTGTTTTTGTTGTTATTATTATTATTATTATTATTGTCATATAATTTGTAATTATTATTAATATGTATAATTATGATTATACATGTTGCCTTATTTATTAATTCAAATTAATTTTGTTGTTCTTGTTCTTGTTATTATTATTATTATTATTATTATTATTATTATTGTTGTTGTTGTTGTTGTTGTTGTTGTTGTTGTTGTTGTTATTATTATTATCAATTCATAACACATTGTTAATCATCTTAAGTACAAGGGGCATTTTTGTCATTGACACAATTTTCTCGTTCTGTCCATTGTAACCAAACACATTCTGTCCAAGAGACGGGACAGTTTTTTTATGTTCTGTTTACCACAATCAAACATCCTACACTACAAGAAAAATACCCAATTTGCAACGTTTTAAAAACTTCGCAAATGTTAGAAAAACGTCATTGAATATTTTTTGTGACGTTTCTGAGAACGTCGCACCGAACGTCGTTGAAGGGGGAGTAAGGAAACGTTTTTATCGACGTTTTGTACAAAACGTCGAGGAAGCCTAGGTGATTTGTCAACGTTTGGAGAAACGTCGTAAAAGCGTAAGTGAACGAGCGACGTTTTAATTAAACGTCGTGAAAATAACATAGTTTTCTGCGATGTCTGTTAGATGTCGTAGAAAGCATGACAATCTGTGACGTCTTTAGACGTCGTGGAAAGCATGATCATCTGCGACGTCTGGTAGATGTAGTAGAAAGCGTGAAAATCTGCGACGTCTAGGAGATGTCGTAAAAAGCTTTACAATCTGCGACGTCTGCTAGATGTCGTAGAAAGCGTAACAATCTGCGACGTCTGCTAGACGTAGTAGAAAGCATGATTATCTGCGACGTCTGTCAGACGTCGTCGAAAGTAAAACATTATGCGACGTTTGTGAGCAAACATCGCAGATGATAATATATTTAATTTTTTTAATATATAATAAATTTTAAATTTTATATAATTAAATTTAAATGACATATAATTAAATAAAATTATTCAGAATAGTGTGAATTATTAAAATTAAATTTGAAAATTTATTTGAATCCAAATATGATTTTAAAATAAAATTTTAATGGAATTATTATTCTAATTGAATAATTAATAATTGGGAAAAATATTAAATCTGATTTATTTAATAACTATTTAATATTAAATATTTAATTTTTTATTTAGTCATTTGTCAATTTGTTGAGTACATCATGGATTTGCGAATGATCAATAATGTATAACAAGAATTTAATAGATGTAGACAATGAATTATATAATTTAAAATCCCAAACATGTCATAATATAGTAATTAATATGAACAATATGTCATAAGTGTCTAATATATCAGTATGAAATCTTATCTAATCAACGCGAATATTATGTGTAGAACATATGAGTTCCAAGACCTTTTTTTGTTGCTCGACTTCAGTAGTTAATTTATCTTGCATTTCTTCAAATTTTTTGGTCAATTCATCGACTTTAGACTGTAAGCCCTCATTAACCTTCTTGGACTCCGCTAATTTGTCTCAAAGTCTCTTTCTGACTGAAGTCTTCCCTTGTGGTCGAGGCCCCATTCTCATGCCAACAATGTAATCTGTTCTGGTACCCAGGACTTTGTCGCACACTTCATCCACTGTCATCGAATGACCTTGTTCATCTGAATGTGTCAATTCGTGACACATTAAGTCCTAAAAAAGCAAAGAGTTAATTACATACACAATGTGATTTAAGAAATTTTTATAAATAAACTATGTACTCACCCATTTTTCTTTGCAGTCAGGAGTTGTCCATTGATCTTTTCTTTCATCATAATGAATGTGATACCATAACTTCATCCGGTCACACTCTTCTCCATCTTTGTCACTCTGTATAGAAATATGTAAATAGTAATATTTATTATAAAATTTGAAATGTCAATAAAAGGAAATATAATTAAAAAGATAATAACTCACAATCTCATGCCGTATGGCTACAAAGGCCTTGGAGCCGGAGTTTGGTCGACATTTGACCTGACTCCTAGCAACTTTTGCTTTTTGACTTTTTTCCTAATCGCATACGTTAAGAAAATGTATTATAAAATCTATAAATCATAATTCATAAATACTATAATATAATAAGTTGTAAAAATAGTAGTGATCAAATAAACTAACCTTTGTAGCTGATTGCTCCCAACATTCGCATAAGTCCATCCACTCTGCCACTGTGACACTATCTGGCTTAACATCCTTACCGTACTTGGTAAAATGCTTTTTTAAGCTATATCTTTGATCTTTGGACCTTAACGCAAGAAACTTCTTCACAGTAGCATGTACTTCGTTATCAGTCCTCATTCCCTTGATTTTCAACTTTTGCTGCACAAAATTATAAATTATTGGTCAATGTTCTAAGCATATGAAAAACACGTACAATTTAGATTGGTTTAGAATACTTACGTCTAACTTGTCAAATGTAATATCCAATTCCTCAGTTGTAATTTTTGAAAATTTTTTTTTACAGGTAAGGAAGTTCGGGATACCAAACCAATCTCACTCGAGAATTTGGCAGATTGTACGAAGTTGGTTGGTCGTCCTTCAGTTGGGGAGATCTCGATCTCCATCTCTTACCTATGGCCTTGTTAATCTTTGCCAATCCGTGTCCTTTTGTAAGACCCTTGTTTTCTTACATCGATCGTTGATCCTAAAATAGCAAAGAAAAAAGCATATAACATACCCTGAATTGGTTAGATAAGCAAAATAACTAAAGTTAATAAATTTCACCAATTTAACCCAAAAAGATCAAACCTGCAGTGCTTGCAGAAGAAGAACCCACAGTGGATGTAATTGTCTGATTTACTGGTGTCTGATAAGCAAAAGTTGGAGGCATCTCTTGAGACGTGGATTGAGAACTAATGTTGCGACGCTGATTCATAACTTGTTCATATTTATCTCTAGGATGAATATTAGGTTGAGAAGGTGTGACTTCTCTTGGTGTTGGAGTAAGCTGAGAATTTGTGACTTCTCTTGGTGTTGGAGTAGGCTGAGAAGGTGCAGGTGTGACCTCTCTCGGTGTTAGAGTAGGATGAGAAGGTGCAGGTGTCTGATTTTGTGGTTGTGTATAAGAAGATGACGCATTAGCTGCCTTCCTAAGAAGCTGACGGTAACACGACTGCAATTTTGTCGGTACGGTGCTACTTGGTGCAGCCTTATTCTTCTTCTTGGGTTGACCTGGTGCCATGTGAATTACCTGCATCATAATTGAGATTAGATTTCAAAGTTCAAAACCAAATGCACATGTAGCCATTTTTCACTTGAAAGGCAACAAGAAAATGTTCTTCAAGATAAATGTTCTCAAGATTAAGTTTCACCCAAAATGACTCCAACTAGTTAAGGATTGTTCTATCTTTGAAATAATAACTATCCTAATTAACATGAATTATAAACTGATAACTTAGATGAAAACTTAGAAAATACTGAAATGTACTTTTGCATAAGTGTCATGTATACCTTATTCAAATGCAGCAATCTTTAGAACAAAAACAAAGTATCATGCAAAATGATGTGTTCTTTGTGGTAGAGAAGCAGATTGTGCAAATGTGAGTGTCGATGAGATGCATTGGCAGATTGTGCATTCTGCATTTGTGTATTGTGCATAATGCATATCAACATGCATTGTGAATTGGCTACATGCATTGACAGATGGTGCATTGTGCATAATGCATATGTACATGATATGCATTATGCACAACATGAAGGATCTGCAGTTGACAAGTTTGTGCATTATTCATAATTGCACAATTCTGAATAATGCACAATTCTGTTCAAATTGAAGCAAAACTATATATGCACAATTCTGTTCATATCATTGACCTAAAACTATATATGCATATTTATATGCACAATTCTGTTCAAATTGAAGCATATAAACATGATACAAATCTACAGATGTGTAGATTTATAAACATGATACAAATGCATATTTATATACTTGCTCCTGTAAGCCATGAAAAACTTCTGCCACATCATGGTGTTAGCAGGCGTGGTATAATGGTGTTAGCACATATCTATGAACCTCATCAGGGAGCTGCCACTTAACCCAATAAATCTCACAGATAAGACATGTTAGAGAATGAAATAAGTTGAGCATAAGGAGTAATCTTCCTATCTCCTTTAATCTAGATACCAATTTAAGCAAATACCTCCAGTAGTCCACTAAAGGCAAATCAGATTCATATGTGCTGCTACTTTCAATCTCAACAATCAACAAAACTCAATTGCAATGTTTGATTTGATTGCTTCTTACCATGAAATTAATTAAGCTTAGAGTGTTATATCTGAATACGGTTTTTAAGATCCATTTTGAATTATAAACAATGCTTGACATCCATCCCTTCAGTTTCTATCTGATATAATCTAGTAAATACATGCATAGCTTCATAGTTGATCAATACATGCATAGGAGTACTTGCTATAACTTTCATAATCTAATCCTGGACAGGAAATGTATAATTCTCTAAACCCCTCCCTTATTATTGCAATTGAGTTTCGTTTTTTAATATTGAACAGAATGTTGGGGTTAAAAAACCATATTGATTAATCTAGCCATATGGATTATTCCTTCTAAATGTATGGATTCCAGAAACAAGAAACAATAAAGGACCCAAAAACAAATACTGATAATGTAAGGTAATGCTTTCTTTTCAATTTTGGACAACAAAACAAGAAAGAACATGGTAAAAATGAAGACATTACCTTATCCGTAAGATACCAAAATTTTGAACTCATAAGCCCTATAGAAGCTATCTCTACAGTAGCCACAAATGATTAAACACAAACAGCCCTTTGCTTTCAAAGTTTGGAGTGCATATGATATATGAGGTAGATTCATGACATAATTGAGGTTGAGAAAGGCAGAAGTAACACATATACTAGAGTGGTTATCTGAAAAGCTCATTGACATCTATAACAGCAAGAAGTCATGCATTATAGGGTAGAGCTATGTAGAAGAAACTCAACTTACTGATCTACCTTTGAGTAGATGCTGTTATACATGCTTCATCTTTTTGTTTTTAAACTAAATATCCATATATTTCAAATATTTGAAAACCAAATGCATTTCCAATTTTCACTTGAAAGACAACAAGATAATGTTGCTGAAGATAAAGTTTATTGAGAAAACTATTAGTTTGATTTGTGTGTTTGTTTCAATTCCTATGTCACTATTACTTGCTGTCATTTTATGGTTTATGTGCACCAAATCCAAGGGTTCTTTGTGGCATAGAAGCAGATTGGCAGTATGAAGGCTCAAGGCATTGAATCTTTATGTTTATACCTTATTCAAAACCAGTAAACTTTAGGAAAAACACAAAGTATCAAGCGAAATGAAGTTCCAAGAGTTTCTGTTGGTTCTAAGTTTATATGCTTCCAAGTGTTCTTTATGGCAGAGAAGCAGATTATGCAATTGTGAGTGTGGATGAGATGCATTGGAGGCAAAGAGAAGCATGGATGCTGCATATAAAAAAGTTGCAGTATGCATATGAACATGAATTGGCAATATGAACATGATAAGTGAATTTCAAACAGCAATACAATTATGCCATATAAGGGACCTTTAACAACTACATCCCTAACTATTGGTATCTATCAATTCTTACAAATCTGTAAATCTAAAGTTAAGAAGATCATCGAATCACCTGTCAATGTTGCTGAAGATGTGAACTGACAGTTTATATCTGTAGAAGAAGTTACAACAGCAGCTTCATAAGAAGTCAGATTGTGCATATAAAAGCAAGTCAGATTGTGCATATATTCGTAAGGAGTCAAAGAGAAACATGGATGCTGCATATATCAGACTGTGATTGCATATTACTTTCAGAGTTTCACGGATTCATTATAGGCTAGAGCTTATAGAAATCTATGACAGGCAGAGGTCATTCATTATTGGCATTGCAATCTAGTCATATGGAATGAAAGAGAAACATGGATGGTGCATATAAAAGCAAGTCAGATTGTGTGTCTTATATATCTCAAATAACAAGCAACATAATTTAATGAACAAGCAACATACTCTGTTGAATGCAGGATCTGTTGAAGTCTCAGTCCAAGATATCTGAAATGTAACAGTAACATTTACATCAACAAGTGCATCTACTTTTAGACATTTACATCAACAAGTACAACTATATTAACATAAGGATTATGAAGTGCTCTACATTGTTGATGCTATTGATGAGTATGCAGTTGGTCAGTTCAAGGAAATTGAAGGTAATCATACTCATAACCACATTGACAAGTATTCTTAACCATGTCAAAAGCATCCTATACGGCTCTTATTTGTCAGTAGATACAAGAAGTTAGTCTTCTAACTTATTAGTGTGCATTATATATCTCAAACACCAAGCTGGTAATGTTTACATGCATTGGTTTCAAAATGATAAATATTAGGAAGCAATATTAATCCTAAGCAACAGAATCATCTTTTCAAAGGATTCTTATAAACAATCCAACTTCTTTCATAGAAAAACAATAGCAAACCAAAATGTGTACATTGAATTATAAGAAATTATTCATCATCATCGTCGGTCGAATCTTCGAATACAATATCACATTCATTGTCACTACTACTTATCTCAACTGCATCCAAATCGTCATCTAAATGTTGCTCGGAATTAAATACAACATTATTTATTACATCAAATGCAATATCAGTTCTATCTAAAAACTCTAAGGAACATTCCTCGACTTTGACTGGAACTTCATTAGACTCTTCAACATCATCTGAACCTTCTTCATTTGAATGCGAAGGGATATCATACGCACGTCTAACTTCACATTCTTGCACAATCCGCCAATTTGAACCGAGTACCAAATCTTCCACCAAAAAAACTTGCTTCGCTTGGTTTGCCAAAATAAATGGGTCATCCTTGAACCAAAACTTACTAACGTTGATGCTTTTTACAATGCCATTGACCCTCATATTTGAACTTCCAAGATCGTACCATTTGCATTTGAAAAGCATAACACTTTTACCCCTAATATAATCTAGCTTTATAATATCTGTCAGCATCCCATAAAATGTTATATTGTCTTCCCCATAATTTCCTAACACTGCAACACCACAATTTTGTGTAATCCTTCGCAGATCACGACCTTCAGTGCGAAATCTCATTCCATTAGTATTGCAAACTGTATACGTCTGCACCAAACTATGAGGTCCCCATGCTAATGCATACAAAGACTCAAAGTTTTGCCCTTCATCAAAGCTAGCTAATGTCGTCATCTATAACAAGAAAGGAACATTAGTTTATAATAAATAAACAGTAATGAACACCATGTTCAAACCTTCTTCTCACCCGATGCCTAAACCACGAAGGAAATTGTTCTTTATGTCTCCTGTCAACATATAATGGACTTTGTTGCCTCAACTCATCCATGTGCTCACTACGGATCATTGAAAAAACCACTATATTAATTTCTATGGATTATCTGAATTCATTCCATATCTTAGTTTAACAATTTCTTAGCAAAACTTACTCGATAAACGAACTTATCTCATGACAATTCATAAGCACATACCAATGTGCAATCTCTAGCTCTTTTGTAGGAAGCGCAATTATAATGCCAGACCCAATTGGCTTACATTGTTGGCAGAACACTGAAATGTCTCTACCATCAACCATATCATTGATCCGGTCTGGCACGTTGAAGTTGGTTTCAATTCCTTTCAGATACATTGAACAGAATGTCGTGCACTCTTTAACAACATATGCTTCATCAATTGACCCTTCTGGACGTGCTTTATTTTTGACAAATCCCTTCAGTGTACCTAGGAATCTTCACAAATGATTTAACATAATTAGATAGGCCACTATTTAGTTCACTTGTAAGAGTACTACGATAAATTTAAAGAATACCTCTCAATTGGATACATTCATCTATACGCAACTGGTCCACCAAGTAAGGCTTCATTTGGCAAATGAATAGCCAAATGTACCATAACATCAAAGAATGCCGGTGGGTATATCATTTCAAGTTTGCACAAGATTAAAATAATCTCCTCACACATAGTTTGAACGTCATCCTTCTTCAAACTTCGTCTACAAATTCTGCGAAAAAAGTTCCCTAACTCCAGTAAAACACCTGTCACATCTTTATTCAAAATGCCACGCGTCCCTAAAGGAAGAATGCTTTGTAACAATATATGACAATCATGCGACTTAAGCCCACTAATCTTCCTTTCATCCACATTAACACATCTAGATATATTCGATGCGTACCCATCTGGAAACTTCACCTGCTTGACAAACTCACAAAACTTCTTCTTCTCATCCAAAGACATTGTATAGCATGCTGGAGGTTTTCCCACAATAGTTCCATCAGTAGCCCTTATCAAGTGTAATTCTTTCCGAATATTCATGTATTCCAAATCAAGCCGAGCCTTGATTGTATCCTTGGTTTTACCTTCAACATTCATCAACGTACTAAGAATATTGTCACAAATATTCTTTTCTATATGCATGACATCAAGGTTATGTCTTAATCTTAACTTATGCCAATATGGTAGATCAAAAAGAATGCTTTTTTTATATTCCAATTCAACTCTCCTTCCAATCTCCTTCTCCTCTTATTCCTGGGGTGCTTTCCATAAGATATACTCTCCACATGACATAATTGCTCAACCACAACATCTCCATCTGGTAAGTTAGGTATAGTTCGATGATCACTCTTGCCATCAAACTTCTTGCTTCTTCTCCATGGATGATCGTACGGAAGAAAACGATGATGTCCTAAGTAACCAATCTTACTTCTTAACTTACAAGATGGAGTGTGCGTGTTACAAACAGGGCATCCCTTATAGCCTTTTGTGCTCCACCCAGAAATAGTACCATAGGTTGGAAAGTCATTGATAGTCCACAATAAAGCCGCATGCATTCGGAAATTTTCGCCCTTTGAGGCATCAAAAACATCAAAACCATCTTCCCATAACTCACTTAACTCATCCACTAGTGGTCTCATATAGACATCAATGTCTCGACCAACAGCTTTCGGACCTGGAATAACCAACGATAACATAAAAAATGACTCATCCATACACATCCATGGGGGTAAATTGTATGCTAAAAGAACAACAGGCCACACTCTATATGAAAGTGAGATATTGCTATGTGGATTGAATCCATCTGTTGCTAAGCCTAGTCTGACATTATATGGTTCTCTAGCAAAGTCAGGATATAGCTCATCAAAGCTCTTCCAAGCTTCTCCATCAGAAGGATGAACCATGGTATTTCTGTCACCTTTAGGCCTATCATTATGCCAAGTCATTTGTTTAGCGGTCTTACTTGACATGAATAATCGTTGCAGTCTGGACTTTAATGGAAAGTACCTTAACACTTTCCATGGTATCTTCTTACCCTTGCCATCGTTAATTCTCCATCTTGATGTTCCACACTTGGGACAACTTTGCAAGTCCCCATACTCTTTCCAAAACAGGGAACAATCGTACTTATATGCATGTATCGACACATAACCCAAACCTAGGCTCCGTAGAAATTGATTTGCTTCATAATAGGACTTCGACAAAGTTTCACAATTAGGTAATACATCCTTCAACAGACCAAGTAACATGTCAAATGACTTATTGCTCCACTTGTTGTATACTTTCAAGTGAAGCAACTTTATTAAAAACGACAACTTTGAAAAGTTTGTACATCCAGGTACAACTCTTCGCTGCTTTACTCAACAATTCATGAAAGCCTTGCCCTATAAAATCTTCGACGCCTTTAGGACGACTCCTTCCATCCTCATCAATTGGACAATCATTTACGAAGGTACCCATATCATGAAGCAAATCTTGCATGCCATCATCCTCCTCATCACCATCACCCTCATTAATATCATTCCCCATCCCATCAATGTCTACATTTGCATTATCAAGCCTTTCTACCCTAGACATAAATCCATATTCTGGCTTTTCACCGTGTAAAACCCAACGAGTGTATGATTGGTCCATGTCGAATCTCATTAAATGCTCACAAACATTCATTTGGGACCTCATATAAGCATTCATGCAATGACTACAAGGGCATGAAATTTCACAATCTCTTCCTTTTTTTTCTACCACAAATTTCATAAATGCTTTCACTCCATCAATGTATTCACGGGAAACCCTAACACTGTTCATCCAACTCTTATCCATTGACCAGAAACTACCTATTAATTTAACATAAAAATGAGAACATTATCTTATGTCAGTGGGAATTCAATTTACACATAAAACACATTATGAACAACTTGGACTAATAATGTGGTCTTGCATGATTGTATATACTTATTGCACGTAATAGCTACTATTGAAAAGGTTATGGCAATAAGTTATTAGACTACAAATGTTGTCTTGTTTACTTTACTCACATATAATCTAATCCCATTCGAGTTATCCTATACAACAAACATCCATTCTTTTCAAGCGATGACATAATTTGAAAAGAATGGATGTTTGTTGTACACAACCTCACAAAAACAAGATCAAATTCATCAACCCTGCATCCTCAACCATGTTTAATAGTTCCACAGCCAAAATAATTTGCACCATTTAATTAAACTTATCAAACATGTCTATTATGTTCAAACCTCAACTTCTAAGGATTTTAAACCTTTTTGTTCAAAGGGTGACCAATAATCTCATTATATCACACTTATTCCTTATGATGCTGAGTAAAAGTTAATAGTATTCACATAATAGTAAAGTTTACACTACAACAAAACCAAGCATTTTGCCACACAAGAGAAGAGTACAAGTCATTGGAATTGCATAATAAAAAATGCAGAATTTTCATACCAGATCCACTACTTCTGCAGGAAATATGTTAGGGCACTCAATTTATTTCAAGATTTTTCCTCTGGAATCCTTAAGAGGGTCAGTCTGTAGTTCTGTAAAAACACCAACTGATTATGAGCTATAGCAATGAAACAAACATTACAAAATATTGTAATCTCAAGAAGGAAACTACCAATGGATAGACAGATAACAAAATTCCACATACAAATGATATTGCCACTGCATAACATGGTTGAATTATATGGACGTCAGATTTGGCTAAGCTTATAAAGGTATTAATATTATTTATTTAAGAGAACTTAGGAGTTTTAGATCTCTTATCACATAATCTTTTATGCCTTACTTTGATAGACATAAGATGTTTGTAGAAGGAATAAACTAAGTTTTTGGATAGTATTTTTAAAAGAGGGTGGTTAATGATGAAATAATGGTATCTTAAACAGAGTAAAGAGAGCTGAAGAGGAAGGGAATGAATGAAACCAATAAAGATTAAAAATGGACTTATCAAGCTTTCTTTGAGTGAAGCAAGAACCAATTTGCTTATTACTCCAAGTGTATAAGGAATTGGGAAATTTAAAGTCTTTAAGATTACAAGCTATAAAGGCATTTTTAAAATCCAACATATTTGAACTGTAAGGAATAGAAATCTATGAGGAATCTATAAGGTGAATAACATAATTAAAATAATCAATAGCCAACTAAAGAGAGAAAGAATAATTTTAAGAGATTTCAAGGAGACTAATCTAAATATTTTCCCATTTTAGTGGAAGAGTTGTTAGATGCATAAACCATAGTGAGAAGAAAGAGGAATTTATATCATTAGAAAATATAAAGGCATATAAGTTATTTATTATGGAGAATGACAATAGGTTGAAAAGTATCATTATTCTAGGATATATTGATTCTACTATTATAGTCTTCATTAAGATTGTCTAAGGAAAACCATCTATAAAAATTAAAAAAGTGATTTCAAGTAAAAGTTAGGATTTTACTCTAGCTTCAAGAAACAAGGGATTATTTAAGAGAGGAAAAGATATTTTGACATTTACTTAGAGGATATTTACCTCTGTATTATAAGAAACATAAACATTTATGTGGAGGAAGAAGAGTTTAAACACTCCTTTAATGCTAGTTTTTTTTTCATTTACTTAATTTAGAGTCAAACTTACCAACTAGACTTAGTTTCAAGGTTATTATCATAATCACTAAAACAATACTCAATATTAAAATATAACCTACAATTAATAGGATTAAAGGATAACAAATTCTAAAATGCACAAACTTTTGGGACTTTTTCAATTTAGTGCTCAAAATTTTAAAATTTTCAATTAAATAGCTAACCTTTTATGACCTTAACAACTCAATTCAAAATGTTAACTCCATTAGTAAATTACCAATTTTGATGAAAAAAATCTTTGTTGTCTATAACATGCAGGTGTCTATGTGGAAAAAAAAAAGATTGCAAACTAAACATACCTATAACCTAATATGAACAACCCATAAGCATACCTATTAACTCAAATACCTAAATACCTATTACTCAAATACTCATTTCCTATTTAATTTCAAAATACCCTATTTAACGTTTCATCTCCATTACATTAGAATTTGAGTTATAATTTTGAAATACCTCTTCTGGAGGCTAAAACTAAGGAATTTGAGTTATAATTAGAAGGTAAAAAGAAGCACCTCAATGAAGAACCAAAAAGCAAGGCAGAAGTAATGAAGTAGTGCGAAGTCAAAGTCCTACATAGGGAAGAAAAATTAGAGGAAGTCAAAGAGAGTGAAGGAGAAGAAGAAGGACTAGAAGAGAAAAGAGCTCAAATTAGTAAATAGGAAATGGGTATATCAGTATTTGGTATTTGGGTTATTGGTTATGGTTATAGGTCATTCAGATTAGGTTATGGGTATGCTTATTTGGCGATTATTTTTAAAATGGAGAACTAAATGTCATGGATAACAAAGATTTCATTAACCAAATCAACAAATTGCTAATAGAATAAAGGTTTTAATAATGAGTTGTTAAGTTTATAAAAGTTTGGTCACTTAGTTGAAAATTTTAAAAGCTTGAGCATTGAATTAAAAAAAATCCAGGATGTTTAAAGCTTTACAATTATTTAAGGTTACCTAATTTTAGAGAGATAGAGGAGCTAGGGTGAACACTAGTAGGTGAAGACAACTTAGGAAAGTAAATTTGAGGTGGAAGACGATTATGCTAGATCTATTTTAGGTTGAAGGCTCTAAAGTTATGTTGATATTGGGAGAAGATGGAGTACATTGTTGGGTCAGGATTTGGTGCAGGTTTGGTGCGATGGCGGACCCACAGCGTTACCCCATACCCCGCGGCCCACATAATTGGCTTGTCCTCTTTGGTGGGAGGCCCTCTCGAGTTGAACCTATAGACCTCGAGGTTTTATAGCTTCAACTGCGCCTCTTGGGATTTGGCTACCAAAGAGGACAAGACTAATTATGTGGGTCATGGGTACCGACCGGGGTACGCTGTGAGTCCGCCATCTGTACCAAATCTCTGCATCAAATCCTTGACCCAACATCATCATGTTGTCTCAATGAATGCTCTATCCTCACCGCTTTGCAGCCTTAGCTCAATGAAATTACCCATGTCGGACGACCAATAGGTGCGAATCTTGATTGAGTCCGCCCTCAAACGCCGACACTGTCACCTCGAAGCAACCAATGAAGAAGCATAGACCACCAACTCGTTGAACCGCACCTCATAGTCGACCACGGTCAACTGTCCCTGCCTCAGCTCTAAAAACTCTTACAACTTCATTTCCAGATAGATCTTGGGCATGAAATTGTCCTTGAAAGCCCTCAGAAAGTCATCCCATGTTAGTGTACAGGGCCTGGTGGTACTGCCCGGGACAGTCTTCCACCATTGATATGCAGGAACCTGTAGCAAAGAGACGGCATAATCAAACCTCTCCTCAGGGTCACAATCCATCTGATCGAGGACTCTCTCAGTCCTCTCTAGCCATCTCTCAGCCTCCGCAGGGTCGGTGCTGCCATAGAAGTTAACCGCCCCCTGCTTACGCAGTCGATCATATCTCCGTTCCCGTCTCACAGGAACTCGAGGAGGCAACTCCTCTGAATGAGGCGGGGGAGACTCCCTACTAGCTCCTACCGATTCCAGGTCAGCTGGTAACTCAACTGGATCTCCAAGGACGGATGACCTAAAACAGACAAGAAATTTCCAATCAGTTCTGCTATTCTTACAGTGATTCAAGCCTAAATTACACTATGCCTAAAAGATGCCAAACCATGCTCTGATACCACTTAATGTAGCGCCCCCTCATCGTAGGGTACACATCGGGACGCCCGAAGGTCGCTCCGACACGTATCCCACGATAAAGGTGCACTACCAGAAAATTTCCACTAAAATCCACATGGCATCGCAATAATTAAAACCATAATATATCAGAAATCAGTGAATTTTAACATCCAAAATAATCTCGATACAGTCATCCAATATCAGAATAGACAAGTCTATCAGTCCCCTAAACAAAACCAAAAAGGAAACTGATACAAGCATCTATCCTAAGTCATCCTCAAAAGTCCAACTCAATGGACCGACACAGGTGCCATCGCTTCTCTTGCAAAGACGCTCAAGACGCAAATGAAAAACTATCTCCTGAGCTAGGGTCTACTCTATCGATCCCGAAAAATTAGATGCAATTTTGGGTGAGTTTGCAACCTTCGGTGAGAAACCATCATCGATGGTTCACTCAAATCATGCATTACAGATTACGTGCAAAGACAGCACGATAATATTCAATTAATGTATTATATAACAATTTACTGATGAGTCTATAACGGTTTGCGTGTCAAATAACAATTTACAGTATTATGCAACAGTTCACAGTAGCATGTAACAATTTGCAACCTCTCATGTCATTACACAATTCAGTAAGTTTGCAATTCAATCAGTCATGCGTATACAATGCATATGAGACTCTTTTCCAGTTATTCAGTGTTGTGCCCAAGTGCTCAGTCAGTATTCAGTTGGGGGGGGACGCGTCAGGGATTTGTCCCCTCGAGCTCGAGGCCCGGTCAGTACAGTGTTCGAGCTCGAGGCTCTTTTCAGTGATAATAGCACTTGGGTCACATATCTATTATCTGATCATGCATTTATGCATGCAATGCAGTGTTCAGTAATTCAGTGTATGGCTATAAAAGCCCAGTATTGTATTTCTCAGGATCATACAGTAGTCCAATCCAATACAGTAGAAGCATGAAATTCAATTATATACATTTCAGTAATCATGCAATTCACATTGGCAAGTAATTCACATTGAGCAATTAGACAGTCAGGAATTTGAGAAACCAACTAGGTTACTCACTTGTAACTTCCGAACTCTTTTGGAAGTTCCAAAGAATGTCCGTGGAATGACGATCCAACGGTGCCTCTATAACAGTAAAATACAGTCCCATTACTAGATGCTCAACTAAACAATCCAGTAATGCATACGTCTCAGTGGAATTATGTACAATGCATGTTCACGATTTTCCCGGCGCTAAAACCCAATTTTGAACTCTTATGCCCCATTTTAACTCTTTGCTCGATTGATCAACAATAATTGATCCATTCCTAAAAATTCAGTTCAATTTCCTCAATTCATACTTCCTATAACAATTCCCTTTTCATTGGATCTAAACCTCCATTGAAAACCTCAATTAAAATTCCAATTGTCTCAATTCAATACTTAGGTCACACTAAGAACCGTAATTGGCCTTATTCTCTATGAATCAATACCATTTAAATTAAATTCTAACTTCCATAATTATCCTCAATAGTATACCTCTTTTCCTAGTTCATAATGAATCAGGAATCACCTCAATCGGAGGTCTATACCATAAGTTACACCCAATAAACTAACAATCATCCAATCAGAAAAGCCCCCCTTCGCCGCAACCTGCGGCTCTACGCCGCGACGTGAAGAAGTCCGTTCGCCGCGACGTCAAAGACGTTCACCGCGGCGAACACTCTTATGCGGCTCGTTGGGACTTAAGCCAAAAGGCTCGTCGCGACGTAAATCCAGGCGCTCACCGCGACGTCTCGCTGAGCTCGTCGTGGAGAGCACTTAATTTACTCGTCGCGGCGAGGCTGTGCCAGACGTCGCTACGTGCGGTCGCGCCTCCGTCTTCTCCGATCGATTTTCTGCCATTAATGCTCTTTAAGCTCAACATTTAACACCCTAAGTACTCAATCTAACCCAATAAATGCCATAAATGCTCAAACAACTAGTAATAACAACATTAAAGCCCTAAATACTTACCAATCGAAGATCAAGTTCCTCAAATCCCTCAATCTCCGTAAACCCTAAAACCTTCAAAATCGACGATAAACCACTCTCAAAGCTTCTCAACCTTAATCAATCACAATAAACCAGTTAGCTTAGCTCAATGAGAAGGAAACCATAAGAAAAGATCGAGAAATCCTCACCGATGGGAGGAATCGAAAATCACCGTGGGAGGAGGAAGAAGAATGCTAAGCCCTTAGGAAAAATCCCCAAATTCAAACCTAAGCTATTTATAGGCATAGGTCTCCAATTCAGTTGAAATTTCAGTCTCTAAATTTCAGTGGCTCAACATTTTCATTTCCTAACAGTATAACTCTAATTTTTCCATTGCCATTGGACAATTCTTTCAGTACTATACAGTCAATTGGTCTGTCACTCGAAAATTTTCGATCCGGACATTTTCTCCCAAATTTCCCGAAAATTTCCTATAAGCCACTATCAATTGCCAATCACTCTTATACTATTCTAAATCAGTCATTTGAACCCACTCACTTACTCTTAATTTCTCAATCAATTATAATCCAGTCAGTTTAGTCAGTCCACAATCCAATCAATTCGTACTCATAATTAAAATGCCGGAAAATCATGAATGCATGTACCTATGAATAAATGCATATGCACGAAACCTGTTCCTCTATAATTAGAGGCCAGTAACATGCTCAATCAGTGAATGCAATGAAACCTATCAGTCTGACCCAATATTACCATAATGCCCTCGTTGACAGTAACGGGATGTTACATCTCCTCTTGCCCTCTAGCGCTACTCTTGCCTCACGTCTGTTGCTCCCCACTGTCCATTGATTTATTGCCGCAGCCTTGTTCCTAGCCATTTTAATTTGTTGTTCCTCTTACTGTAGTGTGATGTGACAAATAAATGTCACTCTCCACTTAAAACCCTTGGCTGTTCCTCTGCGTGCGTGCTGCTTGTGCGTCTCCTTTTTTTCCACGTTGCCCTCTTTAAAACCCTCCTAAGATCATGTCTCTCTTGTGCTGCGTTTTGGAGTTCCATGTGTTGCCAGGTTATTTTCCTCATGCTTGTGGACTTATTTACGTCATTTTTCACAAATTTACTGCTCTCAAATGAAAGCTCCAAAAATTCTGATATTTGGTGGAAACATTCTTCAATGAGTCAAGATTATGCCTTCCAAATCTTAGAATTTTATAATATACCAATCCCAAGATAAAAATTCCCAAAGGTCCAAAGGTCAAATCTGCCGAAAACTGAAAAACATTGTTAATTTCAACCTATTAAGATCTTTTTGTATTTTATGTGTCTAAAGCTCTAATAATTATAAAACATGATAAAAAGGCCATAGATATCCATAAAACACATGCAAAATACTAAATATAAGGTTCTAAAAACATATAAAATATGATTGCATCAAAATCCCCCACACTTAGCACTTGCTCATCCTCGAGGAAGGTTAAAAACATAAATTTTTGAAAGCGTAAGAAAACCAAGAATTCAAAAACTAAGTATGGGTGAAAAAACAAAAAGAAATAAATATGCAAATGCAGGGGATATTTTCTTAAGTGTCAAAGTTTTTCTCCCAACCTCCCAACATGTAGCGCCCCCTTACCGTAGGGTACACATCGGGAGACCCGTGGGTAGTTTCAATACATATCCTACAATAAGGGAGAGCTACGAACAGACACTACAATACTCTCATGGCATCATACTTATAAAATCGTAATATAAAAATCACTATATTTTAAAACCAAAAGCGCTTTCTCATTTCATATCATCAAAATAGAAATTCACATGTCTATCAGATTTCCACTATCTATATACATTACTCCAAAAAGGAAACTGATACAAAAATCTATCTAGGTCATCCCCAAAACAATCCCAGCTGACCGACCTGTGTGCCATGACTTCTCTTGCCAACTAGATCCACACGGCAGGAAAAGTCTCTCTCGTTGGAGTTAGGAGTCTACTCTATCAATCCTGAAAAATAGATTGCAATTTTGGGTGAGTTTGCGAACTCAATGAGAAACCATCATTGATGGTTCACTCAATTCATGCATTACGTAAATAGCGTACAGGTTATCACAATAGCATGTTCAGAATACCATCTAGCAATGTACAGATTTTCACAATAGCATATTCAGAGAGAATACAAGGTAATATCATATTGATGCAAGGCATGTTGTCTCTTTCCCAATCCAGAAATCAATTCAATGCACAAATACACGAATACAGAACATTTTCCATTTTATTGCAGTGTTGTGACTGAGCGCCTGAACTGTCCCAATCTGGGCACATTATCAGTGAGCCTAAGGCTCTAAATTGCCCCAAATGAGCGCATTAAACGTTGAGCTTGTAGCTCTAAACTGTCCCTTTCCAGGCTCATTAAGCATTGAGCATAGAGCTCTGAACTGTCCCTTTTCGGGCTCGTTAAGCCTTGAGCATATAACTCTGAACTGACCCTTTTTGGGCTCATTAAACATTAAGCGCGTCTTAGGGGTAGGAGAGCCCTCTGGGTATGCACTACTTCCCACGGGTCTTAGGGATAGGAGAGCCCTCTGGGTATGCACTATTCTCTTTCGAGCACGAGGCTCTTTTTTCAATAATCGAGCTTGTATCTCTGGTCGGTGACTGTTCCAGTCATAACCGTTATTATTCGATTATTTATGGAAATTCATTTATCACAATATTACAAAAATCACATTGCCATCAGAACCCATTTATCAAAACCAGACATAACATTCTCAAACAGACATCTTATTAGACAACAACAATTTATCACTTTCACAAACTGTTTACACATCAAAATAACAATCCCTAATCCCTCGGACCTTCGGTCCGATGTTACAATCAAATAATTCACATATACTCGTCATTCATCTTCACAGAATTATAAGTGCAGAACTTTAACAATTTAGATTGAGGAACCAACTAGGTTACTCACCTATAACTTCTGAGATACTGCCTAGAAGTCCCAGCAATATCCGTGGAATTTCATTCCAACGGTGCCTCTATAACAGTCAAACAATTTCCCATTACTAAATGCACAATCAGAATAATTCAATGATGCACATGTCGCAATTAAAAGATGTACGATGCATGTTCGTGACATTCCCGGTGCTACTTCCCAAATTCCACTTTCTTTTGTCTCGAAACCAACTTTTCACTCTATATACACTATAACATTTAGACGATACCCTTAAATTCTCAGAAAAAGACCTCAAAGCCAAAATTACTATTCACTTGTTCAAAATCACCCATTATACTCTATTTCTAAAACCTCAAAGGCATTGAATCTATTTCAGAAATCTCACAATTATACTCCAATTGTCAAAAAAAAAACAATTATTAGGCCGAATTAGAAATCTATACTCAATTTCTTTCAAGATTTAAGATCTTAAAAACCTGAATTCAAAATTTCTTACTTCACCTTAATTTTATACCTCTTTCTCTAGTTCATAACAAATCAAACATCACTTCAATTGGAGGTCTACATCATTAGTTATGACCCAAAAACTAAACTATATCAGTTCAGAAAAGTCATCCTCGCCACGACGAAAGGACGCACGTCGCGATGACACGAGGTCGCTCGTCGCGACGAGGAATTACGGGCTCGTCGCGATGAGACCCTCACACACGTCGCGACGAATAATTAATTATTCGTCGCGACGAGGCGCTGGCACGTTGTGACATGCGGGTTCCTGTTTGTCTTCTCCGACTAATTTTCACTCCTTTTTCTCTCTAAAATCATCCATAACTCAAATCAACTACCTCAATCTTTCACTTTAAACACCATAAATGCATTTCAATTAACAAATAAACAACATATACAGAGATCACTTACCAAATCAAGCTCTCACTTTTAAAACTTCTGAAATCTTCCCCAACTCTTCAACCCCTACGGCTCCCACTCAAAAACCTCACAAATCTTCATCTTCTTTAGGGTTGATCTTGAACACAAGAAGAAGCAAGCAAGAGAACAATGAAGAATCACACAAGGAGGAAGAAAGGAGAATCGATCGAAGGGGAAGAAATCATGCCCTAGGTAAGGAAATTTTTACTGCCAAAAGATTTCGGTAACTTTCAAAAGGAAAACTCTAGAACTTAGGGCATTGAGGTTAAACCAAATACATCTTTAAACCCTAGCCACTTTTTCCTCAAACACACTTTTAAATCTCTTTTCCAAATCATCTCTAGTCAAATTCGCCTCCAAATTCTAATGGCTCAACATATTAAAACTCCTAAAATCATGTCTAATTTTCCCATTGCCATTTACCAGTTATTCTAGTACAATAAAGTCAATCAGTCCGTCACTTAGAAAATACTCCGGTCTGGACTTTTTCTCCCAAATTTCTAGAAAAATCTTTAAGGGTCACTACCAACTGAAAATCACTCCTAAGACATTCCAATTCAAATTTCAAACACAATTATCTCAAAATTTACAAATCACAACATATTCACAATAAATACCGGGAAATGCCATGAATGTATGTACATATATGTGCATGCGCAAAATATCTCATTCCTCTCTATATCGAGAGGCCAAATGAATGAACAAATCAAAATATGCAATGTGACCTACTAACCCATCCAATTTTACCAATATACCCTTCCCATCGATGATGGGATGTTACACAACAACATCAAAGACATACAAGGATTATAAACAAGAAGGAACCCGCAACATTTAATCCATAAAAATAATGAACTCACTTTAAATGTAAGAGCCAAGCAAGATAGCACAATAGACTTAGAGGAAATCTACACCATGTCAAAATAATAGGTCCTCTCATTGTCATACACTCCAACACTCAAGTGTTTATGGCTCAAATGTGTTTTTACTCTCATAAATTCAAACAATGCAATGCTCTACCATAGGCTTGCTCTTCAATCTTGAATACACTACTAAGTATTACATGCATAACATAAATCAAAGGTCTTAAATAAGGATGTAACTTAGTTGGGTTAGGGGTAAGGTAAAAGAAAGTTAAGAAAAGGCTAAGTATCAGAGTGAGTAGAACGTAACAGATAATCAATAACACATATGTGCGCATCCTGCATATCATCAAACAATTAAGCACATCTCTCTCTGAGTTTTTTTTTTGAACTTTCATTCCCCAAACATTTACCAATCAAGCACATGGGGAATCCTTTTTCTTTCTTTTCACTTCTTGGCCTCAAACTTTTTCATTTTTTTTCTTCCCCATTGACAACAAGTACAATACAAGTCATAAACCACTGATATTCCTATATGCGCAACCTTCACAAGTTTAACTCAACAAGCATGCTCTGCTAACCATGATAAGGGTTAGAAAGATAAATCAATTAAGAAAAGATTAAGTTAAACATGGTAAAGCAAAGAACAGATAATAAGCTCAAATGGGCTCACTAGTGGATAACATGCTTTGGGTTGGCTTTTTGGTCAAGTGGTTAAAATCCTAAGTGCCTTTATCATCTTCATGCATGCATGTAAAAGTGTAGTCTCAACAATATATCAAGCAAGTTCTAGAGATACAAAGTATTGAATGAACACACATCAAAGAATTGCGTTGAAGGTTCAAACGCTCACATAGGAAAATCATCTATTAAGTTAACACAATGTAGTTTCAAAATCAATCCAAAAGCTATCAAACTTAAAGCTCACATAAAAACACATTCATCAAGTTCATGATTCAAATATCACAGATTAACTCTCACCTATAATACTCATATTCTTATCAATCATTGGGAGATCAAAAGACAAAACTAAACACTTAAGGTGCAAAAGCATGCAAAAACGAAAAATCTTTTTGTGTTTTTCAAAAGTTTTTTTGTTTTCAATTTTTATGGGTTTTTGAACTAAAACATGCAAGTACAGGTGAAAATCTTCAAGTTCAAGCAAGAGCAAAGGTGTGACACTTTGAAGCAAAAAAACCAAGAAAAATCTGAACCATTCACCCACTGAAACTTGAAAATTTCATGCAAAAGTTATCTTAAATCCTTCCCCCACACTTTAGACGAAACATTGTCCTCAATGTTAGTAAATGAAAGACAAGAACAGTAAAATAAAAGGAAAGAGTGAGAGAAAGCTTCTCTAAGGTGATGCGCTAAGGTGATGGTGGAGCTGCGAGGTGATGCGCCTATACTATCTTGCAAAACATTAAAAACCTTGCGACCAAGTGACATCCAACAACAACACAAAATATTGGAAGAAAATTCAAAAAGAAAATGTCGAAAAACAGGAGCCTGACATAATTATGAAGTACTAAAAATTAAAAGATGAAAAATAAAACGAAATCAAGTTGCCTTCCAAGAAGTGCATTTTTTTAACGTCGTTAGCTCGACACGGGCCCCATTCAATTATAGGAAGATTCATGCAAAGAATTAACTTCGACAGAATGGGGTTGAAATCCTTCATAAAATGGCTTCAAACGATGACCGTTCGCCTTGAAGATTTTTCCTGTTTCCATGCTTTGAATATCCACAGCACCGTAAGGATAAATCTTTGTGACTACAAAAGGTCCAATCCACTTGGATCGCAATTTCCCTGCAAAAAGTTTCAAATTTGAATTAAATAAAAGTACCTTCTGTCCGACTTTAAACTTCTTCTCGGTAAGCTGCTTATCGTGAAAAGCTTTAGTTTTGGCCTTGTATGTAACAGCGTTGTCAAAAGCATGGTTTCGTAGTTCTTCCAATTCCTGAATCTGTAATGTAGCGCCCCCTTACCATAGGGTATCCACCGAACGCCTGTAGGTCATTCCGATAAATATCCCACGACAAGAGACCACTATCGACAACAACCTACTACACTCCTCATGGCATCACAATCATAAAACAAGAATAAGAAATTGACCACTTTTTAAAACCAAATTGAATTCCATTTCATTCACTTAAAACTCAAGAATTTACAATCACAAGATTTTTTAATTTACATATGATCCAAACACTTTGCACTAAGTATCATCTCAGCTTCGCATAAGAAACAGCTTCTAACTATAAGTCTCCAAAAGAAAGCCCAATGACCGACCTTTGAGCCATCGCTTCTCGCCAATCCACGAGATACTACTCTACAAATTCTGAGGAGCTATCTGCCTATGCTTATGCACGAAAAATAATTGCAATTTTGGATGAGTTTGCGAACTCAATGAGAAACCATCATCGATGGTTCTCCCAATTCATGCATCATATAAGCATGAAACAAGATACACGCAGAATTATACAAAACACAATAGTAATTCAGTCACAGTACAATTACAGTCACAGACAGTAAATATTCATCCAGTCAATAACATTGTCAAATGTTCAGTTCGGTATGCAATGCACATGTGACTCTTTTCCAGCTCATTTCAGATTGTGACCGAGCGATATCGCTGATCAAGATAGACGCGTGCGGGGAGAAGTATCTCCGTCGAGCTCGAGGCTCTGCTTCAATATATCGAGCTCTAGGCTCGGTTCAAAGACTGATGGCGTCTCGGTTCACAATTTTCCTTTAACAATGTGATGCATTTGTGCATGAATGCACATGTTCCACAACAAGAAACATGGTATTACACGTTCAAGTATACAATCAATTAAACGAGCTACCTCATGTAAACTCATAATCGGTAATACCACATAATCCCGTAGGCAATTAATCATGCTTATAATTCATGTAATCCCGTAGGCAATCAATCACAAGAAACACATAGATTGAATAACCAACTAGGTTACTCACCTAATAACTTCCACGCTAACGCCGGAAGTCTCGCCAAATCAGGAACGATGGTCCACCGGAGCCTCTATAACAAATTAAATGAATAACTATTACCATTTGTGTAAATAACTAAACAATGCACATGAAATCAAGAAACGTGTATAATGCATGTTCATGGCAATCCCGTCCCTAATCCAATATTTCCCATAATAAAATTCTATTAAAATTAGAAATCCATAGGCGACCGACGGTGCGCAATTCGGACCTCTATAGGTCCCCAATTAAATAAAACAAGTGTTTCACCGTCTAAGTTAATAGGGCTACGCCAAATTCTCGCTTAAAATTCCTGCTTTCTCATAACATGAAATTAAATATTCAACAAACCGATGCCTCTAGAATCAGGTCAATCGGACGTCGGACGGGAAAGTAATTGACAAAAGAAACCAAAAGTCAATTTAAACAATTAATATCTATCTAAATACCTAACCCTTATTCCCTTCTTAAATTTCTGATTTTCAAAACCAAACTTCCAACACCCATAACTCTTTCTACACATTTCTAAACAATGCAAACTACACCTTGTTGGAAAGCTTATGAAAAGCTCTACAACTCTCAAGAAGACCATAAAAATCAATTCCAGCCCTAAGGGTGTCAAATAATCCATCAAACCTTCTGCCTTCACAATTTTCATCTACACAGGGCAGTACATTAACAATGTCATAACTCACTGATTCTTCAGTAATAAATTACCACAAAAATATGTTCAATAAGTTCACAATGTCCTCAACAACTTTCATGAACAACCCAAAATCAAATTCTATTTCTAAACAAGTCAATTAATTCATCTAATGTTACTGTCCCTGAAAACCTTCAATTTGGGAAGTAACCTTACAACAAGCATAACTTCCAGTATACAAGTCAATAAAATCATAACTTTATATCCCTGTAAAGATAACATCTTAAACTTCATTTTCATGAAGCACTCATCATCCAATTCGATTTCTATCAATTTCAAAACTGCTATGGAAGTTACTGTTATGATCAGCCATTTATAACCTAATGCAGGATCAATTTTGCAAAATCATAACTCTCAACTCTGACCTCTAAAAATTACACACCATATATCACTTTCAAGGTAATCTCTTCCTCTACAATTCTTCAGAAGCTTACTCACACCAATTCAGTCCACATAAAATGTTAAAATTGCCTCCAATCAGTAAACTCACAAAATCACACTTAAGCTAGGTTTCATCCAAAATGCTCAAAACCAGTCATTAGTAATCAATTCATATTTCCCAATACACAATTCCAAAAATAGCAAGATCAGTAGCAATGGAAAGATAATCATATATTCTACAACTTCCATGAAGACCATTCTCCCTAATTCCATCTCAATTAATTCATAAAAATCAACAAAGTTCATATGTTGTGGTTTCGGTTACTGTTCACAGGCAATGGAACAGCAACTTTCCATTCAAAACTTCACCCTTCTATCATTGAAATTCAACAACACCTATTTCACACTAAATTGAAGCCAACATCCCAAAGTTTCAGTGGCCACTAACCTTACCTCATTTGCATTTCTACACAATAAGTTATGAATAAAACAGTAACATCTATTACAAATCTCATTTTCCAGATTCAATGTTAACCTTAGTTCAAACACTTCCAATATCTTTTCACATCACTAAACATCAAAATAAATACAAATTAAATATTAATACTATCATACATATACTAAGGCTCACACTGAAAAATTTACAGCATTAAATCCATATGCAAACCTCATTTAAAAACTCAACCCTTAAATGAAAACTTACCTAAAACAAGACCTCCTTTCAAAGCTTCAACTTCTAACTTCCAACTTCTAACTCCTACACCAAAATACCAACCACCTTTCCTTCCCAAACATATACCAAACTCATCATCATCTAGCTTTGATGGGAGTAAGAGATGGTAGCATAAAGTTGCAAAGAAGATGAGAGAAGGAGAAAATTTTCAATGGTTTTAAAGAGGAGTTGGTGTTTTCGGATGAGATATAACAAAAGCCTAAAAAATCAATCTTTAAAGGCTTTAAAACATATCCATCCGTAAGCATTCAAGGAAGCATTTAATGTCTCTTATAAATGGCAAAATCTCATTGGTTGCTTTGTAATTTGAAAAGTCAAATTATAGTTATTTAATCCAGATCCAAAATTTTACTCCATTTAACTCTAATGACCCTACTTTCATCCCATAATAATATACCCAATATTATCGTGCACCGGTAGCGATTTTTGCTACCGAGAATTGATCGATTCGCCACTTGGCGATTTTATAGTCCGGAATTTTTTCCGAAAATCCAGAAAATTCCTAAAATCTCTAAAATGTAAAACGAATTATGGCACAAATAAATAATTTTCCAAACTCAATTACCCCATTAATTTCACACGAAGTTCAATTTCAACCCTAAGTTTTAATATGACATGAATGCATGTATACTACGTGCATGTGCAACTGAAAGAATCGAAAAGGCTATATGTCAGATGCGCATGCCGAGATATAATTTAATATCCCGAACTCAACCTAATTACCAAAATACCCTTCCTATAGGAGAGGGGATGTTACAATTCTCCCCTCCTAACAAAAATTTCGTCCTCGAAATTCTTACCTGATTGATCGAAAAGGTGAGGATACTGTCTCCTCATATGCTCCTCGGTCTCCCAGGTAGCCTCCTCAGTCGAATGGTTCCTCCAGAGAACCTTCACTAGTGGAATACTCTTATTCCTCGCTTGTTTTACACGAGACCCGATAACTGATCGGCCCTCCACATAACTCGATTATTGGAGACCTCAATCTCCCGAGCCAGATCACATGTGTCGGATCCGACCGATATCATGGAGCATACTCACATGAAAGACGCCATGTAATCGAGACATCTCACTCGGTAAAGCTAGCACAGAGGCCAAAGGTTCGATCCTCTCAAGATCTCATATGGACCAATGTACCTAGGGCTTAACTTACCCTTTCTCCCAAATCTCAAGACACCACGCCATGGTGACACCGTAAGAATACTCATCGCCCACATTATACTCAATATCCCTCCTACGCCGATCCACATAACTCTTCTGTTTATCCCGAGCCGCTTGATGCGACTCAATCGATTTCACTTTATCAACAAGATCCCGAATCACCAGACCTCAATCATCCTCACACCTCTTCATCCCAATACAAAGGCGATCTACACGGTCGCCCATACAGTGCCTCATATGGAGCCATCCCGATGCTACTATGATAGTGATTGTTATAAGCAAATTCAATCAGGGCTAGATACTGATCCCATGCTCCTCTGAACTCCAATACACAAGCCCGAAGCATATCCTCAATAGTCCTAATTGTCCTCTCACTCTGCCCATCTGTCTGAGGATGAAATGCAGTACTGAAATTCAGCCTAGTACCCATAGCAGACTGCAAACTCTGCCAGAACCTCGAAGTGAATCTGGGATCCCTGTCTGACACTATCGACACTGGAACCCCGTGCAGTCTCACTATCTCCGCCACATACTTCTGGGCCAACTGATCCATAGTATTATTCTCCCTCACTGCCAAGAAATGGGCCGATTTAGTCAACCGGTCCACTATGACCCAGATAGCATCATGTCGCCTCGGCGTCCAGGCAACCCCATAATGAAATCCATGGTGATCCGCTCCCATTTCCACCCGAATGGGCAACGAATGAAGCTTCCCTATCGAGCTTGGTGCTCACTTTAACTTGCGGGCACGCCAAACATCCGACACATACTCACCACCGCTTCTTCATACCAGCCACCAAAATGTTGTTTAAGGGTGTTATACATCTTGGTAGTACCAGATGCATAACATATGTGGCCATGTGAGCCTCCTCCAAGATCTCTCGCCTCGGATCATCCACATCGTGCACACAAAGCCTCCGCCTATCCATAGAGTCTCATCTCTCACATCAAACTCAGATCTCGAATCGCCTTCGCTTTCTCAATCGGCCTCACCATAACAGATCCTTATCCCGAACCCTCCCGATCCTGCCCAAGAGCATCGGTCTCGGTCTCGGTGTAGCCAATAATACTCCATCCCGCCCAGATTCATCTCGCACATTCAAAGCTCTCAATCAATCAAATTAGGCAACCTCATTGCCTGAATCTGAGCTGTACCAGTATGTGACTTCCTACCCAGAGCATCTGCCACCACATTAGCCTTCCCCGGGTGATACTCGATAGTACAATCATAATCTTTCAATAACTCCACCACCTCCTCCGCTCTCAAATTCAATTCTCTACGGCTCAAGAGGGTATCTTAAACTCTTATGGTCAAGAAGATCCGAAAGGTCTCACCATACGTAATGCCTCCAAATCTTCAAGGTAAACACAACCGCAAAGAAGCTCTAAATCATGAATAGATAGTTTACCTCATGAGACCTCAACTGCCTCGAGGCATAGGCAATGACTCTACCATGCCGCATCGTAACACACCCCAATCCCTCGATGTGATGCATCATCAGACACCTCAAATCCTCCAAGACCAGATGGAATAGCCAACACCGGCAGAGAGTCAACCGATGTTTCACTCCTCAAAACTCTTCCGACACTCCTCGGTCCATCCGAATGGCATATTCTTCCTCGAAGTTTTGTTAGAGGGTGAGATCAATGAAAACCCTCGACAAACCTCCGTAATAACCAGCCAATCCGAGGAAACTCGAATCTCCTAGACATTCCTAGGAGCTTCCCACTTCAAGACCGCCAACCTTACTCGGATCCACTCAATACCCTCTCCAATCACTATATGCCCCAAAAGATCACGATCCACCAAAATTCACATTTGCTGAATTTGGCGAACAACCTGCTCTCCCTCATCGTGCGTAATACAATCCTCAAATGCTCACTATGCTCTGCTCATCCTCGAGTACACTAGGATGTCATCAATGAAAACAATAACAAACCGATCCAGTAGGCTGAAATACCTTATTCATCAAGGCCATAAAAGCGCGGGCATTTGTCAACCCAAACGGCATCACTAGAAACTCGAAATGCCCATACCGCTCCTAAAAGCACTCTTAGCACATCGGCCTCGCAATCTTCAATCGATAATAACCAGATCGCAGATCTAACTTGGTGAATACCGAGCTCCTCAGAATCGATCAAACAAGTCATCAATCCTAGGCAAGGGTACTTGTTCTTCTAATCACCCGATTCACCGCTTATAATCGATGCACACCTCAAAGTCCCATCCTTTTCTTCACAAACAAAACCGAGCTCCCCATGGTGAGACACGGGTCCGATAAACCCTTCTCCAAAGAACTCCTGAATCGAGCCTTCAACTCCTCGCCCACAAAGCCATCCTATATGGAGGTATAGATATAGGAGCGGTACTGAACGAGGTCAATAGTAAACTCGCTCCCGATCCGCGGCAAACCCAGAACTCATCAGAAACACATCCGAAATTCCCTAACCACGGAATATCCTCAAGCCTCTCGCTCAACTCTTGTGTCAATCACACGAGCCGATAGGCCTCACAACCTCCCCGTGATCAACCTCGTGGCACTAAGGAAAGAGATCATCCGGCCGGCATTTGCTCGACTAACTCCTCTCAACACCGCTCTAGTCGACCAGAGACTCCAACACAACCTCCTTGGTATAGCGTCCATGATAGCCCTATGGGCCGTCACCACCCATCCCCGTAATCACATCGATCTCTCTCACGGCAATACTATAAGGTCCGCCGCAACACTGCTGATCAATCTGGATCGAGCATCCCCATGCACCTCTCCTAAAGCGAGTAGTAGTACTAGAGGTGTACTCACCTCTAGCCCATACAAGAAACATCTCCCTATCCCCATGCAATCTACATGCCATATGAGGTGCAATGAAAGAATGTGGATCCAGGATCCAGCAGAGCAAATGCCTCAATATCGAAAGGAGAAGCATACCACCACAACATCGGGGAGTCTGGGCCTCCTGCCACGTCATGGCGTATACTCTCGCTTTGGGGCTGTGGGTCGGCCCCTCACCCTCGGCCTCACAAAGGACCCTCACTCTACCACGGCCTCTCGCCGCCCTCCGTCCGGATCCACCCACTCGCTTTCATGTTATGCAGATCGTACTACTCCCGACTCGCCCACTACCAAAGAAGTTGAACCTCAAAGTATCCGCAATCCTGCACTGATGCTCCGTCGAGCCAGATCTCAAAGAGGCTCCAGAATCCACCAACACTCCCCATCAGTCTCCTCTCACAATGTGGGCACACCGAGAAATCTGCCCAGAGCCCCCGCCACTACCACTACCACCGGTCCAAATCTCCCTCCGCCTAAAACCAGATCGTCTCGAACCTCCCGGAGACTGAAAGTCCCGCTCAGGCGCTTACTAAAGCTCCCGCCAGAGTCGCTCGACTATCATCGGGCCGCTTACCCCGGGACCCAATCTCAGCCTGTCTCTGCCTCATCAGCTGCTCCACCCTAACGGCAGAAGCCCTCAACTCAATAAATGTGCCCATATCTGACCGAGCCAACCTGGTCCGAATCTCAGTATTGAGGCCATTCTCGAACCTCCCAGACTTATCACCTCACGGATCATCATCGTGGCATAGTCTATCAACTCATTAAATTTCACCTCGTACTCGCCACCGACATCCGTCCCTGCTTCAATTCTAGAAACTCCTGCATCTTCATATCCAGATAGACCTTGGGCATATAATTATCCCTGAAGGCCCTCGTAAACTCAAATTTCCACGACAAGAAGCAAGGCCCGTGGTACCGCTCGCACGCTTTTCCACCACTTATATGCTTTGGCCCCGCAACAGAGACACCAGATAATCGAACCTCTCATCGTTCGCATCCATCTGATCAAGACTCTCTCCGTCCTTCCAACCATCCTCACCTCGGGGTCTAGTGATCGCCATAGAAATCTACAGCCCCCTGCTTGCGCAGCAAGTCATACCTCCTCTCCCGTCTCACGGGAACCCGAGAAGGCAGATCCTCAGTACGAGGCATAGAGGACTCTCTACTCGCCCCATCGATCCTCGGTCACCGGTCGCCAACCCGATCACCTAATGCGAAGACCTAAAACAAAACAAAAATTCGATCGGCCCAATAGTTCCATCTCGATTCATACCTACATTGTTACTATTCCCAAAGATGCCAAACCATGCTCGATACCACTAAATGTAGCGCCCCTCACCATAGGGTATCCACCGAACGCCTGTAGTCATTCCGATAAATATCCCACGACAAGAGACCACTATCGACAACAACCTACTACACTCCTCATGGCATCACAATCATAAAACAAGAATAAGAAATTGACCACTTTTAAAACCAAATTGAATTCCATTTCATTCACTTAAACTCAAGAATTTACAACTCACAAGATTTTTAATTTACATATGATCCAAACATCGCACACTAAGTATCATCTTGCATCGCATAAGAAACAGCTTCTAACTATAAGTCTCAAAAGAAAGCCCAAATGACCGACCTTTGAGCCATCGCTTCTCGCCAATCCACAAGATACTACTCTACAAATTCCGAGGGAGCTATCTGCCTATGCTTACGCCGAAAAATAATTGCAATTTTGGATGAGTTTATAACTCAATGAGAAACCATCATCGATGGTTCTCCCAATTCATGCATCATATAAGCATGAAACAAGATACACGCAGAATTATACAAAACACAATAGTAATTCAACACAAGACAATTACAGCCACGAGCGGAAATATTCATCCATCGATAACATTGTCAAATGTTCGATTCAAGATGCAATGCACATGTGACTCTTTTCCAGCTCATTTCAAGATTGTGACCGAGCGATATCGGTGATCAAGATAGACGCGTGCTGGGAGAAGTATCTCCGTCGAGCTCGAGGCTCGCTTCAATATATCGAGCTCTAGGCTCGGCTCAAGATCTGATGCCGTCTCGCTCACAATTTTCCTTTTAACGATGTGATGCATTTGTGCATGAATGCACATGTTCCACAACAAGAAACATGGTATTACATAGTCAAGTATACAATCCAATTAAACAGTTACCTCATGTAAACTCATAATCGCAATACCACATAATCCCGTAGGCAATTAATCATGCTTATAATTCATGTAATCCCCGTAGGCAATCAATCACAAGAAACACATAGATTGGAATAACCAACTAGGTTACTCACCTAATAACTTCCACGCTAACGCCGGAAGTCTCGCCAAATCAGGAACGATGGTCCACCGGAGCCTCTATAACAAATTAAATGAATAACTATTACCATTTGTGTAAATAACTAAACAATGCACATGAAATCAAGAAACGTGTATAATGCATGTTCATGGCAATCCCGCCCCTAATCCAATATTTCCCATAATAAAATTCTATTAAAATTAGAAATCCATAGGCGCCGACGGTGCGCAATTCGGACCTCTATAGGTCCCCAATTAAATAAAACAAAGGTTTCACCGTTCTGCTATTGGGGCTACGCCAAATTCTCGCTTAAAATTCCCGCTTTCTCATAACATGAAATTAAATATTCAACTAATCCGATGCCTCTAGAATCAGGTCAATCGGACGTCGGACGGGAAAGTAATTGACAAAAGAAACCAAAAGTCAATTTAAACAATTAATATCTATCTAAATACCTAACCCTTATTCCCTTCTTAAATTTCTGATTTTCAAAACCAAACGTCCAACACCCATAACTCTTTCTACACATTTCTAAACAATGCAAACTACACCTTGTTGGAAAGCTTATGAAAAGCTCTACAACTCAAGAAGACCATAAAATCAATTCCATTCTAAGGGTGTCAAATAATCCATCAAACCTTCGCTTTCACAATTTTCAGCTACATTGTAAAAGACATTAACAATGTCATAACTCACTGATTCTTCAGTAATAAATTACCACAAAAATATGTGCAGTAATTATACAAAACACAATAGTAATTCAGTCACAGTACAATTACAGTCACAGACAGTAAATATTCATCCAGTCAATAACATTGTCAAATGTTCAGTTCAGTATGCAATGCACATGTGACTCTTTTCCAGTTCATTTCAGTATTGTGACCGAGCGCATATCAGTGATCAGTATAGACGCGTCTGGGGAGAAGTATCTCCCGTCGAGCTCGAGGCTCTGCTTCAAGATATCGAGCTCTAGGCTCCTGCTCAAAGACAAAGGCGCCTCGCTCACAATTTTCCTTTTAACGAACAGTGATGCATTTGTGCATGAATGCACATGTTCCACAACAAGAAACATGGTATTACACAGCTCAAGTATACAAATCCAATTAAACAGCTACCTCATGTAAACTCATAATCGGTAATACCACATAATCCCGTAGGCAATTAATCACAGCTTATAATTCATTGAATCCCGTAGGCAATCAATCACAAGAAACACATAGATTGGAATAACCAACTAGGTTACTCACCTAATAACTTCCACGCTAACGCCGGAAGTCTCTCGCCAAATCAGGAACGATGGTCCACCGGAGCCTCTATAACAAATTAAATGAATAACTATTACCATTTGTGTAAATAACTAAACAATGCACATGAAATCAAGAAACGTGTATAATGCATGTTCATGGCAATCCCGCCCTAATCCAATATTTCCCATAATAAAATTCTATTAAAATTAGAAATCCATAAGGCGCCGACGGTCATTATTCGGACCTCTATAGGTCCCCAATTAAATAAAACAGTGTTTCACCGTTCGTTATTAGGGCTACGCTCAAATTCTCGCTTAAAAATTCCCGCTTCTCATAACATGAAATTAAATATTCAACGAATCCGATGCCTCTAGAATCAGGTCAATCGGACGTCGGACGGAAAGTAATTGACAAAAGAAACCAAAAGTCAATTTAAACAATTAATATCTATCTAAATACCTAACCCTTATTCCTTCTTAAATTTCTGATTTTCAAAACCAAACTTCCAACACCCATAACTCTTTCTACACATTTCTAAACAATGCAACTACACCTTGTTGGAAAGCTTATGAAAAGCTCTACAACTCTCAAGAAGACCATAAAATCAATTCCAGCCCTAAGGGTGTCAAATAATCCATCAAACCTTCTGCCTTCACAATTTTCATCTACACAGGGCAGTACATTAACAATGTCATAACTCACTGATTCTTCAGTAATAAATTACCACAAAAATATGTTCAATAAGTTCACAATGTCCTCAACAACTTTCATGAACAACCCAAAATCAAATTCTATTTCTAAACAAGTCAATTAATTCATCTAATGTTACTGTCCCTGAAAACCTTCAATTTGGGAAGTAACCTTACAACAAGCATAACTTCCAGTATACAAGTCAATAAAATCATAACTTTATATCCCTGTAAAGATAACATCTTAAACTTCATTTTTCATGAAGCACTCATCATCCAATTCGATTTCTATCAATTTCAAAACTGCTATGGAAGTTACTGTTATGATCAGCCATTTATAACCTAATGCAGGATCAATTTTGCAAAATCATAACTCTCAACTCTGACCTCTAAAATTACACACCATATATCACTTTCAAGGTAATCTCTTCCTCTACAATTCTTCAGAAGCTTACTCACACCAATTCAGTCCACATAAAATGTTAAAATTGCCTCCAATCAGTAAACTCACAAAATCACACTTAAGCTAGGTTTCATCCAAAATGCTCAAAACCAGTCATTAGTAATCAATTCATATTTCCCAATACACAATTCCAAAATAGCAAGATCAGTAGCAATGGAAAGATAATCATATATTCTACAACTTCCATGAAGACCATTCTCCTAATTCCATCTCAATTAATTCATAAAATCAACAAAGTTCATATGTTGTGGTTTCGGTTACTGTTCACAGGCAATGGAACAGCAACTTTCCATTCAAAACTTCACCCTTCTATCATTGAAATTCAACAACACCTATTTCACACTAAATTGAAGCCAACATCCCAAAGTTTCAGTGGCCACTAACCTTACCTCATTTGCATTTCTACACAATAAGTTATGAATAAAACAGTAACATCTATTACAAATCTCATTTTCCAGATTCAATGTTAACCTTAGTTCAAACACTTCCAATATCTTTTTCACATCACTAAACATCAAAATAAATACAAATTAAATATTAATACTATCATACATATACTAAGGCTCACACTGAAAAATTTACAGCATTAAATCCATATGCAAACCTCATTTAAAAACTCAACCCTTAAATGAAAACTTACCTAAAACAAGACCTCCTTTCAAAGCTTCAACTTCTAACTTCCAACTTCTAACTCCTACACCAAAATACCAACCACCTTTCCTTCCCAAACATATACCAAACTCATCATCATCTAGCTTTGATGGGAGTAAGAGATGGTAGCATAAAGTTGCAAAGAAGATGAGAGAAGGAGAAAATTTTCAATGGTTTTAAAGAGGAGTTGGTGTTTTCGGATGAGATATAACAAAAGCCTAAAAAATCAATCTTTAAAGGCTTTAAAACATATCCATCCGTAAGCATTCAAGGAAGCATTTAATGTCTCTTATAAATGGCAAAATCTCATTGGTTGCTTTGTAATTTGAAAAGTCAAATTATAGTTATTTAATCCAGATCCAAAATTTTACTCCATTTAACTCTAATGACCCTACTTTCAGTCCATAATAATATACCCAATATTATCGTACACTTTGGTAGCGATTTTTGCTACCGAGAATTGATCGATTCGCCACTTGGCGATTTTATCGTCCGGGAATTTTTTCCTAAAAATCCAGAAAATTCCTAAAATCTCTAAAAATGTAAAACGAATTATGGCACAGTCGAAATAATTTTCCAAACTCAATTACCCCATTAATTTCACACGTAAGTTCAATTTCAACCCTAGTTTAATATGACATGAATGCATGTATACTACGTGCATGTGCAACTGCAGAAAGAATCGAAAAGGCTATATGTCAGATGCATGCCGAGATATAATTTAATATCCCGAACTCAACCTAATTACCAAAATACCCTTCCTATAGGAGAGGGGATGTTACATGTAACTTCTTTTGTTGCCCCGCAGCATCAAAATTCATGTTGCACTGCTTCACGGCCCAAAACGCTCGATGCTCAACTTCCACTGGCAGAGGACAGGCCTTGCCATAAATAAGTCTGTAAGGAGACATATTTAATGGCATTTTGTAGGCAGTGCGGTAGGCCCAAAGAGCATCGTCCAATTGGCAGCTCCAGTCTTTCCTGCTAAAATTCACAGTTTTCTCGAAAATACTCTTTACCTCTCGATTGGACAATTCCGCTAACCCATTAGTTTGAGGATGGTAAGTCGTGGAGGTCCTGTGCACAACTCCATATTTCTTCAGCAATGAGGCAAACACTCTGTTGCAGAAATGGGTTCCGCGATCACTAATGATTGCTTTCGGAGTGCCGAACCTGACAAAGATATTAGCCTTCACAAAATCGACAACAACTTTAGAATCATTAGTTCGAGTAGCTTTTGCTTCTACCCATTTCAAAACATAATCAACAGCTAACAAAATATATTGGAAACCAAATGATGATGGAAAAGGGCCCATGAAATCAATACCCCACACATCAAATATTTCACAAACAATGACCGGGGTCTAAGGCATTTCATTTTTTCGGCCTACATTGCCAGTCATTTGGCACCTGCCACATGCTTTATAAAATGCATAATAATCTCGAAATATGTCAGGCCAGTGAAAACCAGATTCAAGCACTTTCCTAGCTGTCCTATTAGGGTCGAAATGGCCACCACAAGTAGATGCATGACAAAAATGCAATATGGAAGAAATTTCAGATTCAGGTACGCACCTTCGTACAATCTGATCAGAACACATTTTCCATAAATATGGATCATCCCAAATATAATACCTGGCATCATTCTTCAATTTATGGCACTGGGTAGATGTGATACCAGCTGGGTAGCCATTCTGGGTGATAAAATTGACCAAATCTGCGTACCATGGGTTTCGATATGGCCATGTTGAAGTCACTGCAAATAACTGTTCATCAGGAAACTCCTCAAGAATTCACGGATTATCTCCGTAAGTGTTTTGCACCTACTCAGTGATCTGCGACTGTGTTTTCTGCTCCTTTTTTTATCTCTGACCTCAATGTCAAATTCTTATAGCAAAAGAACCCATCGGATAAGTCTTGGCTTCGCATCCTTTTTGCTCATTAGGCTATCACCTTCGTACAAAGCAAGTATGATCAGAATTTCTCTAATGCGAAGACCACAGCAAACATCTCCTTCTCCGTGGTTGAATAGTTTTGTTGAGCATTATCCAACGTCTTTGATGCATAATAGATCACATGAGGGTCACGACTATCCCTCTGCCCAAGAACTACTCCTATAGCGTAGTTACGGGCATCACACATGAGCTCGAAAGGGAGGTTCCAATCCAGTGGTTTGATGATAGGTGCGGTAACCAGCTTTTCCTTCAAGATGTCAAACGCCTTTTTGCAGTCTTCATTGAATTCAAACAGCACATCTTTTTGTAGAAGGTTGCTCATAGGATGAGCTATCTTTGAAAAATCTTTGATGAATCGCCTGTAAAAACCTGCATGACCAAGAAAGGAGCGTACTTCCCGCACATTTGTGGGGTAAGGCAGCGAGCTAATTACATCAAATTTTGATTTATCCACTTCAATGCCCCTAGTCGAAACTATATGTCCCAATATAATGCCTTGATTAACCATGAAATGACACTTTTCATAATTAAGCACAAGATTTTTTTCAATGCATCTTTTTAACACTTTCCTCAAATTTTCTAAACAAGATTTAAAGGAATCTCCGTACACAGTAAAATCATCCATGAAAATTTTAATAATTTCTTCTACATAGTCAGAAAAGATACTTACCATACATCTTTGAAATGTCGCCGGAGCGTTGCAAAGACCAAATGGCATGCGTTTGTAGGCGAAAGTGCCAAACGGACAAGTAAACATCGTCTTTTCCTGATCTTCAGGCGCTACATGAATCTGGTGAAAGCCTGAATAACCATCTAAATAGCAATAATGAGAATGACCTGCAAGTCTCTCAAGCATCTGATCAATAAATGGTAAAGGAAAATGATCTTTACGGGTACCAGCATTTAACTTTCTAAAACCAATACACACACGCCACCCGTTTTGAACTCTAGTGGGTACTAATTCACTTTTTCATTCTCAACAACAATAATGTCAGTTTTTTTAGGAACTACCTGTGTTGGACTTACCCACTTGCTATCTGAAATAACATAGATCACATCTGCAGCCAATAATTTCAGTATCTCCTTTTTTACAACCTCCATCATTGGTGGATTCAATCGACGTTGAGGTTGCCTGCTGGGTTTGCAATCATCCTCTAACAGAATTCGATGCATGCAAATGGTAGGGCTAATTCCCTTGATGTCTGCAATCGACCATCCAATAGCTTCTTTATTCTCCCTGAGTACACAGATAAGCCTCTCCTCCTCCAAATCGCTCAACTGATTGGAAACAATCACAGGTACTGTTTTGGCCTCCCCCAAGAAGACATACTTGAGGTACGCAGGTAATGCTTTAAGCACCAATTTCGGCAGATGAAGAATGGATGGGAGTAATTTATTGCCGTCAATCTTTAGTAGTTGTTTGTAATATGCCGATACAACTCGTAATGCTCGCAAATCATGTATCGATGGACCATACCTTCATGGAACTACCCATTCAGTCTCGATCTCTGATAGCTTCGCAGGAGTAATGTTGTCAGTTATCGTAGCCTGCAAAAAATCATCAACACACAACTCGAGAACTTTCTCGGTCACTGGGTTAATACAATCAACAACAAAAGCTGTACAATAATCAACAGGATGCTTAATGGTGTTGTTAATATTGAATGTAACTTTGGCACCATCAAACTCAATAGTTGAAGTCCCCTTGTGAACATCAATTTTTGTCCTAGAAGTGCTAAAAAATGGGCATCCTAATAACATCATTCTAGACGCAGGTGACACCTCATCCTCCATTCTCATCACATAGAAATCTGCAGGAAATACCAAATCATCTACTTGCACTAAAACATCCTTTAACAATCCTTCGGGGTACCTAGTGGTGCGATCAGCCAGTGTTAAAATCACACCATCTTGCTTCAATGGACCAACATTCAATGTAGTATAAATGGATAATGGCATAAGATTTATAGAAGCCCCTAAATCTAGCATAGCCCGTTCTATACCAACATTGCCAATTTTACAAGGAATGGTAAACATACCTGGGTCCTTCTCCTTTATCGATAACTTGCCCTGCAACACTACTGAGATGTTCTCACTCATCACCACATGTTGATTGCCTCTCATCTTGGTCATGCTAGTAACCAAGTCCTTCAGAAATTTGCAGTACCTTGGTGTTTGTCTAAGCAATGTGCGAAGGGGGGTATTGATCTCCACTTTCTCAAAAATATTTAAGATCTCCTCTTCATTATGCAATTTCTTCTTTTTAGTCAACCTGTGTGGGAATGGTGGCCTTTCTGGATTAGCTATCACGATTTTCTCAATTTTTGCTTCTTTTTCTGGCTCGACAGTTTCAACATGGTCATGTTGAAGTTTCTGCGATCCTCCAGTACTTTCGATTTCTTTTCCGCTACACAAGGTAATGACACTAATATTCTGCCTAGGATTAACAGTAGGCTGAGAAGTCAATTTCCCTTGATTCTGTGTAGCGGCCACTTGACTAATTTGCTCCCTCAGCTCTTGAAGATTTTTACTAGTCTGAGCCTGAAATTGTGCTGAATCAGTCTGAAACTGAACCAAACTTTGTAATTGTGTATTGGTCGTCAATTGGGCCGTAGTCAATTATGACATGAGATCCTTCAAGGTGGAAATTCGGTCGCCGTAATTAGGCCTCGGATATTGTTCATTGCTCTTCTGCTACCGAGGTTGACGTCACGACTACTCTGACCTTGCTGCCCATTTCCATATCTCAGATTGGGATGATCCCTCCATCCTGGGTTGTAAGTATTTGAATAGGGATCATATTTCCTTTGAGGTTGATAATTATCATCGAGTGCCTTAACTTCAACTTCCACAGTATCATCTTGCAGAGTCGGACAAGCATCAGTAAAATGACCCTGAAATCCACAAATGTGACAAATAGGGACTTGTGGTCCCTTGGTTACAGCATTTGCATTGACATTATTAGCATTGGAAGAATTAATAACTTGTCTTTCCAACAATTCAGCAATCTTGTCAAGTCTACTTTCGAGTTTAGAATTACTTACCTCATGGACACCTCGAGTGTGTGTGTCCGAATGATATCCGAACTGCTGAAGATTGGCGGCCATTGCTGCAATTAAGTTTCTGGCCTCCTGAGGCGTTTTGTTCACTATAGCTACCCCACTAGCAGCATCACGAATCTTCCTATCATTTAGTAACATCCCGTTATAGAAGTACTGAATAAGGAGCTGCTCTGTAATTCCATGCTGAGGACAACTTGTGCAAAGCCTCTTGAATCTCTCATAATATTCATACATGTTTTCTGTATCTCTTTGTCTGATGCGACAAATCTCTCTACGCAAACTAGCGGCTCTGGATGCTGGGAAGTATTTTTCTAAAAATAATCTCGCCATATCAAGCCATGTATCCACTGTCCCAGGCGGAAGATAGTACAACCAATCTCTAGCTGGGCCCTCTAAAGAAAAAGGGAAAGCACGCAGCTTCAACTGATCCTCAGTTATGCCTCTCGATTTGAATCCAGAACATACCACATGAAAGTCCTTGAGATGTCTGTTCGGATCGTCAGAAGGTAACGCATGAAATTTCGACAAGGCCTGAATCAACCTAGCCTTCAACTCGAACCCATCATTTGCAGCTCGATACTGTATACATAGAGGTTGATCCTCTACTGTTGGTGCAAGCATATCCCTCATAGTTGCAGGAGCTCGATTTCTGACTAGTTGTGCAGGTGGAATAGGTTGCTGATCTGCCATCGCTGCTTCTTCAAAATCTTCCAGTAACTCAGTCTCAAAGGTAGGAAAATTCTCAGTTTGGTCAGGCAAGACTTGGGCAGAAGTAGCGGCTTGTCTCTTACGCAATTTAGTAGCTTTCCTGAGTTGTTTTGTAGTCTTCTCTATCTCCGGATCAAACAATAAATCACCTGCAGAAACACAACACCACATGCAAACAACTAAAGAAAAATTGATTAGCAACACAAATAAACAAAAACTTGAACACCGGTCTCCGGCAACGGTGCCAAAATTTGATGGCGTGTCAAACCAACAAAAATAAATTCCTACTCTAGAACACTTAAGCGAGTAAAGTGGTGAATAAGGTCGGACCACAAAGACCAATGTAGTAATTATTTATTTGTGTGAAATCAAAAATAAAAATAAAACAGATGAAAATAAAAATAAAAAATAAAATTAATTTGATTTGGGAATGATTAATTTTAGAACACGAAATTAAAGCACGAAATCACGTCGAAGGAAATTAAAAATAAAGATTGAAAGCAATATAAAGACAAGCCTAGCCAAGGTACTCTCCCGTTTAATACTGTAATTCGATCATAGACTCAAAAATATAAATTTAGTTCATTCTTATGGACAAAGTTATAGCAGACAGTGAACAACACATATCAACCAATCCATTCGTAGTTATTAAATAATCCCGAGTAAAGCTTCGCAGATTATTACTCTAACCAATTAGACTATTCCCAAGTAAAGCTCCGCAGAATATAATCTATGGCAGCACTAGGCTCTGATGGACCTTTGTCTTAGCCAACAGAATCGGAAAAGTCGCAATCTATTTAGACTAAATTATTTAATCTCATTAATTTCTTAATTGAAATTAATTCACCACTTCGATAGACAACAATCACTGATTAACTAATCTATTCGACAATTTATCACCAAGTCGATCAATTAACAAGCCTCATTAATCAACAAACACGACAATAATAAATTAATTAAAGCGCAGAGATCAAATAAACATAAGAAATAAACGAAAACAATTAAACAACGAGAGTCTCACGAACTACATGAATCAAACGTAAAGTACCTTGTCTAGATTTAAAAACTTAGCCACACATAATGCTAGTCTCTATCTATTATAGCTGAAATTGACAAATTAAAATTGGAGTTTCAACTTTCTTCACGAACCAGCTTCAGCCTCCCTAGAGTCTCCTAGTTGCTTTTCGGTAGTCTCCTCTCTTGGTTGTGATAAAATTAAATTTCTCCAAAATCTCTCTCTGTTGTTGTGCGTATTGTTCCTTCTTCTCGAGATAAAATAAATCTCTCAAACTCCTCTCTTAAAGTTCCAGCCGTCGTCCACTTTCTTTTTATTGTGATAAAAATATCAATCTCTCAAGCTGCTGCCGCTGTCCTTCTCTCCTGTTTTTTTAATGAATTAAATCTTCCCCCAAAAGTTGCTATCGTCACTCTTTGATGATGGTAAAATAATAAAAATCTCTAGCTTCCAACCACTCCAAAATTGCCGCCAGCTATCTCCACTCTCTAGAGCTTTCCTTTCTTTTTTCAAAACTATCTTTTCAGCTGCCTGATACTCTACCGCCGCCCACACTTCTTCTTGTTATATAAAAATCTATTCCCCCCAAAACTGTCGTAGTCTTTCTTGTATATGCTGCTATTTCACGCTGAAGTCTCCAAAAACTGCTGCATCAACGATTTCTTCACAAACAGCCACGTTACACAGCTCAACATGTCTTATCTCCCACAGCTTCAACTTTCACGCTCTCCTTCTGCTCCTTTATTTCAGCTCTCCACATTGTGAGTCTCCACCAGTTGTGCTGCCAACTTCCTTTGTCTCAATGTTTTGGTTTTCTTCATTTTTGGCACCGCACTAGTCACTTCTCTCCACTATTTGATGATGTGACCATTAAGGGTCACACATCAACCTTTAAGAAAAAAACTCTGCTTAGATTCCTTCTTCGCTGCTTTCCCTAGACGCTGCGGTTTTGCTATTCTGCATTTCATTTGCTCAACACACGCTGCCGTTTCCTCTTGATTTATATCCTCCATTTAATTTGCTACTCCCTTGCATATGCATGTTATACGTGTCTCTAAAAAATCCCTTCTAATTCATTTCTTGCGTGACTTGCATCTTGTACGTTCCTCCCTTGTTAAAAATATATTCCTTGCTACCAAAGTTGCCGTAGTCTCTTTAGGTTTTCTTCTTCTCCCATTAAATGAAGTGGGCCCCCTTCTTTGACAATTCAAACCTACTCCTTTAAAAGCCACCTAAAGAAAAACCAAGTGCTTCATGAATGCACCTTATGCCTCCACTCTCTAGTTTATATGGCCCACTAGTGCCATTGTGGGCTCCTCATTACTGCCATTTAATTCCCTTCTGCTGTGCTTTTTCGTGTGGATGCATGGCTCTCTTGATTTATCGCTTCATGTGCTGCCCAATTCATTATTCCTTGGCTGATTGCATGACTGGCCTTGTGCATGATTTTGTTGATTATCCCTTGGATCATTTAATTGCCGTAACCTCTTAATTGTTCACGCCTCTAATGCACAAAGACGCACGCTCTCCTCTTGCCCTCTAGTGCTACTCTTGCCTCACGTCTGTTGCTCCCCACTGTCTATTGATTTATTGTCGCAGCCTTGTTCCTTGCCATTTTAATTTGCTGTTCCTCTTACTGTAGTGTGATGTGACAAATAAATGTCACTCTCCACTTAAAACCCTTGGCTGTTCCTCTGCGTGCGTGCTGCTCGTGCGTCTCCTTTTTTTCCACGTTGCCCTCTTTAAAACCCTCCTAAGATCATGTCTCTCTTGTGCTGCGTTTTAGAGTTCCATGTGTTGCCACGTTATTTTCCTCATGCTTATGGACTTATTTACGTCAGTTTTCACAAATTTACTGCTCTCAAATTACAGCTCCAAAAATTCTGAAATTTGGTGGAAACATTCTTCAATGAGTCGAGATTATGCCTGACAAATCTTAGAATTTTCTAATATACCAATCCCGATATAAAAATTCCCAAAGGTCTAAAGGTCAAATCTGCCTAAAACTGAAAAACAGTGTTAATTTCAACCTATTAAGATCTTTTTGTATTTTATGTGTCAAGCTCTAATAATTATAAAACATGATAAAAAGGCCATAGATATCCATAAAACACATGCAAAATACTAAATATAACGTTCTAAAAACATATAAAATATGATTGCATCAGCTTTATAGCTCACCCCCTTTCTCCTCCTCCTAATCAGGCGATGATCAAGAGATCGAGTAGGTCAAGAGTTACAGCATCACTTCGAATTGTTATATTTTTGTATTTTCAAGTTATATTTATAGAATTCAAGGCTTTAGTCACATTTCAAGTTTTATTAGTTCAAGTGTATTTTGTATTTTTGGTTCTTGAACACAAATGATGTATTATGGCTTGAAATGCTATTAAAGCTTTGTAACACTCTTCCTTTTGTTCTTAATGAAACATGATTTTGGATTTTGGAAATTTCATGTGATTTTGTATAAGTTCATTTTTGTTTTGGGTTTGAATTAATGATGGTTGATGGGAAGTTAGGGTTGCATCTAGTAGAGTGAATGTTGGGGTTGAGTAGTTGGAAGAGTTTAAGTTTGCATTATTTGAGGTCGGGTGTGTTTGTCGCGACGAGAACATTTGCTCGCGTCGGTGAAGTTAAATTCGTGGGTTCACCGCGGCGAGAGTTCTTTCGCTCGCCATGGCGTAGCTTCCCGAAAGGTTTCGCAGCGGCAAAACAACACGCGCCACGGCGACACCCGCCTTTGCTTCCGAGGGATCTTTCTTCTAGATTTTCAACTTCTAGATCTTCCCTCCAAGCCCAAACGTCATGCTTCTGTGTTCGATGTTGGGCTTCAAAAACGGGGTCCAACAGAAGAAAAATAATAAATTTCTCACCCATGAACTTCTTGAAATACATAAACCCATTGGTATATGTTCGCTCGTAACCATAATCTGTCATAAACGTGTTGAACTTTAAATACCACTTCCTTGGAGTTTGTTTCAACTCATATAAAATTTTCTTCAACTTGCAAACCAAATTCTCCTTGCTTTTAGCTTTGAAATCTTCTATGATGGACCCCGAATTTTATTTATTTATTATTGGTTTGTTTGTTTCATTATTTTTAGAGTTGAGTCATTAAATTAGCAAGTATGAATAGAAATTAGAAAATTTGAATGAAGTGTTAGAATTAAGTTAGCTTAAGTAGTTGGTGGGCTTATGTTAAAAGAAAGAAGGGCAAATATGGAAAGCCTAGTTTAATGAGGGGCAAAATGGGAAGAAAGACAAAACAAAAGGGGCTGGAATTAGAAGAATAAGAAAGAAGAAAAGAAGAAAAAAAGAGAGGAGAAAAACATAGGGAAGAAAGAAAGAAGAGAAGAGAGTCGTGAGAGGAGCTAGGGAAGAAGAAGAAAACGTGGAAAGAGAAAGAATCAAGCTTGCCTAAGGTAAGTTTATCTTTCTTTCTTGATTAGGTAGAGAAAGAAGTAGAGAATGGGTTGTGTTGAAAGAAGATGAAACAAATTTGATTTTGGATTTCTAAGCTAAGGTTTTGGTTTTCTAGCCTAGATGGACTATTGGTAGGTTAGGTTTAAATTCAATTTTAGCATTTCTTTGATTCTTGAAGTTTTATGAATTTTCATTTGAATATGGATTAAATAGAAATTGCTTTATTTGAAGGGAATCAAGAAAACCTTACTCAAGAGCAAGAGGAAAGGCAATCTTAAGCTTGGTTTTTTTAGCAAAATTAGGTGGGTAATCTATTTATAGTTGTTATTGGATTGGGCTAATTCTTACTTATGTGTGTATATGTGGATTTGCTTGACATTGAATTGTTGTGACTTGATTGGAAATGCATGTTGCTTTGTGATTATTTTATACCTTGAAAGAGGTTATAACATTTTGAATTAAATGGAAAGGAGGAAAAGCATAAGAGTTATGAAAGCATGATGAGCATGAAAGGTATGAATGTGTGTGAAATGAGTTAAGCATTGAAATTTGATTTTGTTTGGGGAAGAAAGGAACATTTCGTTAGTCATGTGCACATTGACCTATAGCCTTCTTCCGAATGCCCGCTTGAGGCCACGAGATCATGAGAAATCGGACTCGTTTTGTTCACGGTGTAAACTTCGATTTCTCCATTTTGTTCCAAAGAACTCTCAAGTCATTTGTTGTGCATTGCATCTTTGAATTGTCAAGTATGATGCATTTGAGTGTTATGTGTTGTGAGTTTTGATCTAAATTGATTAGTGCTTCAATTGCTAGAATAGATTAAGAATGCTTGAATTGCTGGATATATTTACGTACATATGCCTGAATTTGTGACTAATTACTGATGGCTATAAATATATTAGTCATTGAGCTTTGTAACTCATCCCATATTTTTCACTCCCCAGGTGCAAAAAAAGACCAGTGTTGAACTTACAAGGCATCGGAAACTCCAAGATATTAGAGACTTTTGTAACTAAGTTAGTGACTAGACCTTTGGATAGCTTTATAAACATATCAAACATTGAGGATCCAATGTATTTTGTATCTTGTGTTAAATCTTTGATGAAATGTTGGTATGTAATTAAAGCTATGTATGAACTTCATTTTGATTTAGAAATGAATTGAGAATTGAAGAAGGTTCCAATGTGTATTTGCTTATTTATCTTGTAGTTATACATTTCATATTTCAAGTCTTTCATAGGTGTAGAAATTGTGTTTTGACTTCAGGGAAAAACTAGATTAATATAGGCTGAATTAGACAAAGTTGTCTTCTTAGAAGTTGTAGATTATCTTTCTAGCTTTCCAATGACATGTAGTATGAAATTTTTGGACATCGGAGTTGGAAGATATGATTATTAGAAATTTGTGATGCTGCATAGGGTGGTCTTTCCGGACAGCTACATTTATTGAAAATTTTAACTTTTTTAGAGGCAAAATATCTTTTTGGGGTCTTCATAGAAGTTGTAGGTCTAAAAGTCTTCTTCGAAACCTACAACCCTGGTTGTGCCATCTGATCGTTTTGCCAAGAGAAATTTGGATTATTCCTTCACCGTGGGTTGTAGGTATTAGAATATGGGTCCCCTCGTTGTCTGTTATAATTGTCCACATAATGGGCCTCTTCTATCTCCTAAGCAAAAGGATTCCCGGCTTGACACTCAGAAGATGCATGGGAATCTCCACCACAATGCTTACAAATAGCATAACTCCTTAATGAAGAGCTAGCTACTCCTCTCACGCTGTGCATCAGATTATCCAATTTCTTCGTCAAAACATCCATCTGAGCAGATAAAGCCACTGTATTGTCTACTACATAAGCTCCTGTAGGTCGTCTGGGATGCCTTTTTGTATGATATTGAAAACTGTTAGTGGCCATCTCGTCAATTAACTTGTAGGCTTGATCTGGCATTTTCCTCATTAAATTACCTCCTGCTGTAGCATCTATGATACTCCTGGTTGATGTGGTCATTCCTGTATACTTGCTGCCATGTAGAGAACCCATAGCTAGGACACTGTTCCAGCATATCCCGAAATCACTCCCATGCTTTATATAAACTTTCATTTTCATGTTGAGTGAAGGAAGTGATCTCATTCTTCATCTTAACAATCTTGGCAGTCTCATCCCATGTAGTAATCGATCCTAATTGCAAACTAACCAATCATGTTCTGGCCTTATCCCTTAAAGAAAATGGGAATAACCTTAATCTCATTGCATCTTCCGATACTCCATTTTACTTGAACAACTCACAAATATCCAGAAAGGTCTCCAAATGGGTGTTCGGATCCTCCAAAGGCAATCTTCCAAACTGAGATGCCCTCACCAAGGATGTAATGCTGTGAGGAATCTGTGAGGAATCTCAAAACCCGCAGCTGTGATCGTCGGCCTTATAATGGGAGGCATGGGTCTATTGTTGTGCCCCATAGTCAAATCTGTCATAGTCAACTCCCTTCTCTCTTCAGTATGTGGCATCAACCTCTCCTCGTGCTATTCCATCTCTGAGAACTGCTCTTCTCTAATCCTTTTTGTTGTGTTACTACTCCTAGCCAATCTGGTTTCCCTACGCAGCCTGCGAGCAATTTTTTCAATCTCAGTATCTAGTAACAAATTCTCGAGCTTTTGACCACGAGTGAGCATAAACAAAAAAAAACAAATAAAAAGCAAATAATAAAAAAAGCTATGAAAGGAAAATAAAAACACACCTAAAGCAGAGCAATCAAGCAAATAACTAAAATACGCAAATAAACAACAAGGCAAGAATTAAATCTGAGACAATTAACACCTTCTAATCTAATGACTGGCAATAAGGAAATTTTCTCCGACAACGGCGCCAAAAACTTGTTGCAGTCTAAAAAAATATAAATTAAATTCTATCTAGACCAATTAGAGACAAGCACACCCCATCGACAAGTAATATAAAACGATAAGAACTGGAAATCGTACCCAAGGGAAATTCAACACGCAAGATAATTAAATTAAACGATGAAAAATTACTCAGATGATCAAGAATTGATTGATTTGAAAATAAAATAAAATAAAGTAAGCAAATCAAGGAAATATGAAAAATGCAAGATACGAATTAAAACGACTAGATTTAATCAAATGACCGAAATCGGTTAAGGTATCATATTTCAATTGGATTAGATATTAAAACTTGTAATGGTGTATTGATTTAAGAATTACTTCACGTAAGCAAGGTGAACCTAATGTTCATAGGAATTCACTTCTCTTCAAAATCCGAATTACCTACTTGATTCATAGATAATTTGGAATAAAAGGCATTTAAGACAAGAAGCCTAAAATTAAGTTCGTTAATCCTAGGTATCCTCACACAAGATCCTAAGGTTGGTCTACACTTTAGTCTTAAGTATGTCGCTTGATTATTTTTTCGACAAATTAAATACCATTGTTTATGGCATTCAATCATCTAAGGTCTTAATCTAGGTGATCAAGCTAAATTAGGACTAAATATGCATTCAATCAAGCAAAAATCAATACCACAAAAATTATCCTAATCCAATGTCAATCTTAACCTTAACCGAAAAGATAAACTTACTCATACAGATTCATCAATGTAACATAAATTATGGCAATAATATATGATTGCATTAATTAAATCCACACAATTAAAATAAATAAGGACTAAAAATAAAGTAAATCCCAAAGTTAATTGTGGTTGCTAGGATTAAAAAAATGTTTTAGCCAACACTCCAAGCTTGTGTGAATAGTTGTTTGCGTCTCCTCTCCACCAGCCTCCACGTTGTTTTCTTTTAGCTAACGTGTTTGTCTTTTTTTAAGCCAACAGCTGCCTTCTTCTCCTCTTGCCACAACTCCCCAGCTATCGTCTTGGTTTAGTAATAGTTGCCTCCTCCTTTCACCAGCTCACGTATGTTCCTTCCTTTATCTCCACCTGCTACTTCATTATCTTCACACCAGCAGCTAGATGTTAAGCCCAGAAAGCAACGTTGTAAGTGGAGGATTTGTTTAGTAATAGTGCAATATGAGTGGGGTCTAAGTTAGCACCAAAGTCCCTTTATCTAGCCCAGCTGCAACGTGTTTCTTCTTTCCACCAGCTATCACGTCTTCAAGCCACCAGCATGCAATGTGTGTTTGGAGAGAGTTAAGTGATAGTACAACATGAGTGGGTGATGAAGGCTTGTGTGAATGTGGAAGGTTTTGGTATGGATGGTTTGCGTTGTGAGTGGCCTGGAGTGAGCATCGGTTGAGGTTGTGCTTATAGATAATGAAGCTACGTGCGTTGGTTGAATGATGGATCCTCTTTTTGGAAACAGTTGCGTGGTAATAAATTGAGAGGAGCGTTGGAGTGTTATGCCTTCTCCTTCTCGCCAATATGTAGGTTGCCTTTCTTTAGAATTTTTGCTGTCTTCTTTCTCAATTAAAAGGAGAGCTGCTGGTCAATAAAGGTTGTGTGTCAGCTGCTTTTTTGTTTAGAAAAATGAATGGAGATGTGTTGTTGGAGGCTAGTTGTAAATGGAGTGGTCGTACGCTGAAGTGGGGGCTGTAGCATGGTGGAAGCATGGAGCTTGTGTTGATGGTAGTGAAGGTTGTGTTGGCGGGGGCTATTGTGGATGGGAGTAGTTATTTCGATGGAGTCAAATAATGAAATGTGGGGGCTGATGTTGTCTCTTGTTATGCTGAAGCATGGAAATTGTGTTGAATTTGATGCTTGGGAATTTATTTCTCCTGAATTCCAGCTCAAAAAAATCTACAATTGGTCCTAAATAATCCGTTCATGAGTCAAAAATTTAAGTATAAAATTTCAGAATTATTGGCTAAATTAATCGCGAGATAAAAATCCCACAACGACTAAAGGTCAAGTATGCCAGAAACCTATAATTTGCTTCTTTTGAGAGCTTGTCTTACTTTAGGCTTTTAAATGTCCCTAATTTAATATATGCCTAAAATTAGAAAAAATAACTCTTAATTAGTGCATTTAATCATTAAATGGACAAGAGTTTAACAAATTATAAATCTAAAATTAATATAAAAATGTCCATTAACAAAATTCTAGTTGGAAGTTTCACAAAATCTGTTCTGAAATAGAAGAATGAGTTTGCTCACGTTTTGTGACTCCGAATGTTGGGCTCTAGAAATGGGGTCCAACATTCTAGTTGGTCCATGTATAAGTCCTATTCCAAATCCCATGTAAAAAGATTGTTTTAACATTAAGTGATTTAATTTCAAGATCTAAATAAATAGACAAACTCAAAATTGTTTGAAATCTTCATGTAGTAAAACTCATAATTTAGCATTTAATTCTTAATATTAGAAATGCTTATTTTGAAAAGTTTTGAGGGGGTCTAAGGAGAAATTAGACTAGGTCCAAATGAACTTATATACAACTAAAACATTATATCTCAACTCATTTAAGTCACTCCATAAATCACTCATTCATCTAAACCAAATTCTTGAATCTCTATTCATCAAACTTTGCCAACATCTCTCTGATACCAATGAAGGGTTTTAAAAGAGTTTGGAGAGAAATTGAATCAGGTTCAAATGAGCTCATATACAGCTAAGACATTTTATCTCAACTTAAAACTTTTAAACAATAAGTTGTAAGTCATATCCTTACATATGAAACTTTATTTTAATATTTCTTTATAATGTGAAATTACTTCAATTGTGAGTTTTCAAAATACTTTTACTCACTAATCTACTCCCCTATCTCCTACATAGGCCACTTTAAATTGTTTACATGGTATATCACTTGGTGATAGGAGATGGACTCCACCCGGATAGATCAAACACACCAATAAAAGAAATTGAGATAAAAAAAAGAGACACATAAGATTTAATGTGGAAAACCCCTTAAAAAAAAGAGACACATAAGATTTAATGTGGAAAACCCCTTAATGAATATGGAAAAAAAAACCACGGGAAAGAATAGAAAACTTTCCACTATAGAAAACAAAGATTACAAGAGGAAGATCTCATAATCCACACCAAGAATTAATACCAAGGTTATGGGAAAGAGATTTTGGAATGTATTAAAACCTTAAGCATTATATAGCCTTAATGAAGGCTTTTAATCTCACCCACTTCAGATGTGGGATAAAAAACCAACAATCTCCCACTTGGAGATTTGATTAAGAACCAATCAATCTCCATATCGTTATTTCTATCTTGCCATCTTAATCAAATCTCCATATCATTATTTCTATTTTGCCATCTTAATCAAATCTCCATATCGTTATTTCTATCTTGCCATTTCTCTACCATCTATATCTTTTCTAACCCACACACAGATCTACACCATATGAATATATTAGTGTAGATTGGCTTTGTTAAATTTTCTGTTAGGCTCTCTTTTCGGTGAATTTTTTGCATGTCCACACTTCCATCTTCCACCACTTCACGAATAAAATGATATTAAACTCCTATATGTTTGGTTTTGGAATGAAAAGCTGGACTCTTTGCAATATTCAAGGCACTCTAACTATCATAATACAAAGGAATTTTCTTTTATCGATGCCTAAGCTCCTCCAAGAACCTTTTTATCCAGATTGATTCCTTGAAAGCTTATGTAACTGCTGTATATACTCAGCTTCTATTATAGATAATGTTACAACTGTTTGTAGTTTAGACACCCAACTCACGACTCCTCCTGCAATAATAAACACATAGCCTGTAGTGGATTTTCTTTTATCAAGATTGCTAGTAAAATCAGAATCAAATTATCATTTGACAATAAATTTAGATCCTTTAAAACATAGAGCAGCATTTAAGCTCCCTTTAATATACCTTAGGATCCTCTTTATAGCCCACCAGTGTTCTTAACCAAGATTTGCCATGTAATGACTAACTACTCTCGCTACATGTGTAATGTCTAGTGTTGTGCAAATAATAACGAACATTAAAATTCCCACAGCTGATGCATACGATACTCGAGACGTCTCGTTCCTCTCTACTTCACTACTAGGTTTTTTAATTGAGGATAACTTAAAATTAATAAGAAGAGGGGTAGAGATTGACTTACAATCTTGCGTATTAAAGCACCACAAGATTTTCTTCAAGTAATTCTTCTGAGAAAGCCAAATCTTTCTATTATTTCTATCTCGGTAAATTTACATCCCTAGAATCTTGTTTGCTAATCCTAAATCCTTCATTTCAAACTCCCTAACTAATTGAGTATTCAAATCTTGAATACGATCTTTGTTGCGACTTGTAACCAACATGTTGTTAACATACAATAATAACACAATGAAATCATCATTACCAAATCTCTTGAAATATGCACACACTAAAATATGTTGAATCTATGACTCATTATAAAGAAATAAAATCTTTTGCACTAATAACTTAGTGCCTGTTTTAAACCATACAAAGATTTGTTCAACCTGAAAACCAAGTTCTCTTTCCCTAATTCTTCAAAACTTCTAATTGTTGCATGTAAATTTTTTCTTCAAGATCTCCATAAAGAAATGCAGTCCTTACATCTAACTGCTCTAAATATAGATCAAATGTAGCACACATAGTTAGTATAATCTGAATTGTATTAAGATGAACTAAAGGTGAAAATTTTATGTAAAGTCAATACTTTCTTTTTGAGTATATCCTTTTACCACTAACCTTGCACGATACCGCTCCACTTGATCATCACTGTTATGTTTGATCTTGTATACCCATTTGTCATCAATAGGCCATCTCCCTTTTGGTAGTGACACAAGCTTCCATGTTTTATTCTTATGAAAAGATTCTATTTCTTCTTGTATTGCTGCCATCTAAAGTGACACATTTGAACTATTTGTTGCTTCTCGAAATGTTGATGGTTCTCCATCTTCTGTTAGGAGACAGTATGCAACATTACCCTCCATACTATAATCAGATTACAAGGTTGGGATTCTCCTTTCTCCGTAATATAGTCAGACTGCAAGGTTGGGATTCTCCTTTCACGAGTTGACCGCAAATTTCTATATTTTCATATTTAACTAGTTTTTGCTCCTTGTGATATGATATAGCTTTAGTAGAATCTTTCTGTTCAATCTTCCTTTCTTCCTGAATCGTTACAACTTCAAAATTTTCTTTAGATATGCTCTTTTGATCTTTCTCTTGTAGTTTATCTTCCACAAATATGACATCTTTGTTAATGATGAGTTTGTGGGCAGTGGGATCCCATAGTCAATACCCCTTGAGTCTATCAGCATATCCTATAAATCTACATTTTCTGGATTTTGAATCTAGTTTTGTGATATCTTATATATTATTCATCAAAAATACAGGAGTTCCAAATAAGTGTAACTGAGAATAGTTTATTAGTTTATGGTCCACTTCTCCATTAGTGTCTTTAGATCAATCGATCCTGTTGGTGATCAATTAATCACATAGCAGGCGGTCTTTACTGCTTTTGCCCATAAAGACTTTTCCACACTTGTAGTTCTCAATGTAACTCTAATTCTTTCAATCAGAGTTCTGTTCATTCACTCTGCCACTTCATTTTGTTGAGGAGTGTGAGGCATCGTGAATTGACATTTGATGCCTTCTTGATTACAAAAATCAATGAACTCATCACCAGTATATTTTCCACCACTATCAGTCCTGAGGCATTTGATTTTCTTCCTTGTCTTTAACTCAAATTTTGATTTAAATGTTATGAAGGTTGGGAATACATCTCCCTTACTCTTGATAGGAGACACCTAACACCTTCTAGAGTAATCATCAATAAAGGTCACAAAGCATCTTGCTCCACTCAGAGACATAACCGGTGCTTGCCATACATCAAAGTGAATCAATTCTAGAATATCTTTACTTCTAAAATTTGATGCATTATATTTTAGTCAATGCTGCTTACTTGTAATGCAGTGCTCACAGAAGGGTAATGATACCTTTATGAGACTAGTGAGTAGTTTCTGCTCAACAAAAATCTTTAATCTTTCTTCTGACATATGGCCAAGCTTATGGTGTTACAATTTCTGTAAAACTAATCGATGCATTTGCTTCCATATACGTCTCTCCCATAAGCTTGCATAAGTTTGGAGCTATCTTTTTGCCTTCATTACTAGAATTGCCACAAACACAGAGCATATTTGACCAACCTTTGGGCTTTGATACCATTAATAAGAAATAGACTCCACCCGGATAGAGCAAACACATCAATAAAAGAAATTGAGATAAAAAAAGTGACATGCAAGATTTAACGTGGAACACTCTTTAATGAATATAGGAAAAATTATAGGTAAGAATAGAAAACTTTCCATGATAGAAAACAAAGATTACAAGAGAAAGATTTCACAATCCACACTAAGAATTAATACACATGATTATGGAAAAGATATTTTGAGATATATAAAACATTAAACATATTCCTCCTTATATAGTCTTAATAGAGGCCAGATATAATGTGGGATAGAAAACCAATACTCGTGAGTTGGTAGTTATGTAAGACATAAAAGGATATAGTCATGATCACGGAGGAAATACATAAAAATTTAAAGTGCTATAATAAGATGGGTGACAGCCGGACATCTGTCTCAATGATACAATCTTATTGTCATTTAAACCATGCATTTGATGGGTGGTTATTAATTGATAGGGACTTCAACAGTTCTACATTAATAGCTTGGGAAAAACTGTTTTTTCCAAGTAAGTTGTCAGGTACTCATATACCGCTTGTGATGGATGAATATAATCCCAAAAAATGAACTGCCAGGGGTTCTGACACTTTGGTGCTTTTGGGTCGCATAACAGTGACAATCCAAGTTCAGTACTCCCGCAACATGCTTTCTTTGTCTCCACAAAGCCTGGAATGTACGAAAAAATCAATCCACAGTTAACCTTTTTGTGTATCAGTCTTAAATAATTAAACTTAAATTACCATATTTCTTTGGATTATTGATCATGTCGAAAACTAAGTTGTAGAAGTCGGCATAAAGAATTTTGCTCCCTGGAAGGTTTGCCTGTAAGTGTAGCAACAACTTTTCAAGCTTCGCATTGTATAATTGAGAATCCGCGTTCTCGTCGTCCAAACACTTTCCAAACATCTTTGGGTTCTTTAGTCTGGCTTGGATGTTAAATAGTAAACAACCAATTGGAGGCAGACCATTCACTATAAATGTCCGGCAACCAAGATCATACAATTCCTGTTGAACTCCCAAAATCAATTAGTTATTTAATATTGGACATGGTATATCAAATTAAAACATATCTCAAGAAGTATCATAAGAGAAGAGAAAAAGAAAACATAACAAAAGAGACAAAGTTTACCTTAATGAAGTATTTGGTCCTGTTTTGAAGAAAATCTCGATACCCATTCACATCAAACTGAAGCCTCCTTGTGGGAAGAACATAGTAATTGAAATTCCAGTCATTAGTTCCAGAATGGACATACACCAAAGCACCGCCTATGATTTTCGCGGCCCCTTTTTCTCCAACAAATCGTTTAAGCCTTGCTATGTAATCCTTGAACAAGTCCAGTTGCTTTGAAAATGGAATGACGTTTGTCGTAAGTGATGTCAAATCATCGTATCCTGAACCAGCAGATGCAAAGTTAGCACCTGTGACGAGTTCTTTATCATCTAGGCCTGGCTCCAAGAACGCAGGAACGGTGTCTCTGATACCCAATTTTGAAGCAATCATGTCAGTTATCAGTTTCCCATTTGAGAATCTTCCTGTTGATACATGACCTGGAAAATCTTGACCATAAGGGTAAAAATTAGCTTTCAACGGTGTTTCGATATGGTTGTTGTTACCGGTGTCTAGGATAGAGTCACCGAAGAAGAGAATCGCAGAGAATTCTGGCGAAGCTTTTGGGCCTGTAGCATTGCAGCTTACTTGACAGAAAGCTGAACTAAGAAGCAACAAAATCAAGGAAGTGATGGTGATTGCCATTGTCAGAAAACTCAATTATCTAATTGCAAGAGCTTGATTTTTGTAATATGATAATATGCTTTACGTTTGATGGGAAACTTTAGAGATGCCGTGTGCGTTATTTATGAGAAAAAAGTTGACGGATGTCAGATAAAGGAAAATCAATAGGATAGTGATTAATAAAGTTGACAAAAGCTATCAGACGTAGTACAGAGGAAATTGGCACACTTAATTATCAAGAACTCATGTATGATTAAAATCTTGTAAATATCTTCGTTTATTAAATATAATAAAATTTTGGTAAATTTTATAATTTATAATTTTAACAACAAAAGTTGAGGAAAGTGAAAATTTGTCATTGACTAATGCTACAATAAGTGCTTTATACCTTACGACCTCTGAGTTGATAATAAACCAGCTATTAGGCTTCCCTGAAAATTCCATGTTTCTTAAAATTTTCTTGTTATATATAACTTTTAAGTCTTTTCTATATTTGTTTCCATAAACATATTCCATATCAAAGGTACAATGATAGATCCTTTTCCTGCATAAACATTTAAATTGTATTTATTTTGATCATTATTATGTCGAAAATTAGTAGTATCCAGAGAACTTTGCGTACTGGAATGTTTGTATACAATGGAGGACAGTTTGACAAAACACCATGAATTGTTTCAGGTTTTCGAATCAAGGCTGAAAAGGAGTGATGAAAATCACAACAAAAGTATGAAGAATATGGAAGAGAGTTTTAAGAGAGAAAAGAAGATTTTCTCACTATATTCACTTAATAATGATTAAGCTCAATGTGACCTTAAATATAGTTCAGACTTTACATTGAAAGGTTAGTTACCGAGTTAACTAAAAACAAACTAACTACTCCTCCACATTAACTAATTAGTTACTATAATAAACACAAAAAATCAACAAAAACCAACACTAATTATAATCTTTACATCCCCCCTCAAGTTGGACTTTGGTTTTGATGAAAATCAATCAAAGCCAAGAAGAGAGAGGCTTAGTGAAGATGTCGGCGATTTGCAAGGAAGAAACCACATGAACTGGCGAAATGAAACCCCGTTTGTACTGATTTCTAACTACTTGACAATCAATGTCAATGTGTTTAGTTCGTTCATGAAACACTAGGTTACAAGTGATGTGGATGGCAGATTTGCTATCACAATAGAAAAGAATTGGAATTGGAACTGGAACTGGAACCCTCAAATCAACAAGTAGTTGATCCACTACAACTCACACACAACAGATGCCGTGGCTCTGTACTCTACTTCTGCTGAGCTTCGTGAGACTGTATTCTGTCATTTTTTCTTCCAAAAAACTGGACTACTACCCAAGAAAATAAAAAAAAAACAAGTTAAAGACTTTCTGATTGTAATACATGTTGCCCAGTCAGCGCTTAAGTAAGCTCTTAATTTCAAATCAGAATTTACAGGAAAATGAAGGCCCAAAGAAGGATTGTATTTTAGATACTTCAGGACATAAGTTGCGTGTTGAAGATGTACCTCCCTGGGATTCTGCAGGAATTGACTGAGTTGCTACACACAATAAGTGATATCCGGCCTTGAGAATCCCAAATATAACAACCGTCCAACCATACTTCGATACTCCTGAGGATTTTTCAATGGAGGACTACTGTCATCTAGCAAATTACTACCTTTTGGAAAGGGCCCGGGTCCCGGATCCCTAATCCCTAGGCGGCCCCCTCGGGCTGCGCCGACAACGGGCGCCTCAGTACGTCGGACCCGATCCCAACATCCATACAAATACATAATTTGATTCACACATATACTCATTCATGCAATTTTGCATACATTAAAACATAATTAAACACCCCATAAATTAAGGGGCTTCGTGCCATCACAGTCTGAGGGAAATTCAACAAATATTTTCAACTAGAGCATAGTACAAAATGAAATTTAAATCCAAAATACATAAGTATGTTCCATGATGATATGCTGGCGGGCTAACCAAAATACTAACTTAATACAAGGCTCCTAATTAGCTTGAAGTTTCCGATGCCTTGCAAGATCAACGATCGTCTCGTTCTGCACCTGAGGAGGGGAGAGTAATGGGATGAGCTGCGAAGCTCAGTGGCATATACGTTTATAGCCATTGGCAACGAGCTACACAATCAAGCAATATGCATATATATATATATATATCAAGTCATCAACTTATCACTTTGCAATCATCACAAAATATGTCATCTGAGTGTACAATATAACACTTTAACATGTGTCATGCTCAACAAATCAATCATGTATGCACAAACAATTGGCTTGAGAGTTCCGTAAAACGATCCGGATAAACCGAAGTTTATTCCGTAAACTATCCAAGTCCGATTTCTCAAGGATCTCGTTGCCTCAAGCAGGCAGCCGGGAGAAGGCTTTATGTCGACGTGCACGTGACTCCATCCGTTGCTCTCTCACCCAAACAAAGCACATAACGATTCGTTTTATGCTCAAAGCATTTATCAAAGCTTTCACAATTTTCATTCTTTTCATTCTCGCAAAATGCCATAAGGCCTATCAAGGCCATACAAAATCATAATCACAATCCATGTTCAATTTTTCAACACATATAAGTCAACACAAGCAATGTCACATAATGCAAGCAAGTATACACAAGACAATTTGCCCATACACACAATAATCATAAACATATTACCCACCTAATATCACTCGAGTATCCGACTCACTGGTGTCCTTCCTCTTGCGATTGGGTCAGGTCGGCTTGGTTTCCTATAATAAACCAAGTTCTCATTCAATCAATACGCAAAAGAAATATTCCAAAAAGCTTGACAATCAAAAGTAAAGCACTAAAAGTCTACATCCGACTTCCATCTAAATTCCCAAACCCTTAAAGGCTGATTCCGAACTTCCCTTCTTCATAAAACTTGTAGCCCATTATTTCTAGTTCACAACGAATCCAAAATTACCTCAATTGGACATCTACACCAAAAGATATGCCCCAAAATACCAAAAATCGTCTTTGTTGACCACAGGGGTTCGCCGCGGCGAACGACTGTGCTCGCCGCAAAGAACACCTCTTCGCATGTCGCGACGTCGCCCCTCTCGCATGTCGCGACGTCGCCCCTCTCGCACGTCGCGACGAACGCTTCTCTCGCACGTCACGGCGTGCCTCCTTCGCACGTGGCGACGAATTTATTTATTATACGTCGCGACGAACTCCACGTCGCGGCGTGTTCAGACGCACGTCGCGACGTACGGGTCTGGAGCTCGACTCCGAAACCTGATTTCCTGCATTTTTCAACTTCAATCCTTTCCCAAACTCAAATACAACACACCTAAGTCTTAGATCATGTCTTATACTACATTTCTAACCCAGCAACAACTCAAAATCAGTCATAAACACATAAATCCACAAAATCTAACCATTTTTGCCCTAAAACCCTAAAACCACCGATTCTCCTACTTTCATCCTATCTTTTGGTTTAATCCAACCGAAACAAGGTTAAACAAAGCACAACTTACCCGAAAATGGCTTCACACTGTCGGAAATCCTCAACGATCGCAATCCCTCTTCTCTTCTCTTATTCCCTCCACTTATGGCACTTCTCTTCTTCTTCCTTCTTTCTATCTTTTCTTTTCCTTCTTTCTATTTTCTTTCTAACTCTTTTAAGCCTAAGTCAAAGACCATTATGCCCTTCCTAATAAAGCTTTAACCTATCCAACTTAAGCATTCTTCCTAAAATGCCCTCAATCATATTTACCCTTTTAATTCTCACTTAACCACAATTAAACCTTAATTATCCAATAATCCTCTTAATTCAATCAAACTAAGGCATAAACACATAATTATCACAATTCATGCTTAATAACATCATAAAAAAAAATTTAGGGTCCAAACGTTTCTCCCCCTCTTAAAAAAAATTTCGTCCTCGAAATTATTACCTGAATCAGTGAAGAGATACGGATACTTGTCCTTCATAGCTTCCAAGGGCTCCTATGTAGCCTTCTCTACTGAATGATTCCTCCACAGGACTTTGACTAGCTGAACCGTCTTGTTCCTGAGAACCTTGTCCTTGGTATCCAAAATCTCCACTGGCTGCTCCTCATAACTCAGATCATCCCTCAGCTGAACCCCACTAGTCTGAATAATATGAGACGGATCCGATCTATACCTCCTCAACATGGAAACATGAAACACATCATGAATCTGAGACAATTCCGGAGGTAACGCCAACCTGTAGGCGAGTGGTCCAATCCTCTCAAGGATTTCATAAGGACCCATATACCTCGGACTCAACTTGCCCTTCTTGCCAAACCTCATTACTCCTTTTAAAAGAGACGTCTTAAGGAACACTTTCTCACCGACCTGGAACTCCATCTCCTTTCGGTGCGCATCAATGAAACTCTTCATCCTATCCTGAGCTGCCTTCAGCCACTGCTTAACCAGATTGACTTTCTCAACTGTCGTCTGAATCAATTCTGTTCCTATCAGTTTCCTCTCTCCTTCTTCATCCCAACAGATTGGAGTCCTACATCTCCTCCCATACAAAGCCTCATATGGAGCCATCTGAATGCTCGAATGGTACGAATTGTTATAAGCAAATTCGACCAATGGCAAATGCTCATCCCATGCTCCTCGAAAATCCATCACACAAGCCCGAAGCATCCCCTCAAGTATCCGAATGGTCCTCTCAGATTGACCATCCGTCTGAGGGTGAAACGCCGTACTAAAATTCAGCTTAGTCCCTAAGGCTTCCTGCAAACTAGCCCAAAACCTTGAAGTAAACAGAGGGTCCCTGTCCGAAACAATCGAATCCGAAATCTCATGCAATCTCACTATCTTATCGATGTACTTCTTTGCTAGCACATGCAAAGAATCAGTCTGCTTAATCACCAAAAAGTTAGCTGACTTGGTCAACCTATCCACAATAACCCAAATGACATCATGTTTCCTACTGGTCTTAGGCAAACCCATCAGAAAATCCATAGTCACCCTCTGCCACTTCCATTCCGAAATGGACAATAACCTCTGTAACACCTCACTCCCGCAAGACCCGAACCCGACATCGACGGTGATATCCAGATCCGTGCCCCGCGAGGGTGGCGTGCTACATCACTCAGTAGAAGACTCAGTAGAACATTTTTTTTTACACAATCGCACACATATCATCATTAACGCGGAAAGCAATTTGTATAATCAATACAACGGCCTTGGGCCCACTTTTTACATTTACAATTTATTTCGGTCAATTGACTTTACAAATTATCCAAATTAGTAATACAAAAGTCCAAGAATAGAAACACTAAGACAGACGCGAACTGATCCCGACCACTTCTCTGCTTCTTCAACCAGCAGATGTCATACGCCCGTTGCCTAACGGGGTATTCTTCTAAGTCCTGAAAAATAGATGCAAATTTTGGGTGAGTTTTGCGAACTCAGTGAGAAACCATCATCGATGGTTCACTCAACTCATGCATTCACCAATCATATTAGCACACGGTAGCATTAATGATAATATCACATATTATCACATTTCAGTTCCAATTTCATATACATACAATTTCATCATTTACATCTTCCACCATTTACAATCATATATGTATATGCAATGCGCATGTGACACTTGTTCCATTTTCATTTCGTTGTTGTGACTGCGCTGGCTAAATCGATGAATGGGCACATTCGTTGAGCGATGGCTCTGAAAACATGGGCTTGAAGCCACGATACATTGAGCTGCTGCTCTGAATACGTTGGACCTGAGGTCTGTGCGTTGGTGAAAGCTCTCACATCGTTAGGCGTGATATGCCCCGATCGATGCATTCGCTCGGTCCAACCGCCTTTATCGATCACACATTTATGTTTATGCATGCAATGTATATATTCCAATTTCCATTTACATATCATTACTATTTGATTTTGGGTGAGTTTTATAACTCGGTGAGAAACCATCATCGATGGTTCACTCAACTCATGCATTCACCAATCATATTAGCACACGGTAGCATTAACGGTAATATCACATATTATCACATTTCAGTTCCAATTTCATATACACATAAACCCTCCATTATCTCCACATGGCATAATTGCAAAAACTTAAACACATAAAGGTTGAGGAACCAACTAGGTTACTCACCTGTACTTCGAGCTAACATCTGGAAGTTTCGATGAACGTCGGTGATCGGCGCTCCAAATGTGCCTCTATAACAAATGAGAGGATCCGATCACTAATTATCCAATCGAATTAGTATAATGCACATGTAAATGTATAATGCATGTTCATGAGATTTCCGCCCTAAATCCTAATTTTCCCGTAATAAAAATTCCATCTAAAATTAGAAAACTATAGCCATCGACGATTTTCAATTCGGACCTCGATCGGTCCAAAAATAAATAAAACAGTGACCATAGAACAATTACCCGGGGCTACGTCAATTTCCCATCAAAAAAATTCCCAATTTCTCACAAAATGAAATTCAATATTTCACAAATCCGATGCCTCGAGAATCAGGTCAATCGGACATCGGACGGAAAAGAAATTGACAAAAGAAGCAAGAAATTCCAAATTATCAATTAACAAATAAAAATAATAAAAAAATAAAGAATAAGAAATCAGCCTCGCTGGGGCGAGACGTCGCCCCAGCGGGGCCGTTTAATCCGGCCTCGTCGCTAGGGCGAGGCGTCGCCCTAGCGACGCGGACCCTTAACGCCTCGTCACTAGGGCGAGGCGTCGCCCTAGTGACAAGGCATTATTCCCATTCTCCTTCCCCTTTTTCATGATTTTTAAACCAACTTCCAATACCCATAATTCTTAGCACACATTTCAGAACAATACAAATTATACCTTGTTGGAAAGAGCATAGAAAGCTCTACAATTCTTAAGAAGACCATAAAAATTAATTTCACCCCTAAAGGTGTCAAAAATCCAATCACACCAACTGCCTACACAAAACCTATCACAACAGGACAGTACCTTACCAATTCCATAACTCACTGATTCTTTAGTTAAAAATTTCCACAACAATATGAGCAATCAGTTCACAATGTTATCTATAACTCTTATAAACAACCCAACATCAAATTCTATTGTTAACTGTATCAAACAATTCCATAAACAATCTGTCTTCTGAAATCAACCAATCTGGACAGTAATTTTCCATTCCACATATCTCATAGCACAAATATCACAAAAATCACAACCTTATGTTCCTGAAAAGATAAGATCCCAAACTTCAATGTTCATGAAGAACTCAAACTCCAATTCGATTTCCAACATTTTCAAATCTGTTATGCAAGTTTCTGACCTAACCAGCACTTAACATCACAATGTAGGTTCAGATTTTGAAATTCCATATCTCCCACATCTGACTTCCAAAAATTATAAGCCATATATCATTTTCAAAATCAATCTGTCATCTAGAACTCTTCAGTACAATTCAAACTCCAATTCAATTCACAAAATTACAAAATTCTTCCAAGTCCGAATGTGCACTAAATGTGCCAATTCAACTAGGTTTCAGTCAAGGCATAAAACAGTCATTAGAAATCAGTTCATATCTCCCAATATACAACTCGAAAATTAACAAGATCAGTGGTAATGGAAAGCTAACTCAATAGGCTACAACTTTCATGAAGACCATTTTCCTAATCCTATACCAATTAATTTAGAAAATTAGCAAAACTCATTTGACATATTTGCGGGTACTGTTCCCAGACCCAGAAACAGAAACTTTCCATGCCAATTTTAGACCTTCTAACATTAAAATTTACCAACACCTATTTCACACTAAAATGAAGCCAACATCCCAAAGTTTACTTGGGCACAAACCTCACCTCATTTGCTCACCTATACAATTAATTATGAACAAAACAGTACCATAGGTTCAAAACTCAATTTCCAGCTTTCAACATTAACCTATCTTCTATCACTTCCAACATCCATAACACATCACTAAGCATCAAATTATACCTCTAATTCAGCTACAAACTAATCACAACATTCACTTATATAATTTACTAAACTTTGGCAGCACATATCTACCCAATTATCATACTTGTTTCCTTTCATTTGAGCTAACAAACTCAATCCAAAACCAAGCCAAAACTCACTTAAAACTATAATCATTCATTCATCCATATATAAGCACATAATGAAACCCATTCTAACCTACCCTTCTTATGCTCAAGTACACATATAAATAGTCTCCATGCATGCTTCTACCTACTAAAAGAAAGAATATAACCAAACTACTTACCTTAAATGAGTTACAAGCTCTACTTTCCTCCAAGCTCTAAGTTCACACCAACTTCTTTTGTTTCAAACCTCATCCACGGTTATGACAAGCATCCCAAAGAGCATCATCAATTCAAAGTTTCAACTTAGCTTGTGTATGAAGAAAAGCAAGCAAGGAACTAAGAAGTGTCTTGTAGGAGATAAGTAGAAGAAAATTTCAAGGAGGAGGAGGATGGTTTTGAGGATGAACTTTTCAATTTTAAAAACACTCTTGTTCAACTTTCAAGGAGATAATTTATACACTAAAGAATGATAAACGTGTGTGACAAGGGAGGCTCCAACTTTGAAAGTCGTGGATGATGCATATAAAGAGACAAAAATGAAGAGGACACTTGGCATTTAAAAGAGTAAAAGACATAAACAACTTAATTAACATAATTTAATCATAAACTTTCATTAGTCTCACTTAAACATTAATCATGGCACTAGAATAATTCTTAACATTCTTTATCCACTAATCTCATGCAATTAGGCAATCTTTTTCAGTACAAAAAGGTTTACTCAGTCGGTCAGTTGGAATTTTCCGGTCCGGGAAAGAACCCTGAAAAATTCCAGAAAAATTTCCATAAATTCCTAAAAATGGGAAACAATTTATGACGCACTCCAAATAATTTTCCAAATACTATTATCCCATAAATTTCACAAAAGGTCCCAATTTGAAACCTAAGCCGGAAAATGTCATGAATGCATGTTACCATGTGCATATGCAAAACAATCATCAGTCATAGAGGCTATATGTTGTATGCGCATGCCGAGTTCTAATTCAATACTCCTAATCCGTCCCAATTTACCAAAATATCCTTCCCATCGGAGATGGGATGTTACAACCTCAACTTGCCTGAAGGTGCCTGGTGTTCAGCCTTCACTTGCTGACACACTAGACACTTACTGACAAACTCTGCTACATCTCTCTTCATGCCTTTCCACCAAAAATGTTCTCTTAAGTCCTTGTACATCCTGGTGCTACCCGGATGCATCGCATAAGGCGCATTGTGTGCCTCATCCATAATCTCATCTTTTACCTCCTGCACATCTGGGATACATAATCTGTTCCCCATTGTCATAAGCCCATCATCTCTCACCTCTACTTCTGAAAGCTTACCCTTCTAAATTTCATCTCGAAGCTTGCTCAAATCTGCATCTTGAACCTGCAATTCTCTAACTTTCTCCCTGAGTATCGGTCTTACTCGGAAGTTAGCTAGAAGACAATCTGACTCCTCCTGCTTTAAGCTTATCTTAAGCTTAGCCATCTCTTCCAATAAAGGAAGATAAACCGTCCGAACATGAGCAATCGAAGATTTTCTGCTCAAAGCATCCGCCACTACATTGGCCTTGCCCGAATGATATTCAATCAGCAAATCATAATCCTTAAGCAATTCGATCCATCGTGGATGTCTCAAATTCAATTCCTTCTGACTCAACAAATACTTAAGACTCTTATGATCGGTAAAGATCCTCGTCTGGACTCCGTACAGATAATGCCTCCAAATTTTTAAAGGAAAGATCACAGCTGCCAACTCCAAATCATTCGTTGGATAGTTCAACTCATAAAGCTTCAACTGCCTCGAAGCATAAGCAATCACCCGATCTCCCTGCATCAAAACACAACCGAGACCCTTCCTCGAAGCGTCATTATACACAGTATATCCCTCATCACCCGATGACAAAATCAGAATCGGGGCACTCGTCAATCTATGCTTGAGCTCCTCGAAGCTCTTCTGACACTCATCATTCCAGAAAAACTTTTGATTCTTCCGCAACAACATAGTCATCGGAGCGGCTATCATAGAGAATCCCTCCACAAATCTCCTGTAATAGCCTGCCAAACCCAGAAAACTCCTCACCTCTGCTACATTCTTCGATGCTTCCCAATTCACCACATCTTCTATTTTCTTTGGATCCACATGCACTCCTTGCTCTGAGATCACATGTCCAAGAAATGAAACTTCTCTCAGCCAAAATTCGCATTTATCGAACTTGGCTTACAACTCATTTCTCCTCAAAGTCTCCAAAGCAATCCTCAAATGCTCCTCATGCTCCTTATCACTCTTGGAATAAACCAATATATCATCAATAAAGACAATGATAAATTGGTCCAAGAATGGCTTAAAGACCCGATTCATCAAATCCACAAAAGCTGCAGGCGCATTCGTCAATCCAAAGGGCATAACCAAGAACTCAAAATGCCCATACCGAGTCCTGAAAGCGGAATTGGGCACATCCGACTCCTTAATCCTCAACTGATAGTAACCTTATCTCAAGCCTATCTTAGAGAAGACTTTTGCCCCTTGCAATTGATCAAACAGATCATCAATGCGAGGAAGCGGATATCGGTTCTTCACCGTGACCTGATTCAGCTTCCGATAGTCCACACACATGTTCAACGATCTATCTTTCTTCTTCACAAAAGAACCGAAGCTCCCCAAGGCGAAGAGCTCGGTCGAATATACCCTTTCTCCAACAACTCCTCTAACTGCTCCTTAAGCTCTTTCAATTTCGCCGGAGCTATCCGATAAGGCGGAATTGAAATCGGGGCTGTACCTGACAAAAGCTCAATGGGAAACTCAATTTCTCTAGCTGGTGGTAGTCCTAGCAATTCCTCGGGAAAGACATCCGAAAATTCCCTGACTACTGAAATATCCTCAAGCTTCCCCCTATCTGCCCTGGAATCTATCACATAGGCCAAAAATGTCTCACACCCCTTACTCATCATCTTCTCTGCTGTCAGAGCTGAAATAATTCTGGGCGGACTTGCTTTCCTGTCCCCAGTAAACACCACTCTTCTGCCACTATCCAATTCAAATTCTACCGTCTTCTGCTTACAATCCAGACGGGCGTTGTACCTTTCCAATTTATCCATGCCCAAAATCACATCTAATCCTCCCATCTTCAGTGGCATCAAGTCGACCATTAGAAGTTCTCCACCAATACAAATCTCATAACCTCTAAACACTTGACTGAAAATAATATACTGACCGATTGGAGTACTCACCATCAGCGGAGTATCCAAAGGGCTCACAATTCTATCACACACAGGTCTACTCGAAGAAACAGACGAATGAGTAGAACCCGAATCAATCAAAGCAATCACATCATCAGAAAAGAGTCGAACCATACCAGTGACAACATCAGGAGCGGTCTCTGCATCCTCCCTAGTCATCGCAAACACCCTGGATGATGCCTGCCCTCTCGGTCTCCCTGGAATGCTCACTCTCTTAACTACATCTGAACTGCCTACTTCTGTTACAGTCCTCTGACCCACAGTCTCTGCTCTCCTAGGAACTTGCATCTAACTCCGCTCTTGTCGTGGAGACTGAGGACACTCTCTAGCAATGTGCTCCTTTTCTCCACAGTTGAAACAAGCTCCTGTCAATCTGTAGCACTCTCCTCTATGAGGTCTCCCACAATGCTCACACTTCGGAACGAATGGCCTATCCCCATCTCCCCTTCTACTGCCGCCCACCATTGAGGCTTGGTGAGAAACAGTAGAAGTCCTCATCGGCCTAGGTCGGCTCGCACTGCTCTCTCTCCTCTGATGAGCAGAAGCTCTGGCACTCTATCTGCATAGGAGTACTAATCTGCCTCCCTCTTGGCTCGCTCTCTTCCTTTTCACTTCTTGTTCATCGCACTCTTGATATTCTCAACCCTCGAGTCGCCTCAACCAATCGCTGAAAATCACGAAGTTACGCACAATTACTTTTTCTCTCGATGGCCAAGTGCGCATCCGACTCAAACCGGCACATCTAGCAATTTCACTCAAAGATCGATCCAAGCATACCTCGCCAACTGAGTGAACCGACGCTCATACTCACTGACCGTCATCTCCCTCTGAGTCAAACTGAGGAACTCCCTTTGCTTCTGCTGAATATATACCTCAGACAGATATTTCTTCCTGAAAGCAGCAAGGAAGTTCTGCCATGCCAACCCTATTGGCCTCATCGACTCCACAGCACAGATCTCACCAATCTGAGCATCTCCACAGAGCGGTGGCGGCATAAATAACTCTCTCGTCATCCTCACACTCCATCTGATCTAGCACCCTCTCAGTCTTTCTCAGCCAAGTCTCGGTTTCTTCTGGATCTGTTGTTTCAAAGAAATCGACTGCCCTATACTTTCTCAACTTATCAAATCGTTTTCCCTTCTTAGATGGGGCTGAAGCAGAAGGCTGTGGCATCTGACCCATAGCCTGAACAAATGCCTGAGTGAACGCCTGAAACAATCCCGGATCCAATGGAGGCACTTACTCCTGCGAAACTGGTGACTCCTGAGTTTGTGACGGAACGGGCTCACTACCTAGCCCTACAGAAGCCTCAGCATTTTCTGGGGCTACTGACTCATCAGTCCTCTCCTCTCCTGTCGGAGAGTCAGGTGCAACAGATCCTTGCATAACTCCTCGTGTCCTTTTACGAGGTGGCATCGTACTCCTTCCAATGGAAACACTAAGGATTAGCTACAGGTCAATCTATATGTATGCATGATATGCATGTCACTTAATGCACTCAATCAAATGCAACATATAAGCAAATATAAAAAAAGTCGTCCTATATGCATTCTAAGCCGAGGACACTAAACCTAGGCGCTCTGATACCAAAAATTTTGGGCCCGGGCCCGGGTCCCGGATCCCTAATCCTGAGGCGGCCCCCTCGGGCTGCGCTGGCAACGGGCGCCTCAGTACGTCGGACCCGATCCTAACATTCATACAAATACATAATTCGATTCACACATATACTCATTCATGCAACTTCGCACACATTAAAACATAATTAACCACCCCATAAATTAAGGGGCTTCGTGCCATCATAGTCTGAGGGAAATTCAACAAATATTTTCAACTAGAGCATAGTACAAAATGAAATTTAAATCCAAAATACATAAGTATGCTCCATGATGATATGCTAGCGGGCTAACCAAAATACTAACTTAATACAAGGCTCCTAATTAGCTTGAAGTTTCCGATGCCTTGCAAGATCAATGATCGTCTCGTTCTGCACTTGAGGAGGGGAGAGTAATGGGGTGAGCTGCGAAGCTCAGTGACATATACATTTATAGTCATTAGCAACGAGCCACACAATCAAGCAATATGTATATATATATGTATCAATTCATCAACTTATCACTTTGCAATCATCACAAAATATGTCATCTGAGTGTACAATATAACACTTTAACATGTGTCATGCTCAACAAATCAATCATGTATGCACAAACAATTGGCTTGAGAGTTCCGTAAAACGATCCGGATAAACCGAAGTTTATTCCGTAAACTATCCGAGTCCGATTTCTCAAGGATCTCGTTGCCTCAAGCGGGCAGCCGGGAGAAGGCTTTATGTCGACATGCACGTGACTCCATCCGTTACTCTCTCACCCAAACAAAGCGCATAACGATTCGTTTCATGCTCAAAGCATTTATCAAAGCTTTCACAATTTTTATTCTTTTCATTCTCGCAAAATGCCATAAGGCCTATCAAGGCCATACAAAATCATAATCACAATCCATGTTCAATTTTTCAACACATATAAGTCAACACAAGCAATGTCACATAATGCAAGCAAGCATACACAAGGCAATTTGCCCATACACACAATAACCATAAACATATTACCCACCTAATATCGCTCGAGTATCCGACTCACTGGTGTCCTTCCTCTTGCGATTGGGTCAGGTTGGCTTGGTTTCCTATAATAAACCAAGTTCTCATTCAATCAATACGCAAAAAAAATATTCCAAAAAGCTTGACAATCAAAAGTAAAGCACTAAAAGTCTACATCCGACATCCATCTAAATTCCCAAACCCTTAAAAGCTGATTCCGAACTTCCCTTCTTCATAAAACTTGTAGCCCTTTATTTTTAGTTCACAACGAATCCAAAATTACCTCAATTGGACATCTACACCAAAAGATATGCCCCAAAATACCAAAAATCATCTTTGTTGACCACAGGGGTTCGCCGTGGCGAAGCCCCGCTCGTCGCGGCGAACGGCTGTGCTCGCCACGACGAACACCTCTTCGCACGTCGTGAAGAACGCTTCTCTCGCACGTCGCGACGTGCCTCCTTCGCTCGTCGCGATGAATGCTTCTCCGCTCGTCGCGGCGTGTTCAGACGCACGTCGCGACGTACAAGTCTGTAGCTCGACTCCGAAACTCGATTTCCTGCATTTTCTAACTTCAATCCTTTCCCAAACTCAAATATAACACACCTAAGTCTTAGATCATGTCTTATACTACATTTCTAACCCAGCAACAACTCAAAATCAGTCATAAACACATAAATCCACAAAATCTAACCATTTTTTCCCTAAAACCCTAAAACCACCGATTCTCCTACTTTCATCCTATCTTTTGGTTTAATCCAACCGAAACAAGGTTAAACAAAGCACAACTTACCCGGAAATGGCTTCACACTGTCGGAAATCCTCAACGATCGCAATCCCTCTTCTCTTCTCTTCTTCCCTCCACTTACGACACTTCTCTTCTTCTTCCTTCTTTCTATCTTTTCTTTTCCTTCTTTCTATTTTCTTTCTAACTCTTTTAAGCCTAAGTCAAAGACCATTATGCCCTTCCTAACAAAGTTTTAACCTATCCAACTTAAGCATTCTTCCTAAAATGCCCTCAAACATATTTACCCTTTTAATTCTCACTTAACCACAATTAAACCTTAATTATCCAATAATCCTCTCAATTCAATCAAACTAAGGCATAAACACATAATTATCACAATTCATGCTTAATAACATCATAAAAAAATTCGGGGTCCAACACTAGAGCTGTGTCCTTTTCCTGAGTCAACATCATAAACTTTGTACCCCTTTCTTCCTCCGACATAGCCCAGAAAAATGCACTTGTAGGCTCTAGCAGCAAATTTATCCTTTTGTGGGCTTGTGCCTGTTGAATAACACAAGTATCTAAAATTCTTCAAGTTGCCAAGATCAGGTGGTCTTCTCATCAAAACTTCATACGGAGCTTTCCACTTCAAATTTGCAGTAGGCAAATTATTGATTAAGTAAGTAGCATGTAGAATAGCTTCTCCCCAAAATTTGTTTGACATGTGAGCTTGATGCAGCAAGGCTCTTGCTACTTGATGAATGTGTCTATGCTTCGTTTCTACTCTTCCATTCTATTGTAGGGTATATACACAGGATTTTTAATGATTAATTCCATGATCAATAAAAACTTGTTGGCAATTCTCCTCCATTATCTGTTCTAACTATCTTAATAGTGCAATTATACTGTGTTTTCACCATTGTAAAAAACTTGCTTAAGATGGAGCTAGCTTGGTCCTTAGTTTGCATAAGAAAGGTCTAAGTAACTCTGCTGCAATCTTCCACTATGGTTAGGAAATAAAAGACTCCTATTAAAGATGGCCTTCTATATGGACCCCAAACATCAACATGAATCAATTCAAAAAGTATCTCACTATGACTTTCACTAATGTGAAACGGCATTTGAGACTGTTTAGCCTTTACACATACGTGACAAGCAGTATCAGAATTGTTCAAGCTTTTATTAACAAAAGGAAACTTCTTTACAATTTCAAGAGAGGGGTGTCCTAACCGTTTATGCCACAATGCAATAGAGTCAACACCATTAACACTTTCTATGCATTTAGCATCCTTATTCAAACAACAAACATCAATTCTATCTCTATCTCTACTTAGAGAATCAAATTCATTCAAAACATCACAATTAAAAGATTCTTCAATAAGGTAGTATAGATGACCAACAACTTTTCCAACTGCCAGCAAACTCTTAGATTTCTGGTCCTGTAAAACATAGAAGAATGGATAGAAAGTGAAAACTTCATCTTCATGTTTCAAGATTATGTTCACAGATAACAGGTTATACTTGAAACTTGGTACATAGAAAACATGTTTCAATACAACACCCTTGCTAAGTCTTATTTCTCCTATCATGCTAACCTTCTTTATTGATCAATCTGGCAAATTAACTGTAGATTTCCCTTTCACTAGAACTAACTTACTAAACAGACAAGCATTTCCTAAAATATGTATGCTAGCCCCAATATCCACTATCCAACAAGAGTTCTTCATGCCTTTATTGCCTATTGTCTTTTCAAGAGCAGAAATATTACCTACAAATTCAGCAGTGAAGTTCACCTTCTCCATGTTCTACATCTGAGTTTTTTCTTTCATCATTTTTGATAGCTTCTGTTGAATGATTGCCCTCATACTTAATCCTCCATTATCCTCCTCACTGTCATCCAAAGGTGTTTCTGCCAAGTTTGCCTGTCTTATTTTACCTCTAGTTTTCTTTTATTGTTTTTTAAGATCAACATACCACTCTGGATAACCGTGTAACTTAAAATAGGTATCCTTAGTGTGTCCATCCATTTTGCAAAAAGAACACTTCTTATCCTCTTTATTTGTTTTCCATTCCTTTTTCTTGCCATTCATTTTCCTTGAGTTAGCAATCTTTGCTAGTCCTGATCCAAACATAAGTGCACTGCCTTCTGTTGTCTCACCAAAAGAATCAGAAAATTGCTTTTGCCTCTCAACATTCATCAGCATTGAATATACTTTATCTATGTTAGGATAAGGATCCATCATGAGAATCTAGTTCTTAACATGACTGTAAGATTCATTTAGTCCCATTAAGAACTGTATGATTTTAACATTTTCATTAATTTTCATAATCTTGCCAGAAATATCATAGGTACAATAGCCACTTATACACTGAGGAACAGGTATAATACACTGCAGTTCATGCCACATTTTGCACAATTTTGTGAAGTACATTGAAAGGCTAGACTTACCTTGTGAAATGCTTCCAGTCTCTCTCCTGATCTAGTACTCTTGAGGTCCTGTAGAATCACCAAATTGTTTTGCAAGTTTGTCCCATAGGTCTTTGGCAGAGGATACATACAAAAACACATCATAAAGATCCTTTGTCAACGAGTTCAAAATCCAAGATTCCACCATGGCATTGGCACTCATAACCTCCTCGTAATCTGTCGCATCCTCAGCTGGAATCTAAATCTTGCCAGTAATGTAGCCAAGTTTGTGCTTAGCTACAAGAGCTTTCTTCATAGAAGTGCTCTACGTCCTAAATTGAATCCATTCAGAGGTGTAGTTACAAGACTAACAGCTGGATTTTCAGAATCTTTCTTCTGATTCGTTGTCATCTTCAAGCTGCAGTTCTTGAATCTATTCTCGAAGAATCGAAAAATAGAAAAAAAATTCCGATAATCACAATCAATTCCCGCTACAATCAGCAAAGAATCGAACAGCTACTCTCCAATCAAGGTCTTGAAGTCTCAAATCTAGATCCTAAATAGAGAAGATGAAAAACGGTTACCACGCTCTGATACTATATGAAGAATATAGAAGAGATTTTTAAAAGAGAGAAAAGAAGATTTTCTCACTGTATTCACTTAATAATGATGAAGCTCAATGTGAGCTTAAATATAGTTCAGACTTTACATTGAAAGGTTAGTTACCGAGCTAACTAAAAACAAACTAACTACTCCTCCACAGTAACTAATTAGTTACTATAACAAACACAGAAAATCAACAAAAACCAACACTAATTATAATCTTTACAAAAAGATGGTCCTACATGATCATTGCATAAGTGCATCCATAAGATTTTCAAAACATGAAAAAAGAAATGACCGCTAATTGCTGCTGTCTCTCGTAATTTAAACCTCTTTGCGAATGTTAATTTTCACTAAAAAATATTTCTACTATAATTAATAAGTTGGTCGTGGACTAGTGATCTTGATTTACGAGTGAATTCATTTCAAATATAAGATTAATAATATTTACTATGGCTTTGTCTTGTGTCAATTAATAAGTATAATACTACAATTAGAGGCATTATTCTTCCCAATAATTAAGTTACTTTTTGTTCTTAAGAGGTGGTTGGAAATCAAAAGTGTTAACCTTAATATTGTTGGACAATTCATTAATTCCACTGATGATATCTACACTATGTTTCCTCATTAGTCTTTGTGATATCTTAAAGCATATGCAATGAATGAATTGAATTCAAACTAAAAGAATGATTTATTGACTCACCATTTATAATATTGGTTAGTTTTCTTGTCAATTTAAAGATTCATACTCGGGTATAGTTTAGAAAATCTCATTCATGTCTCATAGTCATTTAATTATGTTTTGTTGACTACACTTAACTGATGTAGATGTCTCTTAAACCTTCAAAATTGATTGTCGTTAGATCAATGTTTCCAAATCATTGCAAAAGACTATCAAGTTTCTTCAAAGTTGTATTCATCAGCTAATAAAGATGGGAAGTAAATGATAGACTTTAGCCTTGCTATCTTACCTCTCCACTTATGTTATCGTAAGAGTAAGAGGTGAAAGGATTTGTAAGTATTTATACTTTTAACCACAAGAGAGAGAGAGAGAGAGAGAGAGAGAGAGAGAGAACGAGATTCTTAATTTTCATTGTTGTATTAGTACATAAATTTAGAAGGGATTTTTTTTCTATCAATTTGCTCCCTCTAGGTGATATGGTTATGAGTGAGGAACCTCAGACAAACGTAAATAATGAAAAGTATGTTAGTCACTTGTTACATAAAGTCACAAAGGCATTAATTATATTAATTAAAAATTATTTATTAATTTTATTTAAAGTTGTAGTTGAGAAAGTTTATATGTGTATTAGAAATTTTAAATTAAAATATTTAAATTAACTTTTAACTCTATCCAAAGGTCTATTTAAACTTTTGACTCAATTTTGATCTTATATATATATATATATATATATATATATATATATATATGAACACACATATGTAAAGAATTGTCATTGAGTACTTTTTATACCTTTTACTAACTTCAATAATTATATTTGGGGATTCGATTAAAATTTTGAGGGTGACAAGTATTATTTATAGTTAAATTAGTTAGTAAACTTTGAGAACAAATTTGAATATTATACACTTCAATATATAAATTTTAGAAATTAGAAGAAGAACATTTACTCTTAGATATCAATAGAAAAGTTTGATTATGATATGTTGAACATTTTGCATCATATGCTTGGAAATGATTGATCAATTTGTTTTGAAAGTAATGTACATCCGTCCTTTTAAAGTTCTTGAATTATTGCTGGACCGACCTTTTAAATGTTGATGAATTATTGCTGCACCCTCATGTACAATGTCCATTAACATGGATTTATTAGACTTATTCTTCGGGATTAGTAGGCCGTGTCTTTAAACCCTGGAAAACAAATCAGAGACTGCAACAAAAATATATTTAAAAAAAAGGCTGCAACTGAACTACAAATATGAAAACTGACTGAAAATTATTATAACTTTTAAATACATAAATTTTAGTAAGTTATAGAAGACAATTTACTCTTAGTTTGTTAAGAAGAAACTGATTATGACAACACGAACATGTTAATGGATGATTCTAAAAATAAAATTAAGTACGTGTACATATATAATTAAGAGACCAGGGTCCTCGAGCATGTTGATGAATTTATAGCGTCAGTGACATGGATGTGGCTTACATTGGGATCGGAAGCCTTTCATTATACCGAACATCCTAACAATCTTATCCGAAAACTTCGCAAGAATCCCCTCCACCCGTTCGTCTCGCAGCTGAAGAGTACGTGTCAATGTACTTAAAATCTTTTTATCAACACTAGCTTTTTGGTATTGGGAAAATTTCAGAAACTAATTAACAAGTGAAAAAATGTGTGCTGGGAATAATAGTTTCTAAAAACTTTATACATAAATAGAACTTCCTGTAATAAAATGCAATTGAGTAAAATCCGGTGAAGCTTTTAAATAGGAACCACAAGCTACGTATTACATGTCTTATGAAAAAATATCAATAACTATTCCATTTCACCAAAAATAGTGATAGAAAAGCTCTTATAGATGTCTTTTGTTGTTATATGTCTTAAAAAAGGTATGACTTCTGAACAAACTTCGTTCTATATTTTGTATTTTGGTTTGGAGACGATATCTTGGTATCCACAAGTTCTTAAGACCCACCAAGCAAGACAGAAAGAAGACGAGAAATAAATTTAGTAATATACACTACGAAAAATTTCGTATTTTAACTTATGTTTTCAATCCAGACGTTCTAATAATACGACTGACTTGTACTAACTTCACAGAGAATTTTTCTTAACAACTTTTAACGATAAATATAATAAACGACTGACTTGTACTAACTTCATAAAGGATTTTTCTTAACAACTTTTAACGATAAATATAATAAACGAATAATTCAAGTGATTAAAAATAATAACGAACTTAAATGAATACATTTGAGATTAAAAAAACAACTTCTCTAATTAATTCAGCTCCTTCAATGCTAGATCGGGAAGTTGTTCACCAAGAGTACTCAGTTGCTGGAATTTTTGGACACCATTTCTACTATTGATAGTCACACAATCAACATCCAATCAGTTCATCAAAAGCCACACAAAGGATGAAGAACAACAGTATAGAACGAATATATAAACCAGAAAATAATTTAGCTACAAAACTTCCCAAAGAACACCCTCAATTGTCGTTGAATAATAGAGGAATACCCAACTGCAGAAGGTCGTGTAATCAACCAAAAATACAGGCCATAAATAGATCAACAAGCCAAGTTATGTAAAAACAAGGTAAAAATTCCCAACAGCAAGAACAACCAATCAACCACAATACATCAAAGGAAAATGCAGTCATGCACCATTCAGTTCAAGTCACTTGATACTATTCCAGAGTTTTCATCAGATAGATTTCAATCTTTAGTCAATCATCTACATAAAATTATTAAAAATCATTGTAGGGATCTCAACTGCTAAGTCATACAAAGCTCCTTTCCAAAATTGACAACATGTAGTCCAATACACGTGAATTCCAATCAATTTACAATTGCCATGATCAATTCAAAATCTAGAAAATTTCCTTCCTTAGATAGCTATTATCCCAAAATAGACTATATACTTAAATTCTATTTTAATTAGGTTTTTAAACCTTATCAAACTTGTCTTGGAAGAGTCTCATGTAAACATCACTAGGTCCAATTATCAAATAATGTTCAAAATTAAATAATAAGATATAATCACCTATATCTTAACAACAATAATACTTAATCAAAATTTCATAAGAAATCAAATTAAGCAAGGTTCTGCATTTCAAAATTAATCTTAAAAAAGACAACATCTTTACTATACAACTTTGACCAAGTATAAGCAGACAACAAACTGACATAGTGGAAGCCTTCTATAGACCTGTTGAATTACTCAAGATTGCTAAGAATATAGAACTCTAATTTTGTTGGCTCACAAAGAAGACCGAAAAGAAAAGAGAATTATGAGAAAGGGAATTCTTATTTCATTGATAAAAAAAGTATTGACTTTCAGCTACAATGCCTTTATATAGGTAGAAATCTTAAAGATAAAAGGAAAACCGTGATTATGCTAAAAAATTCAAAATATTCCTAAAACCCGAAATTTACCAAGAATGAAGCCCAAAATGGAGCATCCAAAATTGATTACCTATGAAAGCAATTACGGAATCAAAAATTACCAAAAATAGAAAATTTGTCAAATTGAATGCTCGAATTGGTCCATAAGTATGAAACTGCCACTATATGCGCTTTATCCCATTGCTCCAACTATTGTAATGCTTTCCGATTAGCATCTTTCTCTCTAGGAATAAGAAAATTTACCCTCGAATTGGCTGTTTGGTCATCATCAAAAGAGTCACCATAAAAGGGCATTAGATGTTTGACATTGAATACATCTGAAGTCTGAATGTGACTAAACAACTTAAAACGATTTTGGGGTTGATTTTCTCCACAATCTCCAAAGGCCCAAGTTTCATAACTGACAACTTGTTGTAGTCATCTACAGCAAATCAATCACAAGTGAGGACAGCCCTAACGTAGTCACCAACATCAAATTCCATGTGTCTTTGTTTTTTATTAACAGCTTGTTTGTACTTGGAATCAACCTGTTAAAGGTTCTCAGTGACTTTCTTATGAACCGCCTGTAATGAACCCACAAAATCCTCTGCTATGCCATGAAATTGAGTCCACTGTGGCACAGGGAGTAAGATTAGGGGACCCGAAGGCACAACAAAATACATCTCTTGGAATGGGCTAAAACAGGTATTCCTATTGATAGGATGGTTATGAGCAAACTTTGCTTGACATAATTTCTGATCCCAACTCTTCACATGATCACTTACTAGACGTCGTAGCAAATTGCCCAATGATCTATTGACAACTTCAATTTTCCCATTTGTTTGGGGTTGATAGGCACCACTAAAGTTGAGTTGTGCATTGATCATTTTCCATAAGAATTAGCCCACCCTCTAAAGGTGTATCCATTATAAAATTGGAATCATCTTGTCTGATTTCTCCACCAAAAATGACTAAAGAACTTGGTGTCCCTGTCTGAGACAATAGATTTGGTAACCCATTTAGACGATAGACATCCTGAAAAAACAGTTGCGCGACACTAAAAACGTTAGTTTTCTTCTTACAAGGGATCAAGTGAACTACCTTGGAAAACTGATCAACCACGAAGAAGATGGAATCATTACCTCGCTATGTACGAGGTAATCTTAGCACAAAATCCATGCTAATATCAACCCATAACTATGTTGGAATGAGTAATGGTTTGTATAACCCTGCAATGGTTACCACCCCTTTCGAGACTTGTCACACTTGATAACACTAGACATACTTCTCTACCTCTTTTCAAATTGTGGGCCAAAAGTAGGAGGCTTGGACTAGCTGTAGAGTGTGATCACGCCCAACATGCCCCCCATTATGTAGCTCTTTAACAATCTTCAGCCATAAGCTGCAATATGGGATATATAGTTGATTCTCTTTTAATAGAAACTTGTCTAATAATACAAAACTAGCTTTTTCTCCTGCCTGCACAACACTCAAAATGCCAAAAAAATATAGGTCAATATCAAAAAAATCACGAAATGTATAAAAACCAAATACCTCCACATTCATTTTAGTCAACAATGCCCTTCAACGGCTCAAAGAATCTGCCACACGATTCGTCACCCCCACCTTATGTTTCACCACAAAAGTAGATAAACGACCTAAGAGGTATGTCTAGTCGACACCTTATCCTACCTATGGAGGTGCTTTAAGGCTTCGTGATCAGTATAAAGGATGAACTCTTTGTGAAACAGATAGTGCTTCCAATGTTTGATAGCTTATACAACAACATAGAACTCCACATCATAGATACTGTAATTAAGCTTAGATCCGTATAACTTCTCGTTGTAGTGTGTCACTGGTCTACTTTTCTGGCTCAAAACTGCTCCATTGCCCACCTTTGAGGCATCACTATGTAATTCTAATGGCTTGGAAAAGTCAGGCAATGTTAATAATGGTGTTGTAGTAAGGTATTATTTTATCAATTGGAAAGTTCCCTCAACCTCTTTAGTCCATAGAAGTTTGCCTCCCTTCACACAATCTATGATTGGGGCCATGATATTACTAAAGTGGGGAATGAAACGCCTATAAAAAGACGTCAAACCCTGAAAACTGTGGACCTCAGTGATGGTTTATGGTTATAGCCATTGCTTCAATGTTGGACTCGTCAACCTGTAGTCCGTCTTTAGAAACCACATATCCCAAGAATAGGACTCTATCTATCATGAATACATACTTCTTTATTCTTTGCCAATGATCCGAGTTTAAATCAAATCTGGTCGATGCCGTAGATCTGAACAAAACCGCACCCAGATCTTGGTTAAAATACCGGGTTCAAATTTAATTTGGTATCGGCCGTTTTGATCGATGCCGGCGGTCATGTGATTCGGAAAAATACCGGTGATTCCGGTAATTTTCGGTTTTCCTAGGGACCTATTTGCAAAAAAAAAAACTTTTAACCCTAAAAATCTACCCAACCCCCCCGGCCCCGGCCCTGACCTACTCACTACTCTCCTCTTCTTCTCTCTTCTCGCCTACGCTCCTCCGTCCGTCTCCGCCGCCCTCGTCCGCCAGATCCATGTCGTCCGTCGCTCTCCCGCCACGTTGCTGCCCTCCTTGGTCTAGATCTGGACTCCGGTGGTCTTCTCGTCCGTCTGTGGAGTCTTCGGCTCTTCGTTCTTCTCCCTCGCATCGTCGCCTCGTCGTTCCTCCACGCCAGCTTCAGTCGGTTCTCCCTCGCATCGTCGGTCCTCCACCGTGAGCAGCAGCCTTCGCGGCCTTGTCCGTCGTCCTCCGACGTCAACCCCAACCGACCCGACATCGACCCAGATCTGTGAAGACCGAATGTATAGTTTTATTTTTTATGGATTTTTGACATTAATTGCTTCTGTCATTGTGTTGGTTGTTGGATAATAGTAGATTTGTTGTTAAAAATTGGATGACGATGGATTTGTGGTTGTTGGGAATTGCTTCTATTTTTGCGATGGATACCGATGATGAATTGATGATGGATTTGGGTTGAAGACTTGAAGTGTTGAACCGTTGAAGTGAAGTTGTGTAAAAAATGTAAATGGTGAAGGTGATTTCGGTTGAAATGTTGAATGGCATTCTTGAAGTGAACTTGACATTTTGCATTTTGGTTTTTGACATTTTGGATTATGGAAGTTGGTTTTGGATTTTGGCATTGAATTGATCCGAATGTCCCATTGGAAAATAAATTTAGAATGGTAATTGTGATTGAATTGTTGAATTGTGGATGAATGAGATTTATTTTTAATTTGTGCAATTGAATTTGAGATTGAGTTTGATACTTTGATAATCAAAATCAAATTAACATTTAAACCTAATTTTAATTGTAAAATTGATAATCAAATGTGAAATAAATAATTAAATGTAAGTTTGTAAAATTAATAATCAAAATCAATAAAATTGAAAAAACTTAAATCATTAATTGACATATTGTTAATATTTGTTATATGGTAATTCATTTTTATATTTGGGTATTGAATTTTGATAAATAATTAGTTAAGTATAAATTTGGGTATTTGGGAATTGGAATTTAATTGAATTAGAATGAATTTGAATTGAATTGGAATGGAATGGAATTGAATTGGAATGTAAATTAAATTGGAATTGAATTGAATTGTAATGAAATTGAATGGAATTGGAATTGGAATTTGGATTGAAAATTGATTGAATGAAAATGAAATTATGAATGTTTTGTAATTGTTAGGATTGGAAATTGTTGGGAATGGATTGAATGGAAATGGAATTATGAATGTTTTGTAATTGTTAGGATTGAAAATTGTTGGGAATGGATTGTTTGGAAATGGAATTATGAATGTTTTGAAATTGTTAAGATTGAGAATTGTTGGAATTGAATTGAATTGAATTGGATTGGATTAAATTGAATTGAATTAAATTGAATTTGATTGGATTGGATTGGATTGAATTGCATTGGATATGATTGGAATTGAATTGAATAGAATGGAATTGAATTGGAATTGAATTGGAAGTGGAATTGGAATTGAATTGAGTTGAATTGAATTGGATTGGATTGGATTGAATTTATTTGAATTGGATTAGATTGAATTGAATTGAATTGAATTGGATTGGATTGGATTGGATTGGATTGGATTGGATTGAATTGAATTTGATTGAATTGAATTGGATTGGATTGGATTGGATTGGATTGGATTGAATTAAATTGGATTGGATTGGAATTGAATGAAATGGAATTAAATTGAATTAGAATTGGAATTGGAATTGAATTGAGTTGATTTGAATTGGATTGGATTGGATTGGAATTGAATTGAATTGAATGGAATTGAATTGAATTGGATTATATTGAATTGAATTGAATTGAATTTGATTGGATTGGATTGGATTGGATTGGATTGGATTGGATTGGATTGAATTGAATTGAATTTGATTGAATTGAATTGGATTGGATTGGATTGGATTGAATTGAATTGGATTGGAATTGAATGAAATGGAATGGAATTGAATTGAGTTGAGTTGAGTTGAATTGAATTTGATTGAATTGAATTGGATTATATTGAATTGAATTGAATTGAATTTGATTGAATTGAATTGAATTGGATTGGATTGGATTGGATTAAGTTGAGTTGAATTGAATTGAATTGGATTTGATTTTATTGTTTTGAATTGAATTGAATTGTTTTAAATTGTATTTGAATTGAATTGAATTGGAATGGAATTGCATTGAATTGAATTGGAATTGAATGGAATGAATGGAATTGGAATTGGATTGGATTGGATTGAATTGGATAAGATTGGATTGGATTGGATTGAATTTGATTGAATTGGATTGGATTGGATTGAATTGAATTGAATTGGATTGGAATTGAATTGAATTGGATTGGATTGGATTGAATTTGATTGAATTGAATTTGAATGGATTGGATTAGATTGAATTGCATTGAATTGAATTTGATTGAATTGGATTGGATTAGGTTGAATTGAATTGAATTGAATGTTTTGAACTGTTAGCTTTGTGCATATTATCATTATGTATTGAAATGATGTGTTATTCATTTTTGTGTACAGATAAATGGAAGGAAGTTCAAATATTCCCGATCAATCTAGTTCAGAAGATCTGATGATCCAACTTGGACTCACGTTGGTGTGGTTCGATCGAAAAGAATCATACTATTTGCTTGTTTTGTAACAAGCATTTGAAAGGTGGAGGAATCACCCGATTGAAAAGACATTTAGCTGGGGTTAAAGAAGATGTGGAAGCGTGTAAAAAAGTAAGTCATGATGTGAAGTGGCAGATGAAGACATTGCTTGATGAACATCAATTTGAGAAAAATAGAAGAGAAAGATTGAATCTTGAAATTGGTAGTGGAAGTTCATTTCCCGGTTTCCGTGGTGATTATGGAGATGTTCAAGGTGGAAGTGGTAGTGGTAGTGGTAGTGGTAGTGGTAGTGGTACTGGTAGTGTTCAATCTCAGTTTCAGGATCCTGTACAATTTGAAGTGAGGAAGAGAAGAAGGCAGCTGCCTGGTTTCTTTGCACCACGAACAACTCCTGGAGCCCAACCTTCAATTCGTAGTGCAATGCAAACAAGAGATGCGGCTCACATGTGGATATGGCGATAGCTAGATGGTGGTATGATACAGTTAAATGCGTTTAATGCTTCTCAATCATATTATTATCAACATATGATAGATGCCATAGCCTCTTATGGTCTAAGATACAAAGGGCCATCGGTTGATGACTTAAGAGGTAAACTTTTGAGTTGTGCTGTGTCTGAAATGAGAGCTTATTTGGCTGAACGAAGAGTGAATTGGGGTATTAATGGATGCTCAATTATGTGTGATGGTTGGACGAATAGGAGACAAGAGCCTATCATAAATTTTTTGGTTTATTGTTTTAATGGCTCTATGTTTTTAAAATCGATTGATGCATCTAGCATGATTAGAAATGCTGATAATTTGTTTCGGATATTTGATGAAGTTATGAATGAAGTAGGGGTGGAAAACATTGTTCAGTTTATTACTGACAATGATTCCACTTATAAAGCGGCATGGATAAGCTTGCAGAGAACCTATAATTCCTTTTATTGGACTCCTTGTGTTGCACATTGCATTGACTTAATACTGGAGGATATAGGAAATCCTAGGTATTTTCCTGTTTTTGATGAGACCATGCAGAAGGCAAAGAAGGTGACAAAATTTATTTATAATCGTGCATGGGTTTTAAATTTGATGAGAACGGGATTTACCAATGGTAAGAATTTGTGTCGCCCTGCTGTGACAAGATTTGCGACAAATTTCTTATCACTTCAGTCTTTTCTTTCGTTGAGGGTGGAGTTAAGGCAAATGTTTATAAGTGATAAGTGGGTTACATCTCAGCATGCTAGGTCTAATGCTGAAATGGAAGTTTGTAGTATCATACTGGAAGATAGGGAATTTTGGTCACAATGTCAATTCGTTATCCGAGTTTGTGAGCCATTGGTGAGGGTGCTTCGGTTGGCTGATAGTGAAGAAAAGCCAACAATGGGTTATATTTTTGATGCAATGGAGAGAGCAACGGAAGCAATCAAGGCCAATCTAAAACATAGGCCTTCTTTATACTAGCCATATATCTCAATCATTAATGAGAGAAGGAAAAGACAACTTTCTTCTCCATTGTTTGTAGCTGGGGCATTTTTGAATCCCAGTGTGTATTTTAGATTGGATGTTGAAAAGCAAGCTGAAGTTAGTAGAGGAATGCTTATGACAATTACAACAATTGTTCCTCATGACTCAATGCAAATTGCTTTAACCACACAAATGGAGGCTTATAAGTACTCTTATGGAGATTTTGGAATGTCGGTCGCGATTCAACAAAGATGACTTCTTTCTCCAGGTATTAATTATTTCATATTTCTTATTTGTTGAAATTTATTTATCACTTTATTTTGTTTATAACACTATTTTTTTCTCTTATAACTTGCGATTGCTTGGTGGGATCTTTTGGATGTAGTGTTCCGTTTGAGAAAGTTTAGATTGAATTTTAAGTCAATGTGTAGCTAGAATCGGGTGTGAACAAAAGCTGGAGCACATTTGAATTTATCCATTCCAAGAAAAGGAATAGATTGGAGCATAAGAGGTTGAATGACTTGGTTTTTGTTCGTTACAATTTAAAGCTTCGGGAAAGGTATGTTATTTTCATTATTTTAATTATTAATTTTTATATAATTTCTTATAATTTTCTAATAATTAAATGTAATTGTTTACTAGGACTCTTAGTAGCACAAGTTGTTCAAATGATCCAATTGCAATTGATAATATTGATATTTTGGCGGATTGGGTTTCTGAAGAACCGAATTTGGTTGATGTGAGTGATTTGAATGTGGAAGATGATCTTGGATGAGAAAGCATTGACATGTCATTTGGTGCATTAAATTTGAATGATGATGATGATGAAGCTCCTCTCAATGATGAGGATTTTGTACCAAATGATCGATGGGTCGATCTTGATTTAAGCGGTATCCGCCCTTTGACGATTGAACTTCAGGTTTTTATTTTTCCTCTTCTTTTAATTTTACTTGTATTTGATCATTGATGTTTATGTTAAATTATATGTAGGTAATGTAAATGTAATATTTTTGTTTCAGGTTCAACTTCTACTTAATTGCTTATTCGTCATCAACCTTTTTGTAATGGGTTATTGTTCTTTTTATCGGATGTTTTGAATCTTTTGATGTAAATATGTAATATTATTTATTATAATGATGAAATTGTATGATTGTAATATTTTAAATGCTTTGTATTATTCTTAGTTTTATAATTGTATGATGATGATTGTCTTTATTTATATTAATTGTGGTTATTATTTATATGTAAAATATTTAAAATTATTGTTATTTCAAATTAATTGTCATTATTATTTATTATTAAGATTTTTAAAGTATAGTTTATGTAAGCGATGGCCGGTAAAGTATCTGATCAGATTGTATAATATATCAATATGGACTATTTTGCAATTTTTAAAAAGTTTAGGGACTATTTTATAAATTTAAAAAATATCCCGAAATGGTACCCGGTACCAACCTGCATCTGCATTCGTTCGAGCTCAATCCGATCTAGAGTCCCAGATGCAGGTATTCATAACATTAGTTCTTTGCATAAAACTTCTCTCTAAGAAGGATAAACAAAACGTCCCACAAATATTGTATATGCGCCTCTTCTTTAGGACTATCAATCAATATATCATTAAAGTACACAACAACAAATTATCCAATGAAAGGTCTAAAAATTTAGTTTATCACGCATATAAAAGTACTGGGTGCGTTAGACAAACCAAATGGCATTACCAACATTCATACGACCCTTCTCGCGTCTTGAAGGCTATCTTCTAGTCATCATCAAGCCTAATTCAAATATAATGGTAACCAATCTTCAAGTCTAGCTTAGAAAATACAGTAGCACCTCATCGTGATCTTGTTGATGGCCTTACTATCCATACATATACACAATGAATCGTCTTTTTTAAACGTCAATATGGCTAACATTATGTAAAGGCTTAGACTTTCACACACATTCCCTTTTACCAGTAGCTCCTCCACCTAATTGCGTAACTCCCTGTGCTCCTTCTGGCTCACTCTATAATAGGGGTGGTTTGGTAACATGACTCCTAGTTCAAGACCAATCTGGTGTTGAATATCACGTAACAGTGGCAATCTATCAAGTACCTCGCTCAAAAATATGTCACTAAATTCATTGAGTAGTTTGACTATCGCCTGTGGTGTAATCACGTCTAGTTCAACTCCTTCCCGATCAGTATATACAACACTTCTGACTCCTGCAATACTTTATTAAATCTAGCCAAGGAGAATAGGATAGTACTATCCTCCATCGGTTTATCCTTTTTCACCCCTTTACTAGGCAATAATACGATCTTTGTTCCTTTAAATACAAAACAGTACGTGCTAGCCCTATCATCATGTACCGCCCGCCTATCATACTACCACGATCTCCCCAACAACAAGTGACAAGCATCCCTGACAATTACATCACACCATACTAAATCTCTATATTTAGGACCCACAGAAAAGGACACCAAAGAATGTTGAGACACTGTGATCTCATTAGCCTTCTTTAACTAAGCCATCTTACATGGTGTAGAGAGTTTTTTCAGTTTTTAAATTCAAATGTTGGACAACCTCAACAGATATTATATTCTAACAACTACTAGTGTAACGCCCCAAATTAGGGGTTAGAATATTAAAAAAATTTAGTACGAATTATGAGTGTTATTTGCTTATTAACTTATTAACTATTGGCTTAAATTGTGCATAAGTATTTTGGCATGCATTCATGGCATTTTCCGGGTTAATTGGTTTAATGAAACTTCGGAATGATTTGCACCGTATTATTATAATTTTCGTAATTTTTGTATACTTCCAACATTTTTAGAAATTAATGGAGGATTAGTTTTGAGTTTCCAATTTATGTTGTGAGTCATTATTTTCTAACGGAATTTTGGTAAATTTTCGGAAGTCTTTTGGAAATTTTGAGTATTTGTTGGGTAATTATTACAACTAAGATTCAAAACAATATTTTTGGTTATTTATTACTATTTGAACCTAGTTTCTTACCTGTATCGCATCCAAACCTAGATTTAAATCGACCATTATCATTATTTCCTTACCGAATGCCTCCGTTACCCATCCATCAGTAGCGATAGTGAAGCTATTCACTCATCAACACCTGCTATTGGAGTTTTCGTTGTGAAGCTTTGACGGTTAGTTTATCATACGCGAGTTACATCTTTGTTTTTGTTTTTGTTTAGATTTATCATGTTTGAAGCTTAGGATACTTCTGATAGGCTAGAATTGCTAAATAGGTTAGTTGTAACGTGAAGAAGTAAAGGAAGGTGAAAAAAAAGAGAAAAAAAAAGGAAGTTTCAGAGTCGGAGGTTGAAGATGGTGAATAGTGCAGAATAGTGTCGGTGAGCGATTGTCTTCTACAATGGCAAATGCGTATTTGTAAACATGATAATCGCGTATTTGTGAACGATCTGTATTTGTGAATAGTAGTCATACGTATTTTTTTCACCCAAAAAGATATAACGACTAGGTATAACGACTAGGTATAACGGCTAGGTAATAACGACTAGTTAATGGTACAAAAATGGCTAGTTTACAAAAATGCTATATAAATAGATACCACTCCTCCATCATTTACTTCATCCCTTACCTCACAAGTGATTCTTGACGAAAACCAAATTTCAAATGTTGTCCGCTATTTCAATTTTTTGTCTACTTCTTATTATTATGTATTTTTGTTTCATTCTTAGTATAGAGCTAAATGATTCAACTCGCACTCTTTTTCTCTTCTTAACATGTCCTATGATCGTTATGTTGCTTATTGGCATAGCATTTGAGAATTAATGTAATTTGTACATTTTCAGATTTAATAAAGACTTGCTTTCATTTGAATACTTGCGATATCGCTAATTTCCTGAAACTTCATGGATCATTTGGTACTATAAGTTGTTGATTAATCCCGAAAATTTGTCATGAACATGCATCATACTTAGTTATCATACAGTAATGAAGCACAATAATAGTTTGTGTCCGTGTTCCCTATTATAGAGGAAAGACCACTGCCAGATATTGTCGGGACAATAAACACTAAGTGCGATTTAGGTAAGTAATACAGGTCAGTAATTTTAGTACGTGATATAGGTAGAAAATTTCAGTAAATACTTTAGGTAAGTAATTTATTTTATGATAAATTTTGTGAGTGCTATTTGCCTGCACATGAAATGTCTGAAATAACCTTGTTCTGTTTTAAAACTGTTAAGTCCTAGTTGTGGGTAAATAGGCATGCCTAGAAGGGTCTGCAACTGCTCCTGTTATTTGACACTTTGGTGTCTCCTGATATCGAGACATATGTCTCTCCTGCTGATACTAATTATGGTATCTCCTGTATAAGTCCCGTTACCCACTTCATTCATGGATTTATAGTTTGATTTGTTCGTATTCGATATCTGCTTGATTATTACGATTCAAAGGATCTCACGTGTTACTGCTGCTTACTTTTAGTATAAAAATCTGTTCTAAAATGCATTCTTTCTGTTTCCTGAAATCGATTAATATAGATTATTTATTACTCACTAAGTTATATGCTTAGCACGGTGGATTTGCCCCGTGTAGGTTCGGAGCTAAGAGATTAAGGACTGGGACAAGTCAACCGCAGTGGCCAAAAGCGTCTGAGTTTTATGTTGTGCGAAAATGTATTTTGCTTGATTTGTTTGGGCCTGTAAATATTCTTTGGATTTGTTTTAGAAATTATGAGATGTATTATATGTGTGTTTAGTTTTTCAAAATGCATGTGTGAAATGTGTTGAGTTGTTTGTCCTGTCTTGGGTGGCATCCATGTATCCTCCCAGGGGGTATTTGGGTGTTACATCTTTTGGTATCAGAGCGCCTGGTTTAGGCGGTTTTGATTTAACCACGGCTTGTCTATTGTTTTTCGTTGAGTGTCTAAGTTGTGTTTTGGCCTAATGCGGTGTCTCATGTTTTGTCTTTAGAAATTACGATGGAAGGATCTCACGAATTTGTTGACGAAGTTGTTGAGAGTAATCAGCTGGAGAAAACACGTTCGGAAACACCAGGACCATCAAGGGTCAATCAAGGAGAAGCTGAGGTTCCACCTCCTCCTCTAGCTCAAGGAGAAGCTTTGATTAAGCTATCCCAGGATATGATGACCTTGTTGCTGTAGGAAAATCCCAGGAGGTACATCACATGTACCGGCAGCGGAAAACAAAAAATTTTTGTTCCCAGGACTTTCCGAATCCTGTGATCCTGGTATCGTTATGAAGACATCAACCTAAATAGCGAAAGAGACTATCTCTAAAGGTGATCCACGCAGAGATCGAAAATCTAACCGAGTCAAACCCTTTGACCCGGAATAGCTAGAACGAATAAAACCCTGCTAGAGCCTACCTACATCTGGAGAGCTTGGAGAATGGTGGAAGAGAAGATGAAAGACTTGAGAAGAGATGAGCTTAGCGTTGATGAAGTTGAAGAGATAACTTTAGAAACCCTTCTAAAACCTCCATCTTCATCCATCGTTTTTCTCTTCTTCATAGGCCACGAAGATCACTCAAAAGTGAAAAAAACTCTTTCTTTCTTGCTTCATATCAAAACTCACGACCATCTCTTCCTCTTCTCCATTATTTTGTCATTTGTCATTAAATGACATGATGACTAAGCAAGTTAAAGAAGGTTCCATGCTTCTTACTTCTCTTCCACGTATTCCACACATATATATATATATTAATTAATTATTTAATTAATTAATCATATATATATATGTATATATATTGCTAAAGTGGTCCAGTCACACTGGGTCGGTCCCTACTGGCCTCACGGGCCCCGATCTTTGAAACGACTCTAAACCTTTCTTAGCAATATTGATGTCGCAATCTCATCGGGACATATCCCAATCCCATTGGGATCCATTTAATCCATTTGCTCTCCATAATTGGAACTCTGTCCAATTACTATTTCTGATTCTCGAATCACTCTTATCGTGTGACCCTTTAGGCTCCGGTTATGTTGGCCACTTAGATTAACACTTAATCTAAGCAAGTCATGAGCGGTATCTAGCAACACATCATGACCCCGATTGACCGGAAAGTAATCGGTTTGATGTATTCATCACGAACGGATCACGAACCCTTCCATGATGTAATTACTGTGCAATTAGTCCTTTCACCATCCTATACCCCACTTGGTTATGAGTATGGTCAAAGTGTCAACTCTCACTAGGCGAAGTCTAGCCCAGTGATATCGGTTCTCGTCACGGGACTCATTACTTTATATGTCAATGAAGACACTCTTTATGACATACATGCTTGCCACCTTAGTAATGATCCCGACAAGAGGCCGTGGGTATCTCTTACGCTAATCCGAAGTGGTGAATCCTTTATTGGCTACTCAATTATCTTGAATACCTCGGTGTACCCAAGCACCACCCTATGAGTTACCTCTGGAAGGCAACAAGGAATGGAGTCAAAGCAGGATCGGTATCAAGATATCCTTGAGTACCTCAAGTCTAAGGATACTTGCACCATTGCTATGATGAGATTATCAACGACACTTAGATAAGATATCCATGTGATGATCTCATGACAGTCATCCAATGAACTTACTACTGCTAGTAAGCATCCACATGTCAATTCTAAATATCTCATATTTACGGTTTACGAGATCCTTTGCTTGATCCAATCAAGGAATATGACATGTGCTAGTCTATCCGGATTAATGATGTCGGTCTCATTAATCCTATGACTAGGAGAATTTGAATCTTGACATAATTGCACATGATAGGAATCTCGGGAGTATGAACACATCATAATTTCCTTCATGCTATGTCATATATCATGGACTTCATTAATTCGACTAAAGATCAATCAATTCATAAACAATGTTTATGAATATCAAATTAATGAATAATGCCTTTTCTTTATTTATTCATAAAGTCTGCACGACTTTGAATAAAAGCGCTAAAGGGATTGCCTTTAGGGCGCGAATAAACGATCTGAGCCTTGAACAAGTCGACTTATCGAATGAACAAGTCGACTTATCGATATCGAACATGTGTAAGTCGACTTACACATGGTACAAGTCGACTTATCACTTACAAATCTCCCACTTGACCTAAAGCCAATCGCCTTAGTATCTAATACCATAAGCGAGTCCATGAGAATCACAATTCTCGTGTGACAATGGCTTTGTCAGCGAACAACAACACTTTGCTCGTAGAATTCTCTCTATCGGATATCATCTCGACTAATGATCTCCGAATCGGTAATCTGAGTTCGGATCGTCGATAAGACCTTGGTTCCTTTGCTGCGAACTAGCCCCATTGTATCACAATACAATCCTATGGGCCCATCACGGTAGGGACGGATCATGTTCGATAATGAACTTCTTGATCCAAACCGCTTCCTTTGCGCATCTCATGCGGCAATGTACTCTGCCTCGGTTGATGAATCAGCAGCCCTCTCTTGTTTGGAACTTTTCCAACTGACCGCCACGCTATTCAGTGTGAATGTATATAACCTGATTGTGATTCGAATCATCCTTATCGATTAAATACTAGCATCCGAATGCCCGCTCACTGGAGATTTCCATCTCCATAGATCAAAAAAACATCCTTAGTGCTTCGCAAGTACTTGAGGATATTCTTGACAGCCACCCAGTGACCCTCACCAGGATCCGATTGGTATCTGCTCGTAACACTTAGAGCATACGATACATCGGGCCTCGTACATAGCATTGTTCCATGCTAAACCTCTTTAGCATCTCATCTATGTACGATGATTGTGAAAGACCAAGCAACCTTTTGATTTATCTCATAAATCTATATCCCAAGGATATAAGTTGCTTCACCAAGGTCTTTCATCGCAAATTGATTGACAACCAAATTTTAGTGATTGCGGCATAGAGACATCGTTTCCTAGTAACGATATGTCATCTACATACAACACAAGGAATTGATTGCGGTCCATTAACCTTCTTATACACACAATGATCATCCGGTTTTGTGAGAAATCAAACTCTTTGATTGACTCATCAAAGCGGATAATCCAACTCTGGATGCTTGCTTCAATCCAAACATGGATTTACGAAGCTTGCATACCTTTTCGCCATCGATGGAAGTGAAGCCCTCGGGTTGTGTCATACATATCCTCGGGTAGATTTCCTCTCGGAAAGCGTCTTCACATCCATTGCCATATCTCATAATCATAATGAGTGGCAATGGCTAGGAGTATCCTAATGGATTTAAGCATTCTTCGAAATTTGAAGGTTTCGTCATAGTCAACTTTTTCTGCGTGACGAAATCCTTTAACCGAAGCATTGCTTTATAGGTAATCAAATTACCATCCATGTTGGTTTTCTTCGAAAACTCCTTTGCGCTCAATGGGTTTTATCCTTCAGTGTAACAACCAAAGTCCATACTTGGTTTTCATACATGGAATCCATTTGATTTCATGGCACAAAGCCATGTTCAGGACTACGAACTTTTCGTAACTGTTCATAGGTAGTAGCGCATCATCTCATATGAGCAATCGCCATTCTGTTCACTTACAAGAAATTCATATCTCTAGGGAACAGTCGTATCCTACTTAACCTCTGAAATTAGTGTGTAGTAGAAGGTTGAGCTGTTACCTCATCTATATGAGTTCTGCTTTGATTCAGTGCGATTGATCTATGTTTGTTCGAGCATCTTGAACTTCTTCAAGTTCAACTTTGCTCCCACTGTCCTCTTGTAAAAGAAACTCTTTCTTTAAGAAAACAGCATGCTTGGAAACAAACAACTTTTGTTCCTCAGTAAGGTAGAATTGATATCCCACGAACAAACACTTGTTAGATTTTGCATCAAGCTAATCTGACTGTGTCCGCTTCACATAAGCAGGACAACCCCAAACTTTCAGATGAGAAAGATAGGGCTTTCAGTTAATCCATATCTCCATATGGAGTAACCACAACTATCTTTAATGGAACTCTGTTTAACAAGTAAGCAATTTGTCTCGGCGATATTCCCAAAACTGCAAAACCTATCATCAATCGCACCAAGTCTAACAGGTTCGATTTCTCCTTTTAACCACACCATTGTCTTTGCGTGTAAGGTGGAGTATACTGAGATAAAATCCCATTATCTCTGAGATAATCCAAAACTGTTGGTCTAAGCATTTTCCACCACGATCAGATCGTAATGTATTCATGCTTTTACCAAGTTAGTTTTCTACTTCATTTCTGAATTATTTGAACTTTTCAAACGCTTCAGATTTGTATCTCATCAGATACAGATACCTATATCGTGAATAATCACCGATAAAAGTAATGAAGTAAAAACAACCACTTATGGCATGGATGGACATCGGACCACATACATCCGAATGTATTAGGTCTAATATTCCATTCATTCGTTCACCCTTTCCTTTAAAGGATAACTTAGTCATCTTGCCTAATAAACAAGATTCGCATGTGTCATATGATTCATAATCAAATGACCCTAAACATCCACTCTTATGGAGCTTAGCGATGCGTGTCTCATTTATATGGCCAAGCCGACAATGCCATAAGTAAGTTAATTTTAAATTATCTCGATTATGTCTTTTCGCGTCATTGACATTGAGCTGGATATGACATATCTAATATGTCAATTCAATTGCATAATGTACCAAAGACCATAGAGCATTCCATTGCAACTAATATAACAACCATTGCTACTAAAAGTCCAATGAAACCACTCTAAGTAAACATAAAACATACAATATGTTCTTTGTTTAAAGCAATACAAAATGTCAATCATCCAATTTGAATATAAGCCCACTAGGAAGAACAAGACATAAGTGTCTACGGCTAATGTAGCAACTCTTGCTGCATTACCTACACGAAGGTCTAGTTCTCCTTGAATGAGCTTTCTACTGTCCCTGAGGCCCTGCATATCATTTCATATGTATGAGCCATATCCGGTATCTAATACCGATATGTTTGGATCAGGAATAGTATTAACCTCAATGACAAACATATTTGAAGAAGTAGAGGCATCTGATGCCTTCTTCTGCTTCAAGGACTCCAGATAGATTTTACAGTTTCGCCTCTAGTGGCTAGACTTGCCACAATGAAAGCAAAATCCTTTTGGGGCAGAATCTTTGGTTTTTCCTTGATGGCTCTTCCATTTGGTTTCTTGGCCTTTTTCTTCTTTGAACTAGAAGAAGAAGCATCCACCATTAACACTTGCTTGCTATCCTTGATAGCACCTTTCACTGTCTTGGCGATTGATCACCGAGAATTGTTGTGGATATTTGGTTTATCCGATAGTTTATCCTGGCCGTGAATAACCATCGACAATCCAACTAGAATTAAGTCTCTACTTAACTCATAATCCATTACAAATCCTAAGGCGGCCAATCTCTCAATATAGCCATTCATCTTCGTGGCATCTTGCATGCGAGATATCCTGGAGCCATTTTAATGGTGAAGAGAAGCCTTGAGGTCTTGAACCTTTCGACCGAGCTTACTCATCAAACAGCTCCCTAAGATGAAATAATATAGAGTGAGCATCCATGGACTCGTCTTTGCTCCTGCACTCTAGTGACATCGAGGCAAGCATAAAGCAAGTATCCATATCAACGTCCTTTAGATGCTTACAATATGCTTTCGATCCTTATCGGAAGCATCGACGGCAGTCTGTTGGAAGTGGAACATCTAGGGCGTATCCTAGTTCCTCGGATCGAGAACAATTCTCGATTCCTCACCAATCAAGAAAATTCGGTCCGAATAGAGGCGAAAATTCACATGAAAGACTTCTTCAATCAACCTAGCGATAGAGAGAAGGAATGATAGAATAGAAATGCTGCATGATCATAAGGCCTTGCATGACATGCATATGGCTCCCATTTGGTTTCTAGAATCCATAACCCTCTTCTGAATCCAAAGAAACAAAGTGACATAATGTCTAGTGGGTCGATATCCGACATTGCTAAGAGTGACCTTGGGTTTGCCCAACAAGCCACTTCTTAGGTCAATCGGTAGGTATCGGTCATACCAATTGCATCATCGATAACCGACATTAAGAATGACCTTGAGGTTAGCTCAACAAGCCACCTTATGTCTCGGGAGGTATCGGATATACCAATTACATCTTAGACACAACTATCGATCGTCTTTATCAACTTGTTGATGTATGCACTTACATTGGGTATCAACTCTTTGATGCGCATACATCTGATGTATGCTACCCAATTTCGCCTCTGTCTACGTTGACCTTGAGGTTAGCTCAACAAATCAACGCTTCTAGGAAAACCGACCCATTAATCCGAAAATCTTATTTTCATGGTTCGAACATATTCGTATAGAGTGAGCTTGAGGTTAGCTCAACAACCCAACTCTATAAGAACTACGGTTCTTACCATATTAATGGAAGCGTTAGTTTTCATATCTGAGGAGGATTTGGGTCTCATCTACTCCAAGCTGAAGGATCATAGTCGCTAGGACTATTTGGAATGATTTAGGTTTCATCAATCACATTGAATCAATCCTTATAATCATCCATCATCCAACCTATGCATGCCACAAGTCGACTTTCATCAAATGCAAGTCGACTTATGCTTCTGCCCACACACAAGTCGACTTGTATGACACAAGTCGACTTATGTCATCTGCCCATGAACAAGTCGACTTACAAGGTACTACAAGTCGACTTATACTGAGATCTAGAACAAGTCGACTTATTCTTCAAACAAGTCGACTTATCCAGAAAACAAGTCGACTTATCAAGCGAACAAGTCGACTTATTAAGCGAACAAGTCGACTTATGTCCCATATAAGTCGACTTATCCAGGAATTTTGCTAAAATCTCTAATCGGCTAATTCCTCAATCCATGCAATTCCAATTCACAATACCATTATACCTAGGGTAATATCTGTAAGTTGATGTATCAATGAACAATTCATTGAACCATGAAAGCCTTATATGGTCAAACCATATGAAAAGCTTGAAATGAGTCAAAACTCATTAATTTCCAAATAATTTAGGAACACCCTAATTATCAACCTAAGCATCTCTAGCTAGCACATACATTATCAAATTTACTTCAGCACATGCCATAAAAAATATGACGGTCAAAACAAACAAGATAATGCAAGATACTACCGAGACGCTAACGTGATCAATTAGGCATCCGAAAATTCTTGGAAAAGCAACTTCAAGCAATTCAGTTTGGAAATCATACTACATCAAGATAACACATTTTTAATCACATTAAAAATGGTTCAAGGCATTGGAACTGAAAAAGCACACTCAATCAAGCCAAGCAAAACAGTCCCAACAATTTTCACAAAACTGTCCAGTTCTGTACATTGCTCGAAATGATCAATGAAAAAATTTCAATAAATTCTGAGAAAATTGCATAGGTTAGTAAATGTTCAGAACATGCTACATGAAATTTTTCAGGATTTTAGGCCATCAAAAACTCAGTCAATCTAAATAACAAAACCGATTCAAAATCTGTGTTCATCAGCACAGCAATTCCCAACAGCATAGAATAAATTCGTGAATAAATATCCAATCACCTTGAAATCCAATTTCCATGCTCACAGACATTCACCAACATCTTAGAGACATTTAGGTGAAGGAAAATCCGAAAAACCATTTTTCTAGAATTTATTCTCGATTTTATACTCATGCCTGTTCCAGAATCGTTTCACAAAACAGCATCTGTAACCTTAGGGAATTAATTAGCAAAACTATATCAAATCAAATCGATAAATTCTCAAATTTCATAGACATATTCTCTAACATGTTATGAACAATTTTGGGCAGAAAATTTTCGAAAATCATATCACAATATAAATTCGAAATCTGAACAGATAGCATGCATCAACAGCAAATTCCATTAGGGTTTCTGATCTCGCTTAGGTTATAGCTTCATACGGGATACCAGACTCTCTGATACCACTGTAGGAAAATCCCGGGAGGTATATCACATGTACCTGCAGCGGAAAAAAAAAATTTTGTTCCCAGGACTTTCCCGAATCCCAGGATCCTGGTATCGGTATGAAGACATCAACCTAAATAGCCAAAAGAGACTATCTCTAAAGGTGATCCACGCAGAGATCAGAAAATCTAACCGAGTCAAACCCCTTTGACCCGGGAATAGCTAGAACAGAATAAAGCCTGTTAGAGCCTACCTCTGTCCTGGAGAGCTTGGAGAATGGTGGAAGAGAAGATGAAAGACTTGAGAAGAGATGAGCTTAAACGTTGATGAAGTTGAAGAGATAACTTTAGAAACCCTTTCTAAAACCTCCATCTTCATCCATCGTTTTTCTCTTGCTTCATGGCCACGAAGATCACTCAAAAAGTGAAAGAAAACTCTTTCTTTCTTGCTTCATATCAAAACTCACGACCATCTCTTCCTCTTCTCCATTATTTTGTCATTTTGTCATTAAATGACATGATGACTAAGCAAGTTAAAAGAAGGTTCCATGCTTCTTACTTCTCTTCCACGTATTCCACACATATATATATATATATTAATTAATTATTTAATTAATTAATCATATATATATATGTATATATATTGCTAAAGTGGTCCAGTCACACTGGGGTCGGTCCTACAAACTCTCACAGGCCCCGATCTTTGAAAACGACTCCTAAACCTTTTTAGCAATATTGATGTCGCGATCTCATCGGACATATCCCAATCCATTGGGATCCATTTAATCCATTGCTCTCCATAATTGGAACTCGTCCAATTACTATTTTACTGATTCTCCGAATCACTCTTATCGTGTGACCCTTTAGGCTCCGGTTATGTTGGCCACTTAGATTAACACTTAATCTAAGCAAGTCATGAGCGGTATCTAGCAACACATCATGACCCCAATTGACGAGAAAGTAATCGGTTTGATGTATTCATCACGAACCGGATCACGAACCCTTCCATGTATAAATTCTGGTGCAATTCGTCCTTTCACCATCCTATACCCCACTTGGTTATGAGTATGGTCAAAGTGTCAACTCTCACTAGACCGAGTCTAGCCTAAGTGATATCGGTTCTCGTCACCCGACTCATTACTTTATATGTCAATGAAGACACTCTTCATGACATACATCTTGCCGACCTTAGTAATGATCCCGACAAGAGGCCATGGATATCTCTTACGCTAATCGAAGTGGTGAATCCTTTATTGGCTACTCGATTATCTTGAATGCCTCGAAGCGTACTCCAAGCACCACCCTATGAGTTACCTCTCGGAAGGCAACAAGGAATGGAGTCAAAGCAGGATCGATATCCAAGATATCCTTGAGTACCTCGAGTCTGAGGATACTTGCACCATTCTATGATGAGATTATCAACGACACTTAGATAAGATATCCATGTGATGATCTCATGACAGTCATCCAATGAACTTACTACCGCTAGTAAGCATCCACATGTCAATTCTAAATATCTCATATTCGCTTTACGAGATCCTTTGCTTGATCCAATCAAGGAATATGACATGTGCTAGTCTATCCGGATTAATGATGTCGAGTCTCATTAATCCTATGACTAGGAGAATTTGAATCTTGACATAATTGCACATGATAGGAATCTCGGAGTATGAACACATCATAATTTCCTTCATGCTATGTCATATATCATGAACTTCATTAATTGACTAAAGATCAATCAATTCATAAACAATGTTTATGAATATCAAATTAATGAATAATGCCTTTTCTTTATTTATTCATAAAGTGCACTACGATTTTGAATAAAACGCTAAAGGGATTGCCTTTAGGGCACAAATAAACGATCTGACCTTGAACAAGTCGACTTATCGAATGAACAAGTCGACTTATCGGTACCGAACATGTGTAAGTCGACTTACACATGGTACAAGTCGACTTATCACTTACAATTGCATCGAATGACAACACCTAAGGCTCCGATTGATCAACTGAGGAAGTATGGGGTTGAAGAATTTTCGGGACATCTCCGGAGGAATCAAGAAGGTAGAGTTACGGATTGAGAAGGTGAAGAGGGTGCTGGATGAGATTAGTTGTCTAGCGAGCAATGGTTCATTTGTCTTGTTTCCTTCTTGGAGCTGCTTATGAATGGTGGAAATTTGTTTTACGGAGTCCTCAGTTACCGGTGCCTCTGACTTGGGAATTCTTTGCCCAAGAATTTAGAACTAAGTATGTGACGGAAGCTTACAGAAAGGATAGGTGGAAACAATTCCTAAATCTTAAGCAAAGGAGTTTGTCTGTTGCTGAGTATGATCGGGAGTTTAATCGGCTCAGTAAATATGCCCCTGAATCTGTACTAACTGAAGAGTTCCGATGTCATCAATTCGAGGAGGGATTGCATGATTCGATCAAGGAGCATCTGGCAGTATTTTCTATGTTACAACACGTTACTTACCATCAGTTGGTACAGGCTGCAATAAAAGTAGAAAGACAAGAGACGATCACAAAAGAAAGAAGTCAGAGAAGAGGCTTTAATAGAGGAGGTCAGTCTTCGGGGAAACGAAGTCGGGAAAATAGTTCATCTGCACCGAGAGTTGCTCAGAGATCTATGATCGGGGAAAAGCAACAAAACTTTCCTACACCGACTGCCTCTAGTAAGGGTTCCTCTGGGGGTCGAGGTTCTAGTGCTCCAGAGTGCCCACACTTTCTATTCACCATTAGGGGTGTCTGTTGAGAGCTACAGTGCATGTTTCCGTTGTGTGTCACGGACATATGATTGCAAATTGCCCTCTCGAGGGCGATCGGGGATGGCACAAGCTAATGGAGAGGTTTCGCATGCTTGATTGGGAGCAGAGGTCGAGGAAGAGGCCGAGCGGATATAATCGAGCAGGGCTAATCCGAGCTCGCTTTTCGAAGCGTGAATCGACCATTTGTGTTTACCTTGACTCGAGCTTATGCACTAAAAGCTCGTGAGGATCAGGATGCACCAGATTTCATTGCTGGTATGATTTCTCTCTTTGGTTCTGAATTGTATGCCTGAATTGATCTTGGATCTTCACATTCATATATCTGTGCTGGAGAAATGTTTGATAAGGATATACTTATAGATCAGTTAGAATATGACATGCATGTGACTAGTCCTCTAGGTAGTAGTGTGCTGGTGAATCAGGTGATTAGGAATTGTCGATTATGATTCGGGGAAGTGAGTATCGTGCGATCTGATTAAATTGCCGTTTCACAATTTGATCGATTACAGGTATGGATTAGTGTCTAAACATCGGTGATAATTGGTTTGTAAGGCTAAGGCAGTTTTTCTTGAGGAGGCAGACCGATCGAGCTTGTATTTCATGGTGGTTGCACACGTGCTCTGATTAATGTAGTATCTGCTATGCAAGCTCAAAAACTTCTAAAAAAGGGGTGTGAAGCTTATCTAGCGTTTGTACTTGATTCCCAGAAGGAAGGTGGTAAGGATAAACTTCTTGATATTCCTGTAGTGAATGAGTTTCCAGATGTTTTTCCTGAAGAACTACATGGGCTTCCTCCAGAGAGAGAAGTGGAGTTATCTATCGAAGTTATGCCTGGTACTGCTATGATATCTAGAGCACCGTATAGAATGGCTCCTACTGAGTTGAAGGAGTTGAAGTTACAGTTACAAGAACTTCTGGATAAGGGGTTTATTAGACCCAGTGTATCACCGTGGGGTGCGCCGGTGTTGCTCGTAAAGAAGAAGGATGGTCCACTGCCATGTGCATCGATTATCGGCAGTTAAATAGGGTCATAGTGAAGAATATATATCCACTGCCACGGATTGACGATCTATTTGATCAGTTGAGAGATACGGGAGTGTTTTCGAAGATAGATCTGCGATCGGGGTATTATCAGCTTAGGGTAAAGGATGTGGATATACTGAAGACTGCATTTAGGACCCGTTATGGACATTACGAATTCCTAGTAATTCCGTTCGGGTTAACTAATGATCGGCGACATTTATTGATTTGATGAATAGAGTATTGGGCCTTATCTGAACCGTTTGTTGTGGTGTTTATTGATGATATCTGGTCTATTCAAGAATGAACATGAGTATATTGACCATCTCCGAATTGTATTACAAACCCTACGGAAAGACAGGTTGTATCGAAGTTGAGTAAATGTGATTTACGGCAGGAGGTATCATTCTTAGGGCATGTTGTCTCATCTGAAGGAATTAGAGTTGATCTAGTAAGATAGGCGGTTGTTAATTGGAAGCCACCAAGGAACGTGTGAGGTGAGAAGTTTTAAGGTGCATTTGGTTATTACTGGTCGGTTTGTTAAGGGGTTTTCAGTGATAGCATCCCCTTTAACTAAACTGTTACGGAAAGGAGTGAAGTATGAATGGTCTGATAGATGTCAGAGTAGCTTTGATCGGTTGAAATGTATGCTTACTTAAGCTCCTGTATTAGTTCAACCTACTTCTGGTAAGGAGTATGTTCTGTATACTGATGCATCTGGGATTGGGTTAGGTTGTGTTTTGATGCAGGAAGGGAAAGTAGTTGCTTATGCTTCTCGTGACTAAAGACTCATGAACATAATTACCTACTCGTGATCTGGAGCTTACTGCAGATAGTGTTTGCCTTAAAAATTTGGCGACACTATCTGTATGGTGAAAGGTGTAAAATTTTTACAGTTCATAAGAGTCTGAAGTATCTGCTTACTCAGAAGGAACTTAATTTGAGACAACGGCGTTGGTTGGAATTATTTAAAGACTATGATTGTATTGTAGACTACCATCCGGGTAAGGCTAATGTTGTAGTAGATGCCTTAAGTCGAAAGACTATCTCGACTTTATCATTTGAAGCGATTGGATGGCGGTTGGGATCGATGGAGCCTTGATGGCTCGATTGATAGCAAGGCCCACGTTGAGACAGGAGATTTGTCATGCTCGAAGAGCGATGATAAGTTACAACAACTTATCTTGGCTACTCGGGAAGGTAAGCAGTGATTTTTACATGCGGGGTGATGGTGAATTGTATTATAAGGACCGGTTGTGTGTGCCGACTAATGATGAGCGAAGAAGAAGATATTGTTTGAGGCTCATGTCTGATCTTTACTATGCATTGGTGGAAACAAGATGTATCGAGTTTGAAGCGGTATTCTTGGTGGTCGGTATGAAGCGGAGGTTGTGGATTATATAGCAAAATGTCCGACATGCCCGGCGAGGTTAAAATTGAGCACCGGGTTCCATCTGGTTTGTTAAATCCTATTCCTATTCCTCAATGGAAATGGGATAACATTACCATGGACTTTGTCCTTTGGACTTCCTCTTTTCGAAGGAAACATGATGCAATATGGGTTATTGTGGATAAGTTCACCAAATCTGCTCATTTTCTATCTGTTCGTCCTGACTATTCATTGGATAGGCTTGCAGATTTGTATGTGAATGAGATTGTAAGACTGCATGGAGTACCATTATCGATTATTTCTGATCGTGATCCTCGATTTACTTGAGATTACGAAAAAGTTCTGAGAAGCATTGGGTACTCAACTTAAGTTTAGTATTGCTTTTCATCCCCAGACAGATAGACAGTCAGAACGAGTTACACAGATTTTGGAAGATATGTTGAGGGGTTGTGTGTTAGAGTTTCCCGGGAGTTGGGATAATTATCGACTTTGATGAAGTTTGCTTATAACAACGATTATCGACGAGCATCGGTATGGCACCTTATGAAGCGTTGTATGGTAGGAAGTGTAGAACTCGGTATGTTGGGCGGAGTTAAGTGAAAACAAGATGATCGGGCGGACATTGTGAGCGAATCTGGAAGAAAAGATTGATTATTGACAAAGATTAAAAGCGCCATGATAGGCGAAGTCTTATCTTGATTTAAAAGGAAGGATATTGAGTTTCAAGTGGGTGATAAGGTGTTTTAAAAGTATCACCATGGAAACACATACTTGGTTTGGGAAAAAGGGTAAGCTTAGTCCGCGATTCATTGGGCCTTATGAAATTACGAAGAGGTTGGACCCATAGCTTATCGATTAGCTCTTCTGGAGAATTGGCGAGGCTGCATGATGTGTTTCATGTTTCTATGTTGAGGAGATACCAATCGGCGCCTCACATAAGATTCCAGTCTGAGAGATTCAAGTACAACAGATTTGTCATATGAAGAAGGGCGATTTCCATATTAGCGAGAAGTAAAACAATTGCGGAACAAGACGGTACCATTGGTAAAGTCCTCAGCAACATCATGGAATTGAGGAAGCAACACAGGAACGAGAGGAAATCATGAAGGCCCAATATCCGCAATTATTGGATCGGTATGAATTTCGAGGCGAAATTTCTTAAGGAGGAAGAGTTATAACGCCCCAAATTAGGGGTTAGAATATTAACGAATTTAGTACGAATTATGAGTGTTATTTGCTTATTAACTTATTAACTATTGGCTTAAATTGTGCATAAGTATTTTGGCATGCATTCATGGCATTTTCCCAGGTTAATTAGTTTAATGAAACTTGAATTGATTTGGACGTATTATTATAATTTTGTAATTTTGTATACTTCAAACATTTTAGAAATTAATGGAGGATTAGTTTTGAGTTGCCAATTTATGTTGTGAGTCATTATTTTACTGACGAATTTTGGTAAATTTTGGAAGTCTTCGGAACTTTTGGGTATTTGTTGGGTAATTGTTACAACTAAGATTCAAAACAATATTTTGGTTATTTATTACTATTTGGACCTAGTTTCTTACATATCGCATCAAACCTAGATTTAAATCGACCATTATCATTATTTCCTTACCAATGCCTCAGTTACCCATCCATCGATGGCGATAGCGAAGCTATTCACTCATCAACACCGCTATTGGAGTTTTAGTTGGGAAGCTTTGACGGTTAGTTTATCATACTTGAGTTACATCTTTGTTTTGTTTTGTTTAGATTTATCATGTTTGAAGCTTAGGATACTTCTGATAGGTTAGAATTGCTAAATAGGTTAGTTGTAACGTGAAGAAGTAAAGGAAGGTGAAAAAAAAGAGAAAAAAAGGAAGTTTCAGAGTCGGAGGTTGAAGGCGGTGAATAGTGCGAGAATAGTGACTTGTGAGCGATTGTCGGTGAGCGATGTCTTCTCTGATGGCCGTGCGTATTTGTGAGCAATAACCATATTTGTGAATAGTAGTCATACGTATTTTTTTCACCCAAAAAGATATAACGACTAGGTATAACGGCTAGGTAATAACGGCTAGTTAACGGTACAAAAACGGCTAGTTTACAAAAATGCTCTATAAATAGATACCACTCCTCCATCATTTACTTCATCCCTTACCTCACAAGTGATTCTTGACGAAAACCAAATTTCAAATGTTGTCCACTATTTCAATTTTTTTGTCTACTTCTTATTATTATGTATTTTGTTTCATTCTTAGTATAGAGCTAAATGATTCAGCTCGCACTCTTTTTCTCTTCTTAACATGTCCTATGATCGTTATGTTGCTTATTGGCATAGCATTTGAGAATTAATGTAATTTGTACATTTTCAGATTTAATAAAGACTTGCTTTCATTTGAATACTTGCGATATCGCTAATTTCCTGAAACTTCATGGATCATTTGGTACTATAAGTTGTTGATTAATCCCGAAAATTTGTCATGAACATGCATCATACTTAGTTATCATACAGTAATGAAGCACAATAATAATTTGTGTCCGTGTTCCCTATTATAGAGGAAAGACCCTGCCAGATATTGTGGGACAATAAACACTAAGTCGATTTAGGTAAATGTCTGGTCGATAATTTTAGTACGTGATATAGGTAGAAAATTTCAGTAAATACTTTAGGTAAGTAATTTGTTTTATGATAAATTTTGTGAGTGCTATTTGCCTGCACATGAAATATCTGAAATAACCTTGTTCTGTTTTAAAACTGTTAAGTCCTAATTGTTGGTAAATAGGCATGCCTAGAAGAGTCTGCAGCTGCTCCTGTTATTTGACACTTTGGTGTCTCCTGATATCGAGACATATGTCTCTCCTGCTGATACTAATTATGGTATCTCTTGTATAAGTCCCGTTACCCACTTCTGTTCATGGATTTATAGTTTGATTTGTTCTGTATTCTGATATTTGTTTGATTATTACGATTACGAAGGATCTCTATGTTACGTAGATTACATTTAGTATAAAAATATGTTCTAAAATGCATTCTTTACATTTCACGAAATCGGTTAATATAGATTAGTTATTACTCACTAAGCTATATGCTTATACGATGGATTTACCCGTGTAGGTTGAACTAAGAGATTAAGGACTGGGACAAGTCAACCGCAGTGGCCAAAAGCGTCTGAGTTTTATGTTGTGCGAAAATGTATTTTGCTTGATTTGTTTGGGCCTGTAAATATGCTTTGGATTTGTTTTAGAAATTATGAGATGTATTATATGTGTGTTTAGTTTTTCAAAATGCATGTGTGAAATGTGTTGAGTTGTTTGTCTTGTCTTGGGTGGCATCCATGTATCCTCCCAGGGGGTATTTGGGTGTTACAACTAGTATCAATAACAAAGCGACAGATCTTACCATAGATGGTGCATATGGATTAGAATATATTGTTCCGTAGCCACTCATCTCTAATAGCATCTTTAAGGATTAAGCATGCATGTCTGACTACTAAAGCAGTACTGGTATCCCCTTCAACTTGTACCTCCTCCGTATACTCCTCGGTGTCAAAATCTAGTTTTGTTTCAATGATTACATCTTCATCATCTCGCTCTTTGGAATCCACCAATGAACAATCTTAATGGGGATGGGTTCAGTCGATGCTTGGCTCTTCTGTCGGGGCATTGTTTCAATCGGTGAATTAAAACCTGCAAACACAAGACATAAGAGTCACGAAATTGCCAAAAATGTGACAGAAGGTGGAATGGGAAAATTAAAAATCGATGAAGCGGTGGCGGTTCACGAAACTTAGGGGTTGACGTGGATGTGGGATAGGTGAAGAAATCGAAAGAAAGGGAGGGAATGAGTGGTAAAATCGAGTCTTAAGCAATGGGCATAATGGACGTCTGGTGAAATAGCAAGAATGAAGGGTTGTGATGAAAAATAAATCTGGAAAATCAGGGATTGAGGTATTGTCGTGAATGGGCTGGAGATTGTTGGGGAAAATGTTAAGGGAAGATAGCAATGTGATGTGGAGAAGATGGGGTGGAGTCGGCTGTGAACGTGAGGGGTTTGGTGGAAATCAAAGAAGAAGAAGAAAATCTGGAGAAGAGGAGAGAAACAGGGGCTGTCGTGGGCTGGAGAACAAAAGGACAGAGGAGAGGGAATGGGGTTAAGTGAGTTGGGGGGAAAATGAAGGGAAAGGGCGGTAACCAAAATTATTTTTCGTTTTTCGTTTTTTTTTTAATTTAAATTTAAATGAAAAATTGACAGAAAATAAAACAAAATAAAAATTTGGACAGAAAATAATAATAAAAAGAAATTAAAATTCCTAACTAAATAATAAAAATAAAACTATTAAAGAAGGAATAACGACAAACCTGAACACTTTACGAACATGCTTCTTTATAATCGTAAGCTAGACTTATGTTGGAACTTACCGATTCAGAGATAGGTTGGTGGAACCAACCCGATTTCGTCAACCTGTTCGATTGGTGAATGTTCATAATAAGGCTTAAGGCGGTGTCCGTTAACCTTGAAAACTTTAGAAGTATCTATGCTCTGAATTTCCACCGCACCATGAGAAAACACATTAGTAACAATAAACGGGCCAAGCCAACGAGATCGTAATTTTCCAGGAAATAACTTAAGCTTTGAATGATAAAGAAGAACTTTTTGTCCAATGGAAAAATGTTTCCTAGAAATCATCTTATCATGAAAAGCTTTAGTTTTATCCTTGTAAATTTTTGAATTTTCATATGCCTCATTACGAATCTCCTCCAATTCTTGCAATTGTAATTTCCGACTAGTGCTTACCTCTAATTGATCTGTGTTCAACTGCTTGACGGCCCAATAAGCTCTATGTTCAATTTCCACAGGTAAATGACAAGGCTTACCGAAAACTAACCTGTAAGGCGACATACCTATAGGAGTTTTGTATGCAGTCCGATAAGCCCATAAAACGTCATCCAATCGAAGACTCCAATCTTTGCGGTTTGGGTTAACCACTTTTTCCAAGATGGACTTGATTTCCCTGTTGGATACTTCAGCCTACCCACTGGTTTGCCGATGATAGGCGGTAGAGATTCGGTGCGTAATACCACATCGTTTCATTAGCGCTTCAAAAATCTTGTTGCAAAATCGTTCCTCGATCGCTAATGATGGCTCGAGGCATTCCAAACTGACAAAAATATTTGATTTAACAAAATCAATTACCGTTTAGCATCATCGGATATAGTAGCCTTAGCTTCAACCCACTTAGAAACATAGTGTCTTCGCTAAGAGGATGTAATTCTTCTAGAAAGAAGAAGGAGCGGACCCATAAAATCTATTCCCCGAACATCAAAATTTCACATACCGAATGTTCAGTCAATGGCATCGATTCTTGGATCCCAAGTTACATTCTCGACAACGATCGCAAGAATTGCAAAACATGTAAGAGTCATAAAATAACTTAGGCCAAAAGCAGTCCACATTCTAAAATTTTTCATGCGATTCGTTTGGGCCCAAATGTCCCCAGCGACGGATGAATGACAAAATTGTAAAATAGATGAAATTTCATCATCTGGACGCATCTCCCAACAATCGATCAAGACAAAATTTCCACAGTGAAGGCTCATCCCAAACATAATATTTAGCCTCACGCTTAATTTTATCTTTTCAGCTCTAGACAAATCATTAGGTAACGACTTGGTAACTAAACAATTTACTATGTCGCATACGAGGGTTACTGTTGAATCTGCGAAGGACATCGGATGTAATCTTGGATGTGATTAGACAAGTGGTCGACCACCAAATTCTCTCGCTCCTTTCTTGTCGCGAATTTCCACATCAAATTCTTGAATCAATAAGATCCAAATAATCAATCTGGCTTGCTTCTTTCTTGTTCACTAAGTACCTTAAGCGGCGTGATCGAATAGATAATCACCTTGGTTCCTAGCAAATAAGACGAAACTTCTCCAAGCCAAAGGCGCATCGCTAGAAACTCCTTCTCCGTTGTGGAATAATTTTTCATGCATCATTAAGTGTCATATAAGCATAATAAATGACATGAGGTACCTTATCCACTTTTGTCCCAACACAACGCTCTCTGCATAATCGTAGCGTCGCACATCAATTCGAAAGGAATGTCCCATCGTGGTGGCTGAATAATCGGTGCGGTAGTGAGGCGCTCCTTTAGCTCGTTGAGCGCATTTCGCATTGTTAGTCAAAATCGAATTTCACATCTTTCTGGAGCAATTGACACATGGGTTGCGCAATTTTTGAGAAGTCCTTGATAAATCGCCGATAAAATCCTGCATGACCAAGAAAAGAACGAACTTCCCGCACATTTGCGGGGTAAGATAAAGATTGAATAACATCTATCTTGGCCTTATCGACTTCAATTCCTTTGGACAAAACAGTATGACCCAAAATAATGCCTTCATTAACCATAAAGTGACACTTCTCATAATTTAAAACCAAATTAGTTTCAATGCAACGTTTCAGCACTTTTTCAAGGTTAATGATACATGCTTCAAAAGACTCTCCATATACTGTGAAATCGTCCATAAAATTTCCATGCAATTTTCCACTAAATTGGAGAAAATACTTACCATACAATCGATGGGATGTCATTTGATGCGTTGCACAATCAAATGGCATTAAATCGGTGGCGAAGGTACCGAATGGGCATGTGAAGGTCGTCTTTTCACGATCTGTGGTGCCACCAAAATCGATGATATCACGAATACCCATCTAAACAACAATAGTGAGATTTTTCGCTAATCTTTCAAGCATCGATCGATAAAAGGAAGCGGAAAGTGATCTTTTCTAATGTTGAATTAAGCCTCCTATAATCTATGCATTCTCACCAACCATTTTGAACACGGTCGGAATTAACTCACCATTCTTTGTTTTCCATGGCCGTAACACCGCTTTCTTTAGTGCGACTTGTACCGGACTTACCCACTTACTATCCAAATCGGATAAATGATGCTGCGTCGAAGAAGTTTCAAAATCTCTTTCTTTACCACGTCCATCATGGGTGGATTAAATCGACGCTGTGGTTGCCTTACCTCTTTAGCCTCGTCCTCTATCAAAATTCGGTGCATGCATATAGTGGGATGATTCCTTTCAAATCAGCGATTGTCCACCCAAAGCTTCTTTATCGCCTTCAAAACATTGATAAGTTGATTTTCTGCGCATCGAAAGTTGGTTAGAAATAATCAAAGGCAATGTATCTTTCTCACCTAAAAGACATATTTAAGGTGATTGGGCAAGTTTTCAATTCCAAAGTTGGTGGTTTGAGCAATGATGGCAGCAATTTGTCTTCCTCTCTTGAAGCTTCTACGGACGTGAGTTCTTTGGAGTAAAGAGTTTGTTGTCTCCATCGCACATGATAACGTTTCCTCTTCATTATTAAACACCAACGAATCAGCACCTTCCTCCCATCAGTAGCGTTTTGCCTTGGCTTCCTAGATAACGTGACTTCCTCCTTTCTTTGGACACCGCTGACGTTATCTCGTTGTCTTTTAAATCACCGGTGGCCGAATTTCCTTCTCTTGGTGAGCAACACGCAATCTGCGGTGGCTTCCTTCAATTAACGCAGTTCCTCACTCCCATACTCTACCGCATCCTTGTGCCTTTGTCTTGATGACGTGAATTGCTCCTTAACTTCACCAATCAATGTTGATTCTTCCTCCTTGTGTGACCATAACGTTAGGCTGCTTGGTCTCTTCCTTTGGCGCCTTTTACGGATATCCTTGATCAATTGACGCAATTTCCACTAAATCCTCTTCATCTGTGATGTCTAAACTCAATGTTCCTGCATCCATGTGTCAACAAAATCTACATGAACAACAGATTGCTCATCATCCGGAATTTTCATGGTATTATAGATATTGAATTTAATTAAGTCACCATCAAATTCCATAGTTACCGACCCATCGTGAACATCGATTTTAGTTCTAGTCGTTTTCAAAAGCGGTCTTCCTAATAAAATCGGTGGAAGATGATGAGTCATCTGTGCCCATCTGCAAAATATAAAAGTCACCGGAAAAAGCATATTTCCCACTCAACTAATATATCCTCTAACACACCTTTCGGTAAGCATTTGATCGATCGCTAATTGAATTACCACGTTAGTTTCTTTAAGAGGTCCAACATTCAAAGATTTATAAACATCATATGGCATGACATTAATGGGCGACCTAAATCTAACATAGCTCTTTCAATTCGCAGATTACCAATTTGACACGGATAGTAAACATACCGGATCTTGGCATTTCGGTGGAAGTTTTTCTTTTGCAAGATGGCTGAAACGTTTTCGCTTAACTGAACTTTCTCATTGGATTTTAATTTCCTTTTGGACGTACAAAGCTCCTTAAGAAATTTAGCATAACGCGAATCTGTTTAATTGCATCGAAGAGGAATATTTACTGAACCTTTCTGAAAGTGTCCAAAATTTCCTTTTCTTGTTCTTCCTTCTTCACCTTTGCTAATCGACTTAAAAGGAGGTGGAAGCACCTTGTTAATCACGACTTTTGCTTCTCTTCCGTAAGTCGTGATTTCTTCCTCTATTTCTCGTGTTGAAGCCTTGAATTGATTCCGATAGCTCTTTCGCTTCGCAACATGATTGCCTTTGCAGACTCTGTCTAGGATTTACCTCTGGTTGTCTTGGAAAATTACGAGTTTCGCGATTCCATCGGTTTCTTCGCTGCTGCTATTTGACTTAATTGTTTGTGAAAATTTCTTTGTTGATTTTCCAAGTTCAATGCTCACTTAGTAGACCGCAACAAACGCCAAAGTTGTAACATCCCAACTCCCATAGAAGGGTTATTTTGGTAAATTGGGATGGGTTAGAAGTATTGCATTAGGTCTCGGCATGAACACACAAAGATATAGCTTCTATGATTATGGATTTGGTTGCACATACACGAGTAAACATGCATTCATGATATTCCGCTTAGGTTTTAAATTGTGTTCTTTTGTTAAATTTATGGGACAATGGCTTTTGAAAAATTATTTAGAGTGCATACGGGGTATTTTATATTTTAAGGATTTATAGGAATTTTTCTGGAATTGTTGGGGTTGTTGCGGATAGGAAAAATTCAACTGACCGACTGGGTGAAACTTTTTGTCTTGAGAGGATTGGCTAATGGCATAAGATTAGTGGATAATTAATGTTAAGAATTATTTTAGAGTCATGATTAGTGTTTAAGTGAGATTAAGAAGAGATTAGGATTAAAGTAAGTTAATTAACTTGAAATTTGTCTTTTCCATTTTAAAAGCCAAGTGGCATCCTATTTAATGATTTTGTCTTATATATATACCCCACCATCGACTTTTCTCCATTGTTCTACTTAAAATTCATTGTGGAAAGCTTGAAAATCCATCTTCCTTTCTCCATCCGAAAGTGCATCACCTTGGTGTGTTCCCTTCCTCCTTTGATTGTTTTGTCTTCATCCACTTTACAAGAGTCTTTCCTTGTCTCCTTGCTTACTTCCACTCACATACAAACCAATCATAAATCTTGTGAAGATGGTGATGGGTGATAATCGTAGGTGTTGGAGCAAGTAGGAGAGAATTTAGGAAGTTGTTACAAGTTGGAAGATTGAGTGAAAGATTGGAAGCTTGATAGGTAAGTTCATTTAAGTTCTTTGTTTTAATGATGTTTTCATTAGGTATTGAGTACCATGGTAGTTAGAAGCATTTAGAAGCATCCTTTGAGCTTTTATTTGATTATGGAAGTAGTAGGTTAGAATGAATTTAATGCATGTTTGTGAAAGGGAATTGGTTATGGTAGTTTAAATAGGTGATAAGTGAGGTTATAAATGATGTTTATAATGTCTAATTCATGGAAATAAAGTATGGGAATTGTATATATGTGTGCTGCCACTTTTGTGTTATTATAGAAGAGTTTTTTTTTGTGATGAGGTTGTGGTTGAATTAGAAGTAGAAATGGATGCTTAAGGATGTGTTAGTGATGTTAGAGGTGATAGAAGTTAAGTTGTTGATGAAATCTGGAAATTGAGTTTTTAACATATTGGAATGTTTTGATCATAACTAATTATGTAGGAATTCAAATGAGGTGAGGTTTATGGCCACTTAAACTTTGAAATGTTGGCTTCATTTTAGTGTGAAATAGGTGTTATTAAATTATAATGTGAGAAGGTCGAAAATTGGCATGGAAAGTTTCTGTTTTGTTGGCTGTGAACAGTATCCGCAAATGTGTTCAATGAATTTTCTGATTTTCTCAATTAATTGGTTTGGAGTTAGGAAAATGGTCTTAATGAAAGTTGTAGCCTATTAAATTAGCTTTCCATTGCCACTGATTTTGCAATTTTTCGAGTTGTATGTTAGGAGATATGACCTGATTACTGATGACTGTTTTCATGCATTGGCTGAAACCTAGCTGGATTGGCACATTTAGTGCACTTTCGGGTTTGGAGGAATTTTAGGAATTTTGTGATTTGATTTGGGGTTTTCATTGTACTGAAGAGTTTTAGATATCAGATTGATCTTGAAAATGGTATATGGCTTCTAATTTTGGAGGTCAGATGTGGGAAATATGGAATTTCAAAATCTGGATCTACATTGTGATGTTAAGTGTTGTTTAGGTCAGAAACTTGCATGACAGATTTGAAAATGTTAGAGGCTGAATTGGAGTTTGGTTATTTCAGGAAGAATTGAAGTTTGGGATTTTATCTTTTCAGGGATATAAAGCTCTGATTTTAATGACTTGTCTACAGGAGTTATGTTGGTTATAAAGTTACTGCTCAAATTGCATGGTTTCAGGGACAGTATCATTGAGTGAATTAATTGACTTGTTTAGAAATGGAATTTGATTTTGGGTTGTTCATGAAAGTTGTAGAGGACATTGTGAACTGATTGAGCATATTTATGTGGTAATTTTAGCTGACTAATCAGTGAGTCCTCGCATTTGTGAGTTACTGTCCTATATCTATGAGTTTTGAGTAAGCAGTACCTTGGATGGGATTTTGACACCCTTAGAGGTTGAATTGATTTTATGGTCTTCTTGAGAGTTGTAGAGCTTTTCATAAGCTTTCCAATGAGGTATAGTGTGTATTTTTCTGATTTGTGTGCTAAGAATTAGAGTAGTTGGAGATTGGGATTGAAATCTGGAAAAGGGCAAAGAAGAAGGAAACTCACGGATCGCGAGGGCGACGTCTCGCCCGCGAGGCGAGAGAATTGACCCGATCGCGAGGGCGACGCCTCGCCCTCATGACGCGAGATGAGACAGCCTCGCAAGGCGACGCCTCGCCCTCAAGCGAGGCGGTGCATAGATATATATATATATTATTATTAATTATTATTTGGCATTAGTGATTCGATCGTTCTTTGTCAATTTCTTTTCCGTCCGACGTCCGATTGACCTGATTCTTGAGGCATCGGATTAGTAGAATATTTAATTTCATTTGGTGAGAATTTGGGAATTTTTGGACGGAAATTGACGTGGCCCGAATAATTGTTCTAGAATCAACTTTTTTGTTTAATTGGGAACCCATAGAGGTCCTAATTGCGCACCGTCGGCGCTTATAATTTTCTAATTTTTAGACGGATTTTGTGATGGGAAAATTTAGATTAGGGCCGGAATGCCATGAACATGCATTATACACATTTTAAGGATTCCATGTGCATTATTTGATCGTTTTAATTATCTGATTGGTAATGTGAATTTATTTCAATTGCTATAGAGGCTCATTGGACCGCCGTTTCACTTGACGTTATGGAGACTTCCGGCATTAGCGCTGAAGTTATTAGGTGAGTAACCTAGTTGGTTCCTCAACCTTTATGTGTTTACTATTTTGCAACTATGCCGTATGGGGATAATGGAGGATTTATATGTGTTTGATTTGCTTGATTTGGACCATAGGTGTCTCAAATATCTGAACTATGATATAGAAGTGTTATGTATGAATTTCATGGGATTGGTCTTATATGAATTTGGATCGATATGCTATTGATTCGGATAAATTGGACATATGCATTTCATGCATAACGTGATCAATAATTGGCGGTTGTGACGGAGCGACCAACGAGCTTATAGCTCAACGTGATTGGGCCTCGAGCCTGATTAATCTGAGCCTATGGCTCACCGAGTATCATGCGCCTTAATGGGACAAGCCAGAGCCAAATCTACAATGTAATAAATCGAAAAGCGTCTCATATACATTTCATATGCATTTAAATTGGTTCCATTGGTGATATGATAATTACGTGGTATTATTGATCGTGATTTGGTGAAATAATTATGTGACTCTGTGTATATGCATGAATTGGGTGAACCATCGATGATGGTTCCTCACCGAGTTCGCAAACTCACCCAAAATTGCAAATTATTTTTCAGACCGAGACAGGTTGACTCATAGCTCGGATAGACTTTTCTGCGTGTAGATTGAGTTGGCAAGAGAAGTCATGGCACATGTGGTCGGTCCACCGGCACTTTTGGAGGGATGACCTAGTTAGCTTTCTGCTTGATTTTCTTTTGGAGACTTGTACGGACACTTTCGGTTGTATAAATTATCGCTTTGAGGATATGAAATGAGAAAGTTATGTCTAAAAAATTAGTGAATTCCATACTACCGCTTTATACTACATTGATGCCATGTGAGTTGGTAGTTTGTTAAGAAGCGCACCTTATCGTAGGTGTGTATCGAAATGACCTCTGAGCGTTCGGTACATCTCCTATGGTAAGGGGGTGCTACATTAGGTGGTATCAGAGCATGGTTTGGCATCTGTTGGGACTAGTATATAATTAAGCTTGAATTATTGTGAGAAACGTATAAACTGATCAGAGTTCTTGTTTGTGATAGGTCATCCGTATTTGGTGATCAGATAGATCAACCAGCTGACCAGGGATCTGTTGGAGCTAGCAGAGAGTCCTCGGTGCCTCGATCTGAGGAGTTACCTCCTAGAGTCCCCGTGAGACGGGAGAGGAGATATGATTTGCTGCGTGGCGGGGGTCGACTTCTATGGCAAGATGCACTCACCGAGGTCCGAGAGTTGGTGGAGAGGACCGAGAGAGTTCTCGACGGATGGATCGCGAACTCGATGAGAGGTTCGATTATGCGATATCTCTTCTGCGGGCCGGCTTATACATGGTGGAAGACCGTCCCGGCAAGTACCACTGTGCCTTGCTTCTCGACACGGGCGGACTTTTGAGGACTTTCGAGATAACTATATGCCCAAGGTGTATCTGGAAATGAAGATGCAGAATTCTTGAGTGAGACAGGTAGGATGACAGATGGCAGAGTACGAGGTGAGGTTTAATGAGTTGATGGGGTATCTGCGGCTCTGTGGTTTCTCTTGAGATGATAGGTGCTGGAGGTTTGAGATGGGGTTGAATTTGGAGATCCGCCACGGATGGCTCGTTCGATATGGGCTCTTTTATAGAGTTGAGAGTCACTTCTTTGAGAGTAGAGCGATTATGAGACAGAGACATCGAGAGATGGGTCGGGTCCAGGAGGAAAGAGAGTTAGTGATGTCGTGGTAGCTCTGGTAGGAGTTTTAGCAGGCGCCAGAGCAGGACCTTTAGATCTTCAGGAGGGTCCAGACAGTCTGGTTTTGGGCAGAGAGGTAGATTTGTACAGACTGGTAGTGGCAGTGGCAGTGGTAGTGGCAGAGGTTTTGGGCAGATGCCCCCATTCTGTGAGCACTGTGAGAAGAGACATTTTGGAGAGTGCTGGCGATTGACTGGAGCTTGCCTTAAATGCGGCTCCATGGATCATCAGATTCGGGATTGCCCAGCCACATTGGGAGCTCAGTCTGCTGGTAGTGGCCGAGCCGAGTAGCACCACCGTCTGTGAGTAGAGTGGGTGGATCCGGACGTGGATCGGTGCAGAGAGGCCGAGGTAGAGGCCGTGGTAGAGTAGAGGGATCCTTTGTGAGGACTGAGGGTCGGGGCAGCCAACCACAGTCACAGGCCAGGGTCTACGCCATGACGAGGCAGGAGGCCCAGGATTCCCCTGATGTTGTGGCTGGTATGTTACTTATTTCTGATATTGAGGCGTTTGCATTGTTGGATCCCGGATCCACGATTCTTTATTGCACCTCATATGGCATCTAGGTTGCATGGGGATAGGGAGAGGTTCTTGTATGGGCTAGAGGTGAGTACACCTCTAGTACTACTACTATCAGATTAGGAGAGGTTCGGGGATGCTCGATCCAGATTGATCAAGCAGTGTTAAGGGCAGACCTTATAGTGTTACCTCTGAGAGAGATCGATGTGATTCTGGGGATGGACTGGTTGACGGCCCATAGGGCTATTATGGACTGCTATACCAAGGAGGTTGTGTTGGAGTCTCCTGGTCAGCCTAGAGCAGTGTTCAGAGGAGTTAGCCAGGCAGTGCCAGCCCGGATGATCTCTTTCCTTAGTGCCCTGAGATTGATGCAGGGAGGCTGTGAGGCATATCTGGCTCATGTGATTGACACCAGAGTTGAACAGAGGCTTCAGGATATTCCCGTGGTTAGGGAATTTCCAGATGTGTTTCCTGATGAGTTACCGGGTTTGCCGCCGGATCGGGAGACAGAGTTTACCATTGACCTCGTTCCAGGTACCGCTCCTATATCTATACCTCCATATAGGATGGCACCTGTGGAACTGAGGGAGCTGAAGGTTCAGTTGCAGGAGTTGCTGGAGAAGGGGTTCATTAGACCTAGTGTTTCACCATGGGGAGCTCCAGTTTTGTTTGTGAAGAAAAAGGATGGGACTTTGAGGCTGTGCATCGATTATAGGCAGCTGAATCGGGTGACAGTAAAGAACAAGTACCCACTGCCTAGGATTGATGACCTATTTGATCAGTTGCAGGGAGCTCAGGTGTTCACCAAGTTAGATCTGCGATCTGGTTATTATCAGTTGAAGATTGCAGAGGCCGATGTGCCTAAGAGCGCCTTTAGGAGCAGGTATGGGCATTTCGAGTTTCTAGTGATGCCGTTTGGGTTGACTAATGCCCCGGCAGCCTTCATGGCCTTGATGAATAAGGTATTTCAGCCCTACCTGGATCAGTTTGTTATTGTTTTTATTGATGACATTTTAGTATATTCGAGGAACAGACAGGAGCATAGTGAGCATTTGAGGATTGTATTACAGACGATGAAGGAGAGATAGGTTATACATAAATTCAAGAATGTGAATTTTGGCTGGATCAGTGATCTTTTGGGCACACATAGTGACGGGAGAGGGTATTCAGTGGATCTAGTAAGGTTGAGGGTCTTTGAAGTGGGAGGCTCCTAGGAATGTGCCGAGATTGGAGTTTCCTCGGATTGGCGTTATTACCGGAGGTTTGTCGAGGGTTCTCATTGATCTCGGCCCTCGACAAAAACTTCCGAGGAAGAATGTACCTTCGGATGGAGTGAGGAGTGCGGAGGAGCTTTGAGGAGTCAAACATCGGTTGACTCTGCCGGTGTTAGCTATTCCATCCGCACGGAGGATTTGAGGTGTCTGGATGCATCACATCGTGGATTGGGGTGTGTTACGATGCGGCATGGTAGAGTCATTGCTATGCCTCGAGACAGTTGAGGTCTCATGAGGTAAATTATCCTGCTCATGATTTGGAATTAGCCGCAGTTGTGTTTGCCTTTGAAGATTTGGAGGCATTACCAGTATGGTGAGACCTTTCGGATCTTCATGCACTATAAGAGTTTGAGGTACCTGTTGAGCCAGAGAGAGTTAAATTTGAGACAGAGGAGATGGTTGGAGTTACTGAAAGATTATGATTGCACTATCGAGTATCACCCGGGGAAAGCCAATGTAGTGGCTGATGCTCGAGTAGAAAGTCACATTCTAGTACAGCTTTTTCGTGCAATGAGGTTGCTTAATTTGATTCGATTGAGGGCTTTGAATGTGCGTATGAATCTGGAGCGAGATGGAGTATTATTGGCTACACCGAGATCGAGACCGATGCTACCGGACAGATCGGGAGGTTCGTGATAAGGATCCTGTTATGGTGAGACCGATTGAGAAAGCGGACCGATTCGAGATCCGAGTTTGATGTGAGAGATGAGACTTTATGGATGGGACAGAGGCTCTGTGTGCTGATGTGGATGATCCGAGGCGAGAGATATTGAGGAGGCTCATATGGCCACTTATGCTATGCATCCCGGTACTACCAAGATGTATAACACCACAAGCAACATTTTGGTGGCTGGCATGAAGAAGCGGTGGCTGATTTTGTATCTAGATGTTTGACGTGCAAGAAAGTTAAGGCCGAGCACCAGCTCCAAGAGAAGTTTATTCGTTGCCCATTCGGAGTGGAAATGGGAACGAATTACTATGGATTTCATTATGGGGTTGCCTAGACGCCGAGAAAGATGATGCTATCTGGGTCATAGTGGACCTGTTGACTAAATCGGCCCATTTCTTGCCAATGAGGAGAACAATACCATGGATCAGTTGGCCCGAAGTATGTGGCGGAGATAGTGAGATCTGACGGGTCCCAAAGGTCGATAGTATCGGCGTGGATCCCAGATTTACTTGAGGTTCGCAGAGTTTGCGATCTGCTATGGGGGGACTAGTGAACTTCAAGATGACTTTTCATCCTCGACATGATGGGCGAGTGAGAGGACTATTAAGACTGCTGAGGATATGCTTGGGCATGTGTATTGGAGTTCAGAGGAGCATGGGATCGATTCAGCCACGATTGAGTTTGCATACAATAACCATTTTCACAAGAGCATCGGGATGGCACCATATGAGGCACTTTATGGGCGGCCGTGTAGATCGCCTCTGATTGGATGAGGAAGGGGTGAGGATGATTGAGGTCCCGGTGATTCAGATACCGCTTGATAAGGTGAAGTCGATTGAGTCGCATCAAGGCGGCTCAGGATAAGCGTAAGAGCTATGTGGATCAAAGATAGGAGGAGATGGAGTATGATGTAGGCGATAAAGTTTTCTTCTGGTGTCACCGTGGCGAGGTGTACTTGAGATTTGGCAAGAAGGGCAAGTTGAGCCCTAGGTACATTGGTCCGTATGAGATCACCGAGAGGATAGGACCTTTGCCTATCGGTTAGCTTTCACGAGTGAGATGTCCCAGTTGCATGACGCCTTCCACGTGAGTATGCTCCATGAGATATCGGTCGATCCGACTCATGTGATTCCGGCTCGGAGATTGAGGTGTCGAGTAACTCCGAGTTATGTAGAGGAGCCGATTGATTGTCGGTCACAGATTAAGCAGTTGAGGAATAAGAGTATTCCACTGGTGAAGGTTCTTTGGAGGAACCACTCGACTGAGGAGGCTACCTGGGAGACCGAGGAGCATATGAGGAGACAATATCCTCATCTTTTCGATCAATCAGGTAAGAATTTCGGGGACGAAATTTTTATTAGGAGGGGAGAATTGTAACATCCCAACTCCCATAGGAGGGTTATTTTGGTAAATTGAGATGGGTTAGAAGTATTGCATTAGGTCTCGGCATGAACACACAAAGATATAGCTTCTATGATTATGGATTTGGTTGCACATACACAGAGTAAACATGCATTCATGATATTCCCGGCTTAGGTTTTAAATTGTGTTCTTTTGTTAAATTTATGGGACAATGGCTTTTGAAAAATTATTTGGAGTACGCCACGGGGTATTTTATATTTTTAAGGATTTATAGGAATTTTTGGAATTGTTCGGTCATGTTGCGGATAGGAAAATTCAAATCTGACCGACCGGGTGAAACTTTTTGTCTTGAATGTGATTGGCTAATGGCATAAGATTAGTGGATAATTAATGTTAAGAATTATTTTAGAGTCATGATTAGTGTTTAAGTGAGATTAAGAAGAGATTAGGATTAAAGTAAGTTAATTAACTTGAAATTTGTCTTTTTCCATTTTAAAAAGCCAAGTGGCATCCTATTTAATGATTTTGTCTTATATATATACCCCACCATCGACTTTTCTCCATTGTTCTACTTAAAAATTCATTGTGGAAAGCTTGAAAATCCATCTTCCTTTCTCCATCCGAAAGTGCATCACCTTGGTGTGTTCCCTTCCTCCTTTGATTGTTTTGTCTTCATCCACTTTACAAGAGTCTTTCCTTGTCTCCTTGCTTACTTCCACTCACATACAAACCAATCATAAATCTTGTGAAGATGGTGATGGGTGATAATCGTAGGTGTTGGAGCAAGTAGGAGAGAATTTAGGAAGTTGTTACAAGTTGGAAGATTGAGTGAAAGATTGGAAGCTTGATAGGTAAGTTCATTTAAGTTCTTTGTTTTAATGATGTTTTCATTAGGTATTGAGTACCATGGTAGTTAGAAGCATTTAGAAGCATCCTTTGAGCTTTTATTTGATTATGGAAGTAGTAGGTTAGAATGAATTTAATGCATGTTTGTGAAAGGGAATTGGTTATGGTAGTTTAAATAGGTGATAAGTGAGGTTATAAATGATGTTTATAATGTCTAATTCATGGAAATAAAGTATGGGAATTGTATATATGTGTGCTGCCACTTTTGTGTTATTATAGAAGAGTTTTTTTTTGTGATGAGGTTGTGGTTGAATTAGAAGTAGAAATGGATGCTTAAGGATGTGTTAGTGATGTTAGAGGTGATAGAAGTTAAGTTGTTGATGAAATCTGGAAATTGAGTTTTTAACATATTGGAATGTTTTGATCATAACTAATTATGTAGGAATTCAAATGAGGTGAGGTTTATGGCCACTTAAACTTTGAAATGTTGGCTTCATTTTAGTGTGAAATAGGTGTTATTAAATTATAATGTGAGAAGGTCGAAAATTGGCATGGAAAGTTTCTGTTTTGTTGGCTGTGAACAGTATCCGCAAATGTGTTCAATGAATTTTCTGATTTTCTCAATTAATTGGTTTGGAGTTAGGAAAATGGTCTTAATGAAAGTTGTAGCCTATTAAATTAGCTTTCCATTGCCACTGATTTTGCAATTTTCGAGTTGTATGTTAGGAGATATGACCTGATTACTGATGACTGTTTTCATGCATTGGCTGAAACCTAGCTGGATTGGCACATTTAGTGCACTTTCGGGTTTGGAGGAATTTTAGGAATTTTGTGATTTGATTTGGGGTTTTCATTGTACTGAAGAGTTTTAGATATCAGATTGATCTTGAAAATGGTATATGGCTTCTAATTTTGGAGGTCAGATGTGGGAAATATGGAATTTCAAAATCTGGATCTACATTGTGATGTTAAGTGTTGTTTAGGTCAGAAACTTGCATGACAGATTTGAAAATGTTAGAGGCTGAATTGGAGTTTGGTTATTTCAGGAAGAATTGAAGTTTGGGATTTTATCTTTCAGGGATATAAAGCTCTGATTTTAATGACTTGTCTACAGGGAGTTATGTTGGTTATAAAGTTACTGCTCAAATTGCATGGTTTCAGGGACAGTATCATTGAGTGAATTAATTGACTTGTTTAGAAATGGAATTTGATTTTGGGTTGTTCATGAAAGTTGTAGAGGACATTGTGAACTGATTGAGCATATTTATGTGGTAATTTTTAGCTGACTAATCAGTGAGTCCTCGCATTTGTGAGTTACTGTCCTATATCTATGAGTTTTGAGTAAGCAGTACCTTGGATGGGATTTTTGACACCCTTAGAGGTTGAATTGATTTTTATGGTCTTCTTGAGAGTTGTAGAGCTTTTCATAAGCTTTCCAATGAGGTATAGTGTGTATTTTCTGATTTGTGTGCTAAGAATTAGAGTAGTTGGAGATTGGGATTGAAATCTGGAAAAGGGCAAAGAAGAAGGGAAACTCACGGATCGCGAGGCGACGCCTCGCCCTCGGCGAGAGAAATTGACCCGGTCGCGAGGGCGACGCCTCGCCCTCGCGACGAGGCGAGATGAGACAGCCTCGCAAGGGCGACGTCTCGCCTGCGGTGATGCATAGATATATATATATATTATTATTGTTAATTATTATTTGGCATTAGTGATTCGATCGTTCTTTTGTCAATTTCTTTTCCGTCCGACGTCCGATTGACCTGATTCTTGAGGCATCGGATTCAGAGAATATTTAATTTCATTTGGTGAGAATTTGGGAATTTTTGACGGAAATTGACGTGGCCCGAATAATTGTTCTAATCACTGCTTTTGTTTAATTGGGAACCCATAGAGGTCCGAATTATTTGCGACCGTCGGCGCTTATAATTTTCTAATTTTTAGACGGATTTTGTGATGGGAAAATTTAGATTAGGGCCGGAATGCCATGAACATGCATTATACACATTTTAAGGATTCCATGTGCATTATTTGATCGCTTTAATTATACATTGGTAATGTGAATTTATTTCAATTGCTATAGAGGCTCGGTTGGACCGCCGTTTCACTTGACGTTATGAGACTTCCGGCATTAGCGCTGAAGTTATTAGGTGAGTAACCTAGTTGGTTCCTCAACCTTTATGTGTTTACTATTTTGCAACTATGCCATGGGGGATAATGGAGGATTTATATGTGTTTGATTTGCTTGATTTGGACCATAGGTGTCTCAAATATCTGAACTATGATATGTAGTGTTATGTATGAATTTCATGGGATTGGTCTTATATGAATTTGGATCCGATATGCTATTGATTGGATAAATTGGACATATGCATTTCATGCATAACGCGTGATCGATAATTGGCGATTGTGACGAAGCGACCAACGAGAGCTTATAGCTCAACGTGATCGGGCCTCGAGCCCATTAAGGATACTGAGCCTATGGCTCACCGAGTAATGCGCCCTTAATGGGACAGTTTCAGCGCCACGACAACAATGTAATAAATCGAAAAGCGCCTCATATACATTTCATATGCATTTAAATTGGTTCCATTGATGATATGATAATTACGTGGTATTATTGATCGTGATTTGGTGAAATAATTATGTGACTCGTGTATATGCATGAATTGGGTGAACCATCGATGATGGTTCCTCACCGAGTTCGCAAACTCACCCAAAATTGCAAATTATTTTTCAGACCGAGACAGCTTGACTCATAGCTCGGATAGACTTTTCTGCCGTGTAGATTGAGTTGGCAAGAGAAGTCATGGCACATGTGCCGGTCACCGGCACTTTTGGAGGGATGACCTAGTTAGCTTTCTGCTTGATTTTCTTTTGGAGACTTGTACGACACTTTCGGTTGTATAAATTATCGCTTTGAGGATATGAAATGAGAAAGTTATGTCTAAAAAAAATTAGTGAATTCCATACTACTGCTTTATACTACATTGATGCCATGTGGAGTTGGTAGTTTGTTCGTAGCGCACCCTTATCGTAGGGTGTGTATCGAAATGACCTACGGGCGTTCCGGTACATCTCCTATGGTAAGGGGGTGCTACAAAAGTATTCGTGGTTAAAGTTTGTAATGCCTCTTCTAAAGAAGACTTACCTTCGGAAGTTGACGGCATATTTGGATTTTAGTATTTACATTTAATGGTGGTCTATATGGCTGAAAATTCGTGGATGCTTTGGTTGCCCTCGAGGATTCCCATATCGCAAGTTCGGATGATCGCGCTATCCCGGATTATAAGTATTGGAGAATGGGTCATACTTCCTTTGATTTGGCCCATTGAATCCACCCACCAGCATTCACTTGCTCAAAGATTGTCTTCCCGCAAAATTGGACATGAATCGAGAGGATGTCCAACCATTGAGCAAATTCCACATACCTTAGCTTCTTCTTTTCTTGAAACCGCTAACTGTCGCACTAAAGAAGTGAGGTCATCCAATCGCTTTCACCAAGTCGCAATAACTTCATTCACGCCTTTGACCCATGACTGCATTGGATTCCAAACTGCTTGTGTATTGGAGGCCATGTTCGCTATCAATTCTCTCGCGGCTGCTGGCGTTTTGTCAACTAAGGCACCACCACTAGCAGCGTCAATCATGCTCCTGTCAGAAAGCAAAAGTCCTTCATAAAAATACTGAATTAACAATTGTTCAGTTATTTGATGATGCGGACAACTCGCGCATAATTTTTTAAATCTTTCCCAATATTCGTAAAGTGTTTCTCCTGTATGTTGACGAATTCCACAAATCTCTTTTCGAATATTGGCGGCTCTCGATGCTGGAAAATACTTCTCAAAGAAGAGTCTCTTCATCTCGGCCCACGTCTTCACGTTTTCTCCAGCTGAATAATAAAGCCAATCCTGCGCATCATCTTTAAGGGAAAACGGAAAAGCTCTCAACTTGATCTGTTCTTCCGTCACATTGGTCGGCTTCATACCCATGCAAACTACATCAAATTCCTTTAAGTGCTTGTATGGATCTTCTCCCGGTAAACCCCTGAAAATAGGCAATAAATGAATCAGTCCAGATTTTAATTCAAAAGTATTATTATCACCTAAATTTGGAAAATTGATGCAGTGAGGTTGTTGGTCGTCAGTTGGTGCAGCGAGTTCGCGAAGAGTGCGGTTAGCAACGATCCTATCCATCTTCTGCGTTTCTTTGTGTTGTTTGGTTTGTTTCCGCAGTCTTTTCGCTGTCTTCTCGATCTCGATTGTCTTGAATTATCGATTGGTTTGAACGCAGCGTACGCATATAAACCGTCAAAGACTCCCCGGTAACGACGCCAAAATTTGGTGATACTGTCGCCTGCAACCAAATATAAAAATTTTCACTTCCGTTAAAACAAATTAATGTAGTAGCGGCAAGCGGATATCGTTCCCACGAGGAATTTTACGATTATGAAAATCACGAATTCAAACGACACAAATAATAAAAAGGGGGTTTTGTTACTTACTGAAAGAAGAATGAAAATCAGAATGGAAAATTTACAAATTGAAGTAATAATCAAGACTGAAAAATCGATAGGAAAAATACCTTGGTTTCGGTCACCGATGTTACTATGCTATTTTGGGTCCTCGACAAAAAGTATAATTATTAACGAACATTCATTGAGAGAATTTTCTATTAATAATATTGACTAGAAACATGTATCCTAGCAACCTTATTAAACAACAATCTAGATACGATCATAGATTAATTGCATAATAGCATTAAGAACCAATGACAAGTGATAACATGTACGACATGAAATCAATCAAGTGGATAATTTCTTAGGATTTTCCGACTCTAACGTAGAGGGGTTAATCCTAATTGCTACTTGTGGTTACCAAAATTGAACGTCAGATTTTGTTAACCTAGCGATTAAATCCATTACTCCCTAGTTGCGCACCTAGAAACTAACGAATCCAATTAAAAAGATTAATCTAAAATTACCCAATGAACGTTAATAAACATGAAGGAATTCAGAACATCTCACCACAAGAGCATGGACATGGATCCCTCAACCAAGACAAGGAAATTAGTTAATCATACTTGAATTGAAAACAAAAGAAGTGATAAAAAGAACAATCTCCATAACTAGTCTTTAATAATAAAATCGGAAATAACAAAGGAATTGTGCAGAAAATCTAAGAACAAGAAAACCAGGAAATAAATCAATCCAACCACCTACGACTTAACTACTTGAAAAATGCCAAAGAAGTTAAACTATGAAAACTAAAAATCTCCAAGTAAGTGCGATAGTGCCCTGCTGAAAACCCTTATGGAAAAACTAAAGGAATTATTGTCTGCGGCTGCCACCTCCCGATTCCTCCAATAATTGCCTGTCCACTTTCAAAACCTAGCCCTTGCTCCCATCCACGTCAGCCACCTTCTTTTCAATTCATTATTTCCATATCTTTTTTTTGTTTTTATTAGATTCTATCCCCCTTAGATCATCTTCAATTGTGAGCGGGAACTTCTTAAAAAGGGGTCCACAGAATCTTGGCGATTGTGTTCTAATTGGAGATAAATTCTGGAACTTGCAGATTTGAGATTCTGTCCTTGAGCGTGCCCACGCCTAATCTTTGAGTTTCCCCCAGATTGAGGATTTTCGAACTTCTTCCCATATTTTTCCTCTTTTGATCCTTTTTCGTCCTTTTGGTATTGAAAACCACCTGTGAACATTCAACAATTAATTCTATCAATTTATGAACACAATTTCCACAAATCAACCACAATTAAGTCCAACAAATATGCATTATAATTGACTTAACAGAAACTGATAGAATTCAGTAGTGTACTCATCCACTATCTACTATCCTACTCTAGATTCTGCAACCTTTGATACATCAGTCGTTGATAATTGTATGGAAGAAATTCTTCACGCATCTTTTTTCTCATCTTCTCCTAGGCATTAATCTTACTTTTTCCCTGTCTTGAATGTGTCATCTTTAACTACTTCCACCATGCCACAACTTTGACTCTGAACCTGGTAGCCACAAAAGACACCCTTTTATTCTCTACGTCCACCTTAAACTCCAAGATCTCCTCAGTCCTTGTCAAACAATCCATAAACTCTTCCAGACTAAGATTTCCATAGAATGCAGGAATTTCAATTCACATCCCAATTCCCAACACCGATTATCCCCATTTCCATTATTTCTGCAACGCCTACGAGGAAATTCTTTATACTCCCCTTCACTACCACTTAATTTAGTGTTGTTGTTTTCTTTCTCCTAGTAGCGATCTCTCCTCCCCCATTAGTCCTGACCTCCTATAAGTCCAGCAAACCTCTAGTTAATCTACTCCATCATATGTTCCATACGTTGATTAAACTGCTCAGGTAGATGTTGCTCCATCTTTCGCAGGTCTTCTCGCTCGTATACTTCATCTACAGGTTGTTGGTGAATCGCTCTTCCTTTCATGATAAGTTTAGGAACGAACTATCTTTGATACCAACTGACATAGCAGAAGCTTTCTACAGACCTGTTGAATCGCTCACGATTGCTAGGAATATAAGACTCTTTCAATTTCGTTGATTCGTAAAGAATATCAAAAAGAAAAGAGGCGTGCTGCTAGATAGCAACAAAACCTTGAGGTCAGGGGTTCGAATCCTGACCAAAGAGGAAAATACCAATTTGTGTTGGATGCCGCGGTATTACCTGCAAACACATGCCGCAATATAACCTGCAAACACCTACGGGTGGGGTGTGGGGTCCAACAGTTAACATCTAAGCTCTCAGAGTTTTTGATTTATAGGTTTTCTAAGGTTTAGGTTATTGGTGTATATCTGGCTTTTCCTTACTTATTGAATGTATATTTGATGTCAAATAAGGTTATGCTTGATGATATGAGAGTTTTACTTTTAGATTTTGATTTATAGAGTTATGTCCAGAAAATGTTGATGCTTGGATGGAGATTTGTAAGAAGATTTAGGTTTTTCTATAATTTGGGTTTTTCAATTTTGATCCTGATTTTTGTCTACATCATGGATTGTATGAGTTTGGGCAATATGCTTTCATTGGGAATTTGCTTGAGACTGGTGGGATGAAGTAGAAAAACTTAAATGATCATATAAATTGGATGAAAGATGAGTTGGTGATCTCACTATAAGAAAAATGGAGGTTAGTGATGAAAATTACTGACGGAACATCTACACATTCCATCGGAAAGCTTAGTTAGCGACGGAATTTACAGACGAATCAAAGCTTTGGAGAAATGGCCATAGGTAATAATTTGCAATGAATCACAGAATCTCCGTTGCAAATTTACCGACAAAAATTTTGTGTAACCGTCGGTGAATTTAACTACAATTATTCTGGTTTGTCTTCATTTGGTAAAGTTACCAACGGAAAAGATATGTCCGTCAGTAAACTTACTAATGAATTTGGTTATTTTGTCGGTAAATTAATGTTGCCATTACGACGGTTATTAGTTGTCCATCAGTAAATCGAATAGATTTTACTGATGAACTTTGTTTTTTCGTCAATAAATTTCTAAAAATTATTTTTTAAAATTTCCCTTCATTAAATTTTATTTGATGATATTATACTTGATGCATAATTTATATAGTTATGAGTTATCTATTGATAATAGTTTGATTTGTTTCAACATTTAATTTGTTAAAACAGAAAGTTGATTGACGATATAAAGTAAAAGTTACCTTAATTGATAATAAAAAATCATTTTGTACATAATAAGTATTTGTAATAAATACAAAATGACTATAAATGTGCTATTCATTTGGTGACTACGGATACACTGACTGTTGCGATGAGGTGCTACGCCTCTCCTTCAACTCATCCACCTCATTACAAAGTTAAGCTATGTACTCCATCGACTATTTCAACTGAGTTGCCAATTTTTGTACTGTGCTCTGAAGCTCATGAACTTCATTGGGTGTGGACCGCCTACTAGATGTTGCTATACTGGATGTGGATGCTTATAAATAACATGTGTTCACAAATGAACCTAAGTTGAATATCCTTCCACAACGGTCCTTATTACCTACTATATGAAGATAGGTTTGAGTCTCCTCAACATTTTTAGACTGCTGAGACTGTCGTTGAATTCTTTCTTGTATTTGATCATATTATAAGGCAATGTTTACGTTAGTAAGTGATAATTATCAAGCATTAATATTAAAGCATAAATTTCACATATATTTAGTTCTCTACATCGGGTGTTGACGAAGGTCACACCATCATGCTTTTTAGTTTGAGTGGGCAAAAAGAGTTGATGGGGTATAGGTTTCGTGCCCATAGACTTTTCCTGTATCAGAATTGTAGCGCCCCCTTACCGTAGGGTATACAACGGGATGCCCACAGGTCATACCGATACATAACCTACGATGAGGGTGCACTACGATTTGATCATATCTATAAACCTTGTGGCATCGATATAATAAAACAGTAATATCAAATTCACTAAATTTTAAAACCAAAAGATACTCTTCATTTCCTTACTTAAACCAAATTTACACAATTCTATCATAATTTACAGCAGTACAAAAATTTGAAAAGAACTGAAATAACTCCTAACAAGGTCATTCACAAAAGATCCCAACTGATCGACCTGTGGGCCATGCTCTTCTCGCCAGTACTCACACAGCAGGAAAAGTCTCGCTACTGGAGCTAGGAGTCAACTATCGCTGTCCTGAAAAATAATTTGTAATATTGGGTGAGTTTGTGAACTCAATGAGTAACCATCATCGATGGTTCACTCAATTCATGCATTACGCAAAATTGCGTACAGAACAACATAATAGCACGTTCAGAATGGCAATCATAAATTTACTAAACAATCATCACACATTTGCATTTAGCCCATTTCAAATTCACAGCACAATCACACACATTGAATGCATGATGATTTTCCATTTTATTTTAGTGTTGTGACTGAGCATCAGTATTATCCCATTTCTGGGAACATTAAACAGAAATTGCATTTTCGGGGTAGGAGAGCCCTCTGGGTATGCACTACTGCCCACGCGCATTAGGGATAGGAGAGCCCTCTGGGTATGCACTATTCCCTTTTCACAATAGTTGAGCTTATAGCTCCGATTAGAAATTGCTCCAGTCACAACAGTTAATTACCAGTTTCTGATCATGTCAAGTGTGCATTCACGAATTCACAATAACACATCTCATGCGAAACATTCAATTATATTAACAGATAGTTCACACAAAGCATTTAACAAATCAAAGATTGAGGAACCAACTAGGTTACTCACCTCTAAACTTCCGAGCTACTGTCGGGAAGTCTCCGCTGCGTCAGAGGATCGACGCTCCACTTGAGCCTCTACAATAATCATAATATCCGAATATCACTAATTGTACCAATTTCAATAACCAATAATGCTTATGTCTCAAGTGAATGCTGTACTATGCATGTTATGACATTTCCGACCCTAATCCCGAATCTTTCCAATTCGACCCTTTTCCACTCGAATTAATAAAATTTCTAATACCATAATTCAATTTACTAGGTTCTGGATTCTCTCAAATCAAATTCTCTAAATTCCAATCAATCACTAACCAACTCATTAGAACCTCAAAACAATCACTTAATCAAATTACATTTTTCTTCAGAAACTGGCCTCCTCGCCGCGGCGTGAAATCTTCTGCTCGTCGCGACGTGCGTCAGAAATCGGCTCGTCGCGACGCACGAATTAATATTCATCACGACGTGCAAGAAGGGGAAGGCTCGCCGCGACGTGTTCATCACACGTCACAACGTGCGATCCCAGATTTGTGTCCGAAACCCAGAAAATTCTCAGATCTTCTGATATAAATCCATTCAAACCCCTTCTAAACACTCCAAAACAACTTCCTATACTTAACATAACTCAGTCCTAAACTTAAATCCACCAAATAACCATTATTCCACAAATACCTAAATCAAAATCAACATTTTCCTTAAAACCTATGTCATCCGAAAGCTTCTAAATTCTCAAATAATTTATACCTTAATTCAATGCTCAAATCAAACTATTTAAAACATAAACATGTAGAAACTTACTTGATTCAAGCTTCCAAACTTCCACAAGCTACTCAAATACTCCACCTTTCAAACAAGCAACATCCACGGTTTCTCCACAAGCCAAGCCCATCATCATCTTTCCAGCACTAAGCCAAAGGGAATTAATCAAAGATGGAGGAAAGAACAACAACAAGAAAGAGATCCACGATGGAGGAAGGAGCAACTTTCTTCTCTCAAAATCAAGGAGTATCGTGGAAATCAAAATTTAAAGGGTAGGGTTTACAAACTAAGGAACTAAGGGCTTGTTTGGCAATTTAATTGCCACGAGTCCAATTCTTAGGGTCTAAACTCCAATTCTTATTCTAATTTCTCCCGATTTCGCAATAACTATGAATAATAACTCCTAAAATCATAACTTCAATTATTTCATGCCAATTTTCAATCAATCTCAGAACCGAAATTCAATTAATCAGTCATTATGTAAATTTTTCGGTCTGGACCTATTGCTCCGAAAATTTCAGAAAAATTCCTATAAATCCCCAAAATATAAATTGCATAATCCTACACTCCAATTTCATAATTCAAATCCCTAAAATTCAAATTGACACTCCAATTCACTAATCAAAGCACAATTAACCTTAAAATCACAAATCTCCAATTTTCACAATCAAGTCGGAAATCTATCATACATGCATGTACATACATATGCTAGTGCAATCATAAACATTTATCAATAATTTATAGAGGCTAAATGCAATGAAATTCAATAAAATGAATGCATTCATTTCTAACCCATCCGGATTACCGATATGCCCTTCATATCGGTAATGGGATGTTACAAGAATAAAATGATATAAGTGAACTACAATTTATAACATTATCATTCTTCATAATATACATATTTTCATTCTAAAATTCACACATCAAATTAAATTGAAATACACCAAAGTAAAAAAATCATAATATAAATGTAAAGTGTAGATACTTACAAGTCTCTCTGTATACTCTTGGTGGGTAATAGATCCTTTAGTATGTACAGGAACACTCTCTTCCCTTAGCCCTCCACATCTGTTGGTAAAATTATCCTCTAAAATGGACATTGCCTTAAGTGATGTCCAATACTATTGCTAACAACTCCATATTTGTTCAGAAATATATGGCAGTCGTACGCTAGTCTTGTGAATCACATCAACAAAGTCTCGATAATGTGTACGTGATCGTTTCTCCCATACTTTATAAATGACCGCGTCAAATTCAAAATCTAAAAAAAATCTTTCTGAAATAAGAGGAAAAACATATGATAAGTATTTATAACGTAATAATATTTATCTAATGAATGTATAAAAATCAATTTAAAAACAAAAATAGTTTTTTGTACCTCAAACTCCTGATAGTAAGATTCCTTTGTTACTTGAGAGATATTCTTCCATATATAACCTTCAACACCAATCTTCTCCTTAAATTTGGATGTCATGTTTCTTGAGCATGGTCCAGACGGAATCAACCTAATGTTAAAACAATTAATTTTATACCATTTTTTAAATTTAAATCTATAACTTAATTATAAACATATGGTGTTTCAAAAATTTTGACTTACAGATTGATGATAATTTGTGATGTAAGTTCTTCCATCAGCTCCCTCAACTCTAAGCTGGAGGATTCCTCCTTCATCCGCATTGTTTACCCCTGATATCTCTGTTAGTAGTGTGCCCTAGGCCAATGGATATTTGTGATTAATGTATTAACATTATGACTTGTTAATAATATATTATGAGGTATTCCTTTCATATATGCATGTATTTCGTTTATGTAATGTGATTTACATTCCATGAATGTTTTTAGACTTATGTCATCAAATATGTGACTTGATAGTAAAATTATAAGCGTTATAAGACTATTCTAGACTATCCCTGGTCGATCATTATTGGTGGAACAATAATGAATTAAGGCTAGTATGTATTCTTGTTGATGATCACGTTTTACTGATCATGGATATGAGATATCATATCAGAAACATAGATATATGTTAGAGAACATATATTGGACTGACCCACATAAAGAACACTACATGGTTTCATGTCATTAGTGATTCTTAATATGATTTGACTTTAGTCATTTGACCTGAAGTCATCATGATTCCCTACATGAGGAATTCGGTGTTTTGATATTAGACGAAGTTATTCTTAACCGAATAACAAGTAGTCTTATGTTGGACATCAAATGAATCATGCGGAGGGATGTGAATGACGTAGATGGGATTTGTACCTCTCTTAAATGAGAGAGATATCATTTGGGCCTCTTGACAAGTGTGACTGAAGAAATGCATGGCCGTGCTCAAATGAATTGATGAAGAGTCATCAATGTCATTTGTTATAATCACCAACTTGGGGATCAAGAAACTATGATTAATCAAAGGTTGACATGTACCATGCCTTGTGATTAATCTTGATATCGTGTTACAAAAGGACTGAGCTTATAACATGGTTACTGAGTTAAATCGGATTATCGATCCTCATTTGATTTGGGTAGTCATAATGTCTTGCTAGAGGCCACTTATGACTTATGGGCCTCGAAGTGTGATCAAGCCCATTGCCAACATCAAATGAGCCTACAGGGTCGCACACAAAGAGTGATGTGATCTGGGCTTATTCTTTTGGGCCTAATTTATTAGGTATTGAATAAATATATATATATATTTATTGGGTTAGATTGAATTAAGTTGTCGGACTTTTATTATATGAGATATAATGGGCCGAAACTTATTAGGGCCTCAATGGGATTAGGGTTTCTCTATAAATAGAGAAGCTTAGATCTCATTCAATGTAAGACACAATTGTCACGAAACCCTAGCCACCATCCGAGAGGAAAATCGTGCGGCGTTCGGAAAGATTTTCAGGACGTGCTAGCACACCATAGTCGCAGCCCGGATCGTGCATACTCGTGTGGATACCGGTAGAGGGCATTCGCGTTTGCAATGTCTTGGAATCTGAAAAAGAAGCAACCTATCCATGACAATAAGGTATTTTCGTACATCCTTGGTATTTTCGATTATACATCATGTTGTTGTATGGTCTTTTCCGCAGTGTATTATGAATACTCGGACCGTACACGATCCAACAATCTCTATCGATATAGGAGTGGTGGATGGTGTAGTAACAGTACGAAACGTGATGCCTCATCTACAAGTGTAGTAGTAGTTAGAGGTATAACATCTGATTCGATTGCATCTACAGAATGTAATGCTTCACTTGGACAGTAACTGGCTCCAAATCGTGGTCTAAACCTTAGTCATATTATATCCGATTTTCTCTTTAGTGCCATATTTCAATATGAAATTCATATCCCATCCTTTGAATTAATATTTCCCATTTTCATCATTATCATTATCCTCATTTCGATTGCATACTTCTTAATTGAAATTAATATCCTCAATAACTATTAGAAAATTATTTCCTATATCCAGTTACATATCCCTTAAATCATCATCCGACCTAACACTTCCAAGTTAAGTTATATCATATTTCAAGTAATTGGCCTTAGCTTCTTACAATTAAACTTAATTTCAGTTCTAAGAGGACCATACAATATATAACCCTTTTTTCCAAACGCTACATACTCTTCTGTTGAAATCTTTCTTTAATAATAATATGTCTAGATCATTTATTATAATGTCAATTATGGACAAATTGTCGAACTTAATGCTAGTCTCGGTAGCTTCTCTTGGTGAAGAGCTGTAAGATCTCTTCTTTTTTTCCTTTTGTTATACGGGAAAGAAAATAAATATAATACCTTATGTCCACTTTGATGGGGTCAAGGGTCTAAATCTATATGGAGGAGGTGAAAGTGTCCGCAAATGTCTCACATCGTCTTCACCCTTTCTTTCCTATCCATGGGTTTAAAGTCGCCATCCCCTTCACATAATTGATGACTATTTCATCAAAATGTTCTCTTTTAGAATAATCGACGAGAACCAAACTATTATACCTAAACCAGAACCAAGATCATCTATCTTGGTGTGTTTATTCTACTCTTACGACAACTCTATCAAAATTAATCAACAAATAAAAGCTAGTGGCTGACAATAAATTGCAACATTGGTGACTGTAAGCCTACTAAAAATATATAGGCATGTGGTAGTATGGAGGTTTTGGATGAGATCGCTGAAAAGTTGGTCGCTTATTAGATCAACATTCCTCTATTATCATTTGACTAGGAAGTTTAAAAAAATCCTGGTGACATTTCAACAATTTCGATCCAATGCAAGGAGCCTAATATATGCAAGCTTATGGATAACTAATTGATTTCCTCTCTATGATCCAAAATCCCAATATCTAAATTTACCTTAGATTCAATATCTCTATTATATGTGTACCACCAATTATAAGCCTTTAGGTAACAAGTGGAATCAGAATTTTCCAACCTGAGGATTAGTGGAAGAACAATTTGATAGTCTGAAAGCATCTTCTTGGTCGCATATATAATTGAATCATTTAACCAAGCCAATTAGAAGCAATAAGATGTATAAATCGAAACTAACAGGTACAAAATAGTTGTATGTTTTCATTCTATGAGTACAGTTATAGGAATAGGTTCCTTCTAAAAACATGTACACATAGTATAGATGGCTGCAAGTCTATTTGTTAGAACCAAGGTATATCATATTATACTATAATCTAATCATAATGCATTACCAAATTATCAATGCAAGTTATATCATATTTCAAGTAAAAGAATTGAAATTATGAAATTCATAGTAAAAAGAACTAAAATAAAGAACTAAAATCATTTTTAAAGAATAGACACTTTGTTAAACATCTTATATGCATCAGAAATTTACCCCAACATTATAACTAAAATCACGTCTTATCTCTTTTATCACTAACATTTATAGCTTAAAGTTGTTTTCCAATAACATAATATACAAATAAACGAAAGTAATCAAATACCCAATTTAACTTTCATCCAATATACGGAAAAAACACATGATAGTAGTTACAAACGACATCGTACGATGTCGTTTTTTTACTTTAAAATGCTCAAGTCAAAGCAGACAATGACATTTACCTTGAAAATTTACCAATGGAAAATTTCTGTCAGTAAAATCAAAACTTTTTAATTTCGCCAACAATTTCTGCCTTTTTATCGATGGGCATTTTATACAATGGCTAAAGTTCGTCGCAAATTTTACCAAGATGATTTCCCTCCATATTTATCGATAGATATTACTACCGCTACTAAATGAATTTTTCCCATCAATGTTACCCACAGAAATTGTTTTTTGTCAGTAATTTGCAAAAGTTTCTCTTCTGTCGATAATTTTCCATCACTATTTCCTACTTTTCTTGTAGTGCATGTTGTTGAGTGGTTATTAGTACCTTTTTGCTTCGTATTACATAAACCAAGTTTCGTCATCTGGAAGTGGAAAAGATCGTCTATTCTTCTTGCATAGCCTTCATAGTCATATGTTGTTCTTTCTTTTTTTTAATTCATAGCTTCCTTTAGGAAATCTTAATAGGTAGGGAACACTTGCTATTTTATATTATAGAGACTTGAGATATTCAATTTTGATATGGACAAGAAGGTGATATCAGTTCAGGGTTTACTAAGACATTTTGGATTGAGTGATGAAAAGTTGTAATCTATTGTTCAAAAGTATTCCCATATAATGGGAAGAAATAAAATGGCTAATTTACCTAATGTGACGAGAGCTTTGGACCTACACTTGGTGGTTTTTCAATGAAATCAAGAAAGGAATTCATCCATTGTTAGCTATTATTCCATGAGTGATTCTAATGAGGACATTGATGAAGAGTATAGAGCTGCTATCTATGTGAGGAACAAGCTTGACTTTGCTCAAAGAATAAGATTTGTAAAGAATGTTATATGTGTGAAGATCTTTGTTCACTTGCATGGAACTAGTACAAAATTGCAGGCATGATTTCATTGTCTTCTTAATATTAGGATTAGTTTCTCAAACATCTATAGTACGATCAATGGAGCACCAGAGATCATAAACTAAAGCCAGAAATGATAGTTGACAAGTTGAACTGCCTATGCTGTGAGATGGGTTTCTCTTTGCATGATCTTGTTGCTTTTCCTGCATTTTTATGTTTTGACCTAGAAAAATGCATAAAACCTCGAAATAGATTCTAAGAGCTGGTTATGGAAAATGTTTGTGTATACTTAAGTACTTCATTGCAAGGTCCTTAAGTACTTTGTTTACATAATTTTTGCATCCCCAAAGTGTATCTTGTGTTGATGTTAAGGTCCTTGAGATTGATTGCATTGAAGGCATTTTTCATAAGAGTATGAATACTCTTCAACCTATAAAGCAACGATTTCGTTGTTGCGGTTTTGTTTCTTGTAATTCTTGATTTAATCACTCAAGATATTATTTGTCTTTGATATCATTCGTTAGTTCAAAAATCTTATGTTGAGGTTAGCATAAGATGGTCATGCTATGGAGTGTGAGATAACTTTCAAAAGTGTGAGTACGAGTAGATAGCATCAAGGAGTGAGTGATGTCAGTTACATAATAGCCTTGTATAATATTATTGTATGTAGGTGAAAGTAGATTAATCTGAGTCAGGGACAAACGTAGGTCAGGTGTGCAGAACTGCGTTAACAAATTTTATGAATTGATTTATTTGCTGTGTATTAAGTTTTTCTACTTGTTATTAAATTCTGGAAAATTCATAGTTGTTAATTTAGTTACTATCTAAAAAGTAACAGTCAGTTCCAATTTGAAGCAACTGTAGTAGAACACAAATTTTGCAAAACTACAACCTCAGGTTTCTCAACTTCATTTCATTGAAATTAATTCAAATAAGGAATGTTACAACTTGTAAAAGAAATCTTTGTTACTATATGCGTATGGTCTTGTGTGATATTGAACGGAGACATAAGAATATTGATGCTAAGAAGGGTCTCTTTGGCATTGCCAGGCTAGCTTCATATCGAGTCAAATGGAAGGTGAATCGTCATCTTGTCTACTTTTGAATTATCAGTCACTTCTTGTCATATTCTGTGCAATGTGCTACTTAAACATAGTTAAAGCGGTGCTCCCTCTCCCATAACCCTAGATTTTTATAACAAAAAAATAATCCTTAGAATATTCTTTTTTCAAAATTTTTTGTAACTCTACTATCAATTATTTAGGTATATTGTTAGTCAGATGAACCAGATCTTGTGGAGCAGGTGGATTCATATTGAGTGTTGTTGTATTAGTCCCATAAAATAAAATTTGTTGATTCAATCATACAAATTGAGGCAACATGACCGCTAAATTTGAAGTTGTTCTGGTCTCATCGTGTGCTAGTTAACATCCTTTTCAATTACCGAATGGTATGCAAGAAGCTTCATCCTACGGAGCTTTCAGGTACAACATCAAAATTAAAAGTTAATTATGCACGACAAAACCAAGCGAGATATTGGGAAGGAAATGGATACTCTCTTCTTTACTTTTTGTAGGTAAATAAAGAGTTGGTATGGTGGTAGATTGAAGATGATTCCTTTTTTAGTAATAAAGTAATATTTAAAACAATTTATGTCCTCTTTGGAAAACTAATAACATTTTCTGGTTCTCTCTACGTGAAATTGTTAATAGGAGATTATTCTTAAATCGGGTAACGGACAAGGTCTAGATATTGAGGATTGTCATATAAGCTTTAGTTAGAAAATCGGAAGGGATCTCTTGTTATTAGCAAGTTGAAAATAGAAATTAGTATATATTTGCGGGCCAAAAATTCAATTCTACCAAGAAAAGAGAATGAAAGAGTCCTTATGTAGCAGCAAATTTAGAGGCTTTAATGATTTGGCTAAACGTCTCCCTAGCTTAGAGAATGGGCATATGGATGACTCCATTGTTTGTGAAAAATCCAAAGGATGTAATGGTTCAGCAAAATCTTCGATTTACCACAGTCTTTTCTAGCACAATCAAAAACTAGAAAAATTAAATGTACAACTGTATATAGATCAATATATAAAATTTGATCATGCAATTCGGCACACCTTACTTACGTCTATGGGGCCTTCACCTAGCTTATTACTTTTACTAACGACAATAGTTTTATGCAAAGTTTTACAAAGCTGACATCACTCAACCCTTGACACTATCCCTTGTCCTTACAACCCGTAAAATAATTTCACACTCAATAATATGACTGTCTCGTACTATCCTCAACAAGAAATTTTTCTCAATAATCTTTTTGTTAGTTTATGCCATTGCAACCAATTTTTTGGCTGTATATTTATTTATATAAAACTTACTTTTTATTCAATAAAAGACATTCTTTATCTTTGTGTATTTATTAATTATTTAATTATTAATTTTAAAGATAAAATCTTTGCAATAATTGCTATGTAATTAGAAATTATAATGTGATTATAATTATGATATTCTAATTGCATTTTGTATTATTCATAAAATATTCCTAGTCATAGTTTCATCAAGACAGGGTATTAATGAAATGGTTAGACTAACAAATATTTGTTTCTTTCTTATAAAGAAAGCAATTGAGCTCATAGATTAAAATGCAGAAATACTTAAACAAACATGTGGGTGCTTATTAAAGAATAAGTTCACTGAATGTTCATAAACTGCAAGTGCACGGTTGCTGAAGTGAGTAATAAATCAGTAAGAACCAAGTCGTGTCCACAGGAATTATGAGAAAGTTCAAATATATGTTAGCTGACAGTGTATGAAATCGGGTTAGATGAAACTTTAGAAAAGTAAAATTACTGTAAAAAATTTTTTTAACTTAAATAAATTTATAAACAACTACCAAATTTAATGAGACCAAACTAACTATGAAGATGAAAAATTTGTGCAGTAACTAATTAAGAAAAGATTGCAACAATTTACTAATTAAAAGTTTTAACGGCAAAGGGGAATGACTTTCTCTTAGGGAATGATATTTTTGTCACCCTTGATATTGAATTGGCTATTCTCCACAAATGAAATATTAACCTTGTATGTGAATTTTAAAAGTAATTAATCCCCTTTTCCCAAAGATGAATTAATCTATCCACTCTAGACGTGTTGGGCCCGTGTTTTGAGTACCGGGGCGAACAGGCCCCGTTTACTTCAAGTTTGCACTCGACCACAACCTTAATCGGTATTGTCCTCTTTGGTACTCAAACTCGAGACCTCAAGGTTTTGTTGCAATCTAGCAGCACGCTTCTTCGGTCACAACTACCCTTATCTAATTTTGCACTCATGCATGGAATGCATATGTCGCAAAAAATGCAGTAATTCAATCACAATCAATCCCAAATAGTTCACAATCACAAATAGTTCACAATCACATTTTAATCACAATCCTATTTATGCACATTTCAAACACAAAGGATCCAAATTCACAGACCATTTGCACTTCTATGTCATAATCTCCCATTTCATCGGACCTTCTGTCCGGAATCCATAATCAAACACAATTCACTAGCCCACCATTATTCACCACAGTTTTATAAAGACAGAATTCTAAGCACAAAATAATTGAGGTACCGTCTTGGTCACTCACCTCATATCCATGCTTGAATCTTATCCAAAGCATCAATTTCTTCATTATTTCTTTCCTTCATCCAAGTTAAAATTCCCTAAGCCACAATTACCCAAATTCAACATCACATACTGCATAAACACTAAAATTGAGCTTAGGAAACACAACCCTATACCAATCTTAAGCCATATGAACCAAACCCCTTCAAAATTTAACAAATAAAAAATCTCAATCTTACCTTAATATTTCACCCATCAATGAATTTCTTGGCTTGGATAGAAGCTGCTCTCATCATCCTCCACGTTTTTCTCTTCTTGAGCACCATGAAAATCCCTCTTGAAGGGCTTAGAAAAATCAATATCTAGTTTACTCTTTCTTCTTTCTTCTTTTCCCATTCGAAGGCTCTGGACTCTTCTCTTTTCTTCTATTCTTTCTTTTCTGTTTTGCAAAGCCCACTTGCTTTTATAGTGCCATGTCATTTAATGAATGAGGAATGACCCATATGCCCCTCCATTTAAGCCTATAACTTAACCCTTTAAGTGATGCTCCAAAAATGCCCTTCCTTTTTTCCTTAAAACGAACATCTTGGCCCCTTATTTTGATCAGGTAAATAAAACAATTTGACAAAACTTTCTTCTAGAGAGATGTTCCTCTATGTCTTACAAATCCATCGCTTCAAGAATCTAATCGATTGGAGCTCTATATCTCAAAATATCTCAAAAATACTGAAGTCTGTTAGATATTTTGTTTGGACCAAAACTAAATCAAGACTGAACATTGCATGTAACTTCACTCCAGAATTTGAACATCTTATAGGCTAAATTGCTGATAGACTCCTTCATATAACTTGTAGCTCTATGTCTTTAGTTTCATTTGAAATAAGAATCCGATCTATTGGAGCTCTATAGCTCAAAATATCTTGAAAATACTGAAGTCTATTCAGACCGTTACAAAACTGAGACTGAACACTACACCTAACTTCCGTCCAGAAATTGAAAGTCTTAAAGGCTAAATTGTCAATCGGCTTCTTCATATAACTTTTATATCTATGTCTCTAGTTTAATTTTCAAGAAGGAACAGATCGATCCGAGCTCTATAGATCAAGATATCTCCAAAATACTGAACGATATTTAGACTTTTTCCATAGGTCAGCTCACTTTAATCGGGTCGATCTTTCTCCATTTAATGTCAAAATCGATCTATTTGATATGAAAAGATAGAAAAATATCTTAGAAATCCAACGCTTCAAAAATAGGGTCAATCGGAGGTCGGACAAAGAAGATATGCTCAAAAGAGTGAAAGGAGGTTGGTCGGCCGAAACATCGACAGAAATGCGGCTCGACCAATTTGCCTAGCGGTAAGCGCGCACGGACTGGCGTTCGGCCTGCCGAGCGCTGGGCTGGCCGAGCTCTTGTGCGGACAAGCTCTCGTGCGGGCCGATCGGTCAGCCTGATCAACCTTCTAACTTCTAACGCTTATAACTTTTGACTATGAACTCCGAATTTTACAAATTTAGTACCGTTGGAAAGATAAAAGACCAATCTACGATTTTCATGAGGACTTAACAACAATTTTGATCTCTAAAAAGGTCAAAAAGTCCCTCAAAGTGACTGATCGATTAGCTTCACACTAAACAACATCAGAAACTTCCAAAAATCATAACTTTTCATCCCCTTCGCCAAAAATTTGAAATTTTATATCAATAGAAAGAGAAAAACAAATGCTACATCTTTCAGAATAACTTAGAAGCCAATTCCATCTCTAACCAAATCAAATTCGCAAACAAAGGTTCAACCTACCCCATTTATCCTCAACAAAAATCCAATCTTTCAAAATTCATAACTCCACATCCCCTTGGCAAAAAATTCCATACCATATAGCAATAAAAAGCTTAGATAATCTACTACAATTCTCAGGAAGGACTTCAAGGCAAATTCCAACTCTAATTAGGTCGAATCCACCCATTAATGTGGCTGCCCTGTTAATTAGTATTAAAACATCATATGACCATATCCATAGCCAAAACTTTACAATTTTATATCTAACAGTCATTACATCCAAAATTCGCATAAAATAGCTCATTAGAAAGCTATAACAATCCTCTACAACTTTTCAGAATGTCACTCAAGCCAATTTCACCCTTTACAGTCCCAAATAAATGTCAAAACACAAAGAGCACAAAATCTATGCCCTTAGAGCATTTGCACACTAAAACACAATTTGGGCTGAATTACCACCTGAATATTATCAGGCCATAACTTGTGATCTACATATCGAAAAATATCATACTTAGTGGCGTTAGAAAGATAACACATAAATCTTCAACTTTCAGCCAATTTAACAAAATCTGTCTCCTTTATCCTAGAAAAATTCTTAAAGTTTTAGGTTGTCAATAATGGAACCAAGATCCGGATACTGTTCATCCAACACACCTATCTCAACTTCCGAGCCAAATTCAAAGCTCTTCAAGCCACAATTGGCCAGAACTTCCTTCATAGGAATTCTACCCATACTTCTCAAGTTTAATTTAAAGCAAACCTCAACTCAAAAGCATAACCACATCAAACGTTATAAACAAATACCTGAAACATGCACCAGTTATATTTTTCCAGATTTCAACCACAACTCTACTTCTTTCATGCAAGCATCAATACCACTTCAATAACCATCCCATTTAACCGAGAATTTAACCACAAATTTATCAAGACATTTACTTGAGTAATTTATCCGAACTTGCAGCACAAACATACATTCTTCTTACTTGAATTTACCACTTATCTAACATTATTCAAACATCAAAACCAAATCCAAAACCAATCCAACACATGTTCAATCATTTAGCCTCACATAAACATGCACTTATACCTATACAATTATCTATTTAGCAACACAAACATACTACTTTCACTCTTTCAACACCTTTTACCCATAAATTTTAAAAATTCACATTTCCTATCTCTTATACCTGGCAATTGTCAATGAATTCATGTACCACTTAAAGAGCCAGTAATCATTATGTAAATGCATGTATGCTAATAAGATGCATGAACAAAACTAATGCATTTCCTTTGTCTCTCCTTGAGTACACTTGTACAATATTTCAGGTCCTCACCCTTCATTTGGAGACGGGATGTTACAATTCTCCCCCCTTAATAAATTTCATCCTCAAATTTTTTTATTTGATTGATCACTATTGTTACTTTATTTTCCATATGTCTCTCCATTTCCCATACACTTCATCCCTCAGTTTCTTATTTTCTGAAAGATCACAGTAGAAAAATTCAATAAATCTTTCAGTCCCTTATTTGACTATCTCACGATTTTAACTATCTCACTTGAATATTTCAAATTACACTCCAACTTTTATTTCTCATGTTGAGGATCAGATCATTATTTCAACCTATTCACTTATCAAATTTTATAAATCCAATACCTCTTTCACCAATTTTACTAACTTATAATAAAAATTTTCATAACGACCAATTCATACAGTTTCATTAATACCTTTTTCCAACTTTGAGTACACCTTGCCAAGGTGTTACTAAAAAAAACACTTCATCTCTTTTTCGACACTTCACTATACGTTGGTGCTAACACATTGACACTTATGTCCATTTCACTATAACAGGTGTTAATTCACCTAACTCATTTATCTTTCAAATATCATTGGCTATTATTTCAGATTCGTTTCCCCTTTGACCATTCACTGTTCTTTAGTGTTCATGCACTCAATTCGTATATTCACTTAACTATATTTCATCTATCCGATTTGATCCACCTCATCTAACCCATTCATCTTTCACAAGTCACTTCCTTTAGTCTCACTCATCGCACCATTGTTATACCTATAGTCAATCAGAACTATACAACAAACTCATATTCCTATGAACTCCAAAATATAAGCGTTAAACAGTTCTCACTGTTGGAAATTCAAACATGTAACCACGTACTTCTTTAAAAATTTCTTTGCTCAATCACTTTTTTCGGGTACATATATTTCTTTTTTCCATTACCAAATATCGTTCTTCCGAGTTCACTCGAAAGTTCAGATTCATTATGGGACTAACCATTTTCATTTTACCCCATATTCTACTTGACATTTTGCACTCTTCATTGCCCTAAATTTAAAAACTCCAATATATGAATCTGCTCTATTCATTTTAGAATTGCCTGTTTAATGTTTTAGACTACAGTCTATCTTTACCAGTAAAGCATTCATTTGTGCATGCCTTTCAAGCTCAATAATTTTCTCGAAACTATACAATTTGTATATTACAGGAATGCCTTAGCATATCTAATGTCTCCAAGAATTCAAACAATAATACCGATACCACTTATCAAAATCAACTCATATTAGACTATTACAACATATTGTATCGTACTTTCTGATGTGAAACTTCATCATACACTGCACAATCTCCAAATGATATGCTTATCATCAGTGTCTGATTCCTCAATTATCTATATATCTCTTTTTACTTTTTAACACTTTCAAAATACTGTCTATGAGCATAGTCACCAATTGATACCATTTGCTTACATTGCATAAATCTCTATTGGGGTACTGTTGATTTCAACAGACATCACTCAAATCTTTTCATTGAGTCCACATTAATTTTTTTTAATCCCTTAATGAAGGTAACATTACCTCACGTCATTTTCAGTTTCCCCTTAGGACTTCTTGTCTCTACCAATTTTCTCTTCTTTTTTTTAATACCCCTTTAATTCACATCGACATATTCACATGCCTATTCATTCGTACTTGTACCTCCATACATTCCACTTCATTTGAGTATTTCACTTTGTGGGTTGGTATTATTTTTCTTAGATTCCAATTATGATCTCCTAACATTTTTGTATCAAATCTTATGGAGACCTATTCTCTTCACGTTGCAGTAGGATCACCTTAAATTGAAAATCCACTCACGTAGTTAGATACTTTACATTACCTTAAACACAATACATAGAATCTCAGTAGTACATTTCACTTGCTATGCTTGAGTCTCCTCTTGAGATATAACTCCATTATTCACTTTTAATTTAGTACTTACTTATTTTTGATTTGTTCCTGTCATGACCACTATTAACTTGCATCGTCTGTTCATCTTAACTCAATGTGGGAAATTCTTCTTTAAAAGAAGATTTCTTGCTACAATGATCGATACTGTTCACGAAATTCTCACCAACCAACTAGTTTCCATAATTGCGTTATAACCATTCTGAGTATCTCAAGAAGATCAATTTTAACTACACTCAATATCCCAATAAGAGCAATTTTATGCCATAACTGTATGATCAGAACATCTTTTGCACTAAGGCTCTGTGAGGCACTAAACAATTTCTTTTACACCTAGACTTTGGTATATATATATCACCAAAAATCATTTCATCACATATGATACATCATTTGAAATCTTAATATCCTCCCAAACGAGCACTATAAGTACTCTTGTGTCTTACTTTAACCCATTATAAACCTTGAACTATAGGAACTATGATTGTGACTTATTCAATAAGTTACCGATCGCTTCTTCGGTTATTTCCATGTATATTTTCACATAAACTCAATTGTTTCACTAATCATGATGAACACAATATCCAATGTATACTCATAAAGGTGAATCAACCTAAACTCACCAATTCTTTTCATATAGTACTATCATTTTTTCATTTTCCACTTGTCATTGAATTTCATTTCACACAGTTTTATTCCCATCTCAAAACATAATTCTTATATCGATAATTCACACATCCCTTCTAAGTCCAAGCTGGACCCTTCAAGGTCATATCAACTTGGCTTATACACTTTAATCTCGTCATTTTCACTTATCTCATTTTTTCCCTCAAACAATTCATGATAGGGTATTCACATTTATATCACATTCGAGGATATATCAACAAAACACAACAAAATATTACATTCATTGATACAGTGTGTTCAACCAATCCAGAATTTCTGATGTGCATTCATTAGAAATTTTCAGTCTTAATTTTCCTTTAATATCTCCTTATACTGGTTTTCAAACTCTTAGCATAATATTCGCATAACCATTTTGGTTCCAAGCTCATGCTTTCATGATCATAAACACTTCACGATTTCATTTCATTCCATCTATACACTTTAGTTTCCCTTTTTACTCATATGCTCATCTTCCTCAATCAATCCTTAATAACATACCTATTCACACCGATATCACCTCAAAGGATACATATCCCAATTGAGGTGAACCTTTTTCCATCATACGTGACCAGATACATTTCTTATTTCCCAATTATCCATAAACCTCTATTTTCTCATAATCACCAATTCTCCGCTCCAACTCTTAAGGAAATGCTCATGCATATGACTCATACTGGGGGATCAGTCGCAGTTGTCTACTATGACCTAGTTACTATGCATAAGCATATCACTTGACCCCTATTTCAGAATGCCCATTTAAGATTGTACTACTGGGCTCTGATACCAATTAATGTAGCACCCCACTCCCACGCGACCCGAACCTAACATTGATGGTGATATCCGAGTCCATGCCCCTCGAGGGTGGCGTGCTAAAACACTCATTCAGTAGTCGGTACATTTTTTAAAAAACAATATATGCGGAAATCAATGCCCAAGTTGGGTCCTCATTTACTTATATACAAATTCATTATACACAATTTCCAATAGCCACTCGGGCCTATTTCTCAAATACAAATATACACTTCAATACATAAATAAAGACATGCAATGCAGACGTGAACTGATCCCGACTCTTATCCTTCATTTGAATCCTGCAATTATACTCCTGTTAGCTTAACGGGGTATTATTCTGATCCTGAAAAATAATTGCAAATTTTGGGTGAGTTTTGCGAACTTAGTGAGTGACCATCATCGATGGCTCACCCATCACATATTACATAAGACACATATATTTCATAAATCACATTTCATTACACATTTTTCCAATATCGCACATGTTCATATCATTTCACATTCAATCACTGAACCAATCTCACTTTATTTCCTATATCACAATATTTCCCATGTTCATATCATTTCATTAACAACCATATTGAATCACATAAACTTTTTCAGTTATTTCACATTCAATATCATTTAATCATTTATGTCATGCATATTCAGTGTATATGAGACTCACTTTCCAATTGTTACTCTGTTGTGACCGAGTGCTTGAACTGTCTCATATAGGGCTCATTGATAAATGTCTCATGTAGGGCTCATTGATAACTGTCCCATGTAGGGCTCGTTGATAACTGTCCCATGTAGGGCTCATTGGTCACTGTCCTATGTAGGGCTTATTGGTCGTTGAGCTTATAGCTCTGATCGGTGGCTACTCTAGTCACAACGACCATTATCTAATCATGCATTCATATATATAATGCATATGTCACAATGTATCACCCACAATTATCTATCCCTTTCAATCACCTCTCATATCATCGGAATGTAGTCCGACATTCCACCCTTGAAGTGGAACATTTCACAGTTTCGTTCATATCTAAATACACATTTGTCGATCAAATAAGTATAAGGTTTTCCTTTCACCAAATCAAATTATTCACTCAAATGCATATGGAATACGTATGTGACACTTTTCTCATTTATTTCGGTGTTGTGACCGAGTGCTCAAATTGTCCCAATATGGGTGCAATAATCGTTGAGCATGAAGCTCTGAAATCACTGTAGGCTCAAGGCCCAAGTACGGTGAGCTTTTAGCTCTCGATGGCTACTTCAGTCACAACTACCCTTATCTGATTTTGCACTCATGCATGGAATGCATATGTCACAAAAAATTCAGTAATTCAATCACAATCACACAAATAGTTCACAATCCTAATTATGCACATTTCAAACACAGAGGGTCCAAATTCACAGACCATTTACACTTCTATGTCATAATCTCCCATTTCATCGGACCTTCTGTCCGGAATCCATAATCAAACGCAATTCACTAGCCCACCATTATTCACCACAGTTTTATAAAGACAGAATTCTAAGCACATAATAATTGAGGTACCGTCTAGGTCACTCACCTCATATCTATGCTTGAATCTTATCCAAAGCATAAATTTCTTCATTATTTCTTTCCTTCATCCAAGTTAAAATTCCCTAAGCCACAATTACCCAAATTCAACATCACATACTGCATAAACACTAAAATTGAGCTTAAGAAACACAACCCTATACCAATCTTAAGCCATATGAACCAAACTCCTTCAAAATTTAACATATCAAAAATCTCAATCTTACCTTGATCTTTCACCCATCAATGAATTTCTTGGCTTAGATGGAAGCTCTCATCATCCTCCACGTTTTTCTCTTCTTGAGCACCATGAAAATCCCTCTTGAAGGGCTTTGAAAAATCAATATCTAGTTTACTCTTTCTTCTTTCTTCTTTTCCCATCCGAAGGCTCTGGACTCTTCTCTTTTCTTCTATTCTTTCTTTTCTGTTTTTGTATAGCCCACTGCCATGTCATTTAATGAATGAGGAATGACCTATATGCCCCTCCATTTAAGCCTATAACTTAACCCTTCAAGTGATGCTCCAAAAATGTCCTTCCTTTTTTCCTTAAAACTGACATCTTGGCCCCTTATTTCGATCAGGTAAATAAAACAATTTGTCAAAACTTTCTTCTAGAGAGATGTTCCTCTATGTCTTATGAATCAATCGCTTCAAGAATTAGATCGATTAGAGCTTTATATCTCAAAATATCTCAAAAATACTGAAGTCTGTTAGATATTTCGTTTGAACCAAAACTAAATCAAGACTGAACATTGCACGTAACTTCACTCCAGAATTTCAACATCGTAGAGGCTAAATTGCCGATCATCTCCTTCATATAACTTGTATCTATATGTCTTTAGTTTCATTTGAAACAAGAATCTGATCTATTGGAGCTCTATAGCTCAAAATATCTCCAAAATATTGAAGTATGTTCAGATCGTTACAAAACCGAGACTGAACACTACACCTAATTTCCGTCCAGAAATTGAAAGTCTTAGAGGCTAAATTGTCGATCCGCTTCTTCATATAACTTTTAGATATATGTCTTTAGTTTAATTTTCAAGAAGAAAAAGAACGATCCGAGATTTATAGCTCAATATATCTCCAAAATACTGAACGATGTTTAGACTTTTTCCATAGGTCAGCTCATTTTAATTGGGTCGATCTTTCTCCATTTAATGTCAAAACCGATCTATTTGGTATGAAAAGATAGAAAAATATCTCAGGAATCCAACGCTTCAAAAAGCGGGTCGATCGGAGGTCGGACAAAGAAGTTATGCTCAAAAGAGTGAAAGGAGGTCGGTCGGTCGAAACATCGACAGAAATGTGGCTAGGTCAATTTGCCGAGCGGTGCGCGGGCAAAGGCGCACGCACGGGCTGGCGCTGGGCTGGCCGAGCTCTTGCGCAGATGAGCTCTCATGCGGGCTGATCTGCCAGCCTGACCGACCTTCCAACTTCTAACGCTTATAACTTTTGACTCCGAACTCCGAATTTTACAAACTTAGTACCGTTGGAAAGATAAAAGACCGATCTACGATTTTCATGAAGGACTTAACAACAATCATAACTTTTCATCCCCTTAGTCAAAAATTTCAAATTTTATATTAATAGAAAAAGCAAAACAAACGCTACATCTTTCAGGAATAACTTAGAAGCCAATTCCATCTCTAATCGAATTAAATTCGCAAACAAAGGTTCAGCCTACCCCATTTATCCTCAACAGAAATCCATTCTTTCAAAATTCATAACTTCACATCCCCTTGGCAAAAATTTCCATACCATATAGCAATAAAAAGCTTAGATAATCTACTACAATTCTCAGGAAGGACTTCAAGGCAAATTCCAACTCTAATTAGGTCGAATCCACCCATTAATGTGGCTGCCCTGTTAATTAGTATTAAAATAGCATATGACCATATCTATAGCCAAAACTTTACAATTTTATATCTAACAGTCATTACATCCAAAATTCGCATAAAATACCTCATTAGAAAGCTATAACAATCCTCTACAACTTTCTAGAATGTCACTCAATCCAATTTCACCCTTTACAGTCCCAAATAAATGTCAAAACACAAAGAGCACAAAATCTATGCCCTTAGAGCATTTGCACACTAAAACACAATTTGGGCTTAATTATCACCTGAATATTATCAGGCCATAACTTGCGATCTACACATCGAAAAATATCATACTTAGTGGCGTTAGAAAGATAACACATAAATCTTCAACTTTCAGCCAATTTAACAAAATCTGTCTCCTTTATCCTAGAAAAATTCTCAAAGTTTTAGGTCGTCAATAATGGAACCAAGATCCTGATCTTCGCTCATCCAAAGACACCTATCTCAACTTTCGAGCCAAATTCAAAGCTCTTCAAGCCACAATTGGCCAGAACTTCCTTCATAGGAATTCTACCCAGACTTCTCAAGTTTAATTTAAAGCAAACCTCAACTCAAAAGCATAACCACATCAAACGTTATAAACAAATACCTGAAACATGCACCAGTTATATTTTTCCAGATTTCAACCACAACTCTACTCCTTTCATGCAAGCATCAATATGACATCAATAACCATCCCATTTAACCGAGAATTTAACCAAAATTTATCAAGACATTTACTTGAGTAATTTATCCCAATTTGCAGCACAAACATACAATCTTCTTACTTGAATTTACCACTTATCTAACATTATTCAAACATCAAAACCAAATCCAAAACCAATCCAACACATGTTCAATCATTTAGCCTCACATAAACATGCACTTATACCCATACAATTATCTATTTAGCAACACAAACATACTACTTTCACTCTTTCAACACCTTCTACCCATAAATTTTAAAAATTCACATTTCCTATCTCTTATACCTGGCAATTGTCAATGAATTCATGTACCACTTAAAGAGCTAGTAATCATTATGTAAATGCATGTCTGCTAATAAGATGCATGAACAAAACTAATGCATTTGCTTTGTCTCTCCTTGAGCACACTTGTACAATATTTTGGGTCCTCACCCTTCATTTGGGGACGGGATGTTACATGTATAGGGTTTTTCTTTTAGTGGAGGCTACGACAGTTAAGTGTTTTTGGATTGAATGGAGGTATTTTCTTCAACGAAGGCTGCTTGCGTGAATCAAATGGAGGCTATCTTCTGTTGGTGTTGGAGGTTGGCTGTGGCGTAGAGTGTTTAAGTTGAACTATTGTGTTTTTATAAGTGGAATGGAATCTATATGTGTATTGTAACACCCCACTCCCGCGTGACCTAAACTCGACATCGATGGTGATATCCGAGTCCATGCCCCGCGAGGGTGGTATGCTACATAACTCAGTCAAAACCTCAGTATAAATTTTTTTTGAACACACAAACACACTCTATTCAGAAATCAGTGGACAATTTGGGCCCGCTTTATTATAACAATACACTCAACAGTATTTAGAATAACCATGTAATGTACACAAATCATAGTCAAATTGGGCCCAGTTTTATGCATAAACAATTCAGTAAACACATTATAATCAGTAGATTTTCAATAGCCCATTTGGGGCCCATTATAACTACAAAACAGTAGTTTTCCAGAAATTACGAAATACATAATTGTATAAAAATAGGATGGCGCTAATGCAGACGTGGACTGATCCTGACCTCTATCCCTGATTTGCATGCAGTAGGCATACTCCCGTTTGTCTAACGGGGTACTCTTTAAAGTCTGAAAAATAATTGCAAATTTTGGGTGATTTTTGCGAACTCAGTGAGGAACCATCATCGATGATCCACTCAATCCATGCAAAATTCACGTATATTACAAGTATTCCACAGTTTCATATTCAAAAGTACTACATGATCGTACTCGAGCAATGTCACAGATTATTACACAATAGTACATTCAAAAGTACCACATAAGTCACATTCAGTACAATGAATCATTCATATGATTTCACGTTCAACACACTCACTTATTCATATTATGCATATGTGATGCTCATGAGACTCACTTTCTTAATTGTTAAGTTGTTGTGACCGAGTCCTTGCACTGTCCCATATAGGGCTCATTAAGCTTTAAACGCGTCTTAGGGGTAGGAGAGCCCTCTGGGTATGCACTAGTTCCCTTCGAGCTCAAGGCTCTTTTTCACTCGTTGAGCTTAAAACTCTTATCGGTGGCTACTCCAGTCACAACTGTCATTATGTTTCATGCATTTGTGCAATAGAGTGCATCATTCTAATTTCCCTATTCCATTCAATTACTTTCTCATGTCATCGAACCTTAGTCCGACATCCCACATTGAAGCAGAGCTTTACACAATTTCATTCATGTCCAAATACACATTTAACGGTCACAGATGTACACAGAAGCGGAGCATTTCACAATTTCATTCATGTCCAAATACACATTTAATAGTCACAGATGTACACAGAAGCGAAGCATTTCATAATTTCATTCATGTCCAAATACACATTTAATAGTCACAGATGTACACATAATCCATCCAATACACAGATTCACAACCAGATAACACTTCTATGTCATAGCTCCCCAATACATCGGACCTTCTGTCCGGAATTCAAATCAGAACACAATCACTAACCCACCATTATCTCCACAGTGAACATATAGTAATGGAGAGAGAGAGCCATTTAGGTCACTCACCTATAGGTTCCGAGCTAATACCGGGAAGTCTCAACAATGTCGGTGGATCGATGCTTCAAATGTGCCTCTATAACGGTCAAAGTATATAAACATTACCAACTGTCCACTCAGAATTATTTAATGATGCACATGTGGCAATTTAAATGTGTATTATGCATGTTCATGACATTCACGACGCTATTGCACAAATTCTGGTCACAAAAATTTCCTCTAAACATTAGAAACTCATTGATACTATAATCACTCAATTCGGACCTCTATAGGTCCAATTATAAATAAAAGACGGATCAGAAAAATCATGATCCGTCCCCTCACTTCGCCCTAACCAATCTCTGACAATTTCATCTCTAATAATTTACAATTTTACAAATAAATAAAATTAAATATTAAACGAATCCGATGCCTCGAGAATCAGGTCAATCGGACGTCGGATGACGAAGATATAAGCAAAAGAAGCTTTAGGATAAAACAAAAGATAAGAGAATTTGCACTTATTTCCCTCTCTTCCACCATCTGAATTTCTAACATGCATAACTCTTTTCAAACTTATCAAGAAATTACAAACCATATCTCGTTGGAAAGATCATGAAAAACTCTACAAGTTTCATGAAGGATACAAAAACCAATTTCACCCCTAAGGGTGTCAAACAATACGCTCAAAGTTACTGCCTTCACAATATTTCCCAAAACAGTATACCTTTTTGTAAAAACCATAACTTTCCATTCCTTTTGCCAAAAATTACAAGCTTTTTGCCAAACGAAAGCTCAAAACCTGTTCTACAACTTTTATGAACAAATGGAACCAAATTCACTTGCTCAATGGGTCAAAAATTCAATTAAAAGTTCTGCCCATACATTGCACTTGAATAGTACTCCAATTTTCTAAAAACCATAACTCCTTACCCAAATGTCCAAAAAATGTATACTTTATATCCATAAAAAGATCAGATTACATACTAAAATTTTCATGAAGGGCTTAGAAGCCAATTCCAATTCTAATTAGGTCAATTTTGTCCATGAATGTGACTGCCCGATAACTAGTGCAATACCTAAATCAGATCCCACCTTTGAAAATTCATATCTCACGATTCTGACATCCAAAATTCACATATTATACCTCATTTTAAAGTTAGTTCACCCCCCCTACAACTTTCTATAAGGCCACTTGTGCTAATTAAAATCAAAAAAATCCAGAATTTAGCTTCAATATCCAATCACTGCAAAACCTATACTTAAAACAATTTCCAGCACCAACCTATTAACATCCAAACGTCAACAGGTCATAACTCTCAACATACATATCAAAAAATTCCATACTTAGTGGCGACAGAAAGATAACAAGGAAAGCTTCAACTTTCATTTAGACCAATTTCACAAATTCAACCTCAATCAATCTAGAAAAATTCATCAAAAGTTCAGGTTATCAAGCTCGAATTACTGTTCATACTGCACCTATACTTCACTTTCAAAGCAAGATTCAACACTCTTATAATCAAAATTGGGTGGCACTTCCAATTTAAGAAAAACCTCACCTCAATTGCTTAACCACACAACTAGTTATGATAAAAACATTGAAACATGTACAAGGTAACTTTTCCAACTTTGATACTCAATCCAATTTCCTCTCATTCAAATTCCAATTCTACTTCAATAAGCATACCAATTAGACAAGAAATCAGCCAATATGTCATCAATACCTTCACTTGGACAAACAGCCAGAAATTGGCAGCACCTAAACTCAACTTGCTTCCCTTAATTTCCATTCATCTTTAACCACAAAATCCACTTTAAACTATCCTAATTTTCATACAACACATACTACCCTTATATTCCAACACACTTTCCATGCCATTCAATTTACATAACAACAAAAAGAAGTCCATGAACTACAAAACCATCATAGGAAACATTTGACTTACCTAATCAAGCTTCCAATCTTCAACTCTTCACATTTTTACTAAATCCTCCCAACCTTCCTACCACACACGGCAGTCATCTCTTCAAGTAGGAAAGGTTTAGGTTTTCTTTTTCTTTTAGAAACAAGGTGAAGAGAGCAAAGATCTTGAAGAGGGTAGTTGTGAAAAAGAGCAAAACAAAATCCCATACAAGAAGGTGTGTCGTGAGTGGAGAAAGCAAAGAAGAAGAGAGAATAAGGTGAAAAACAATGAAATAAGCTTTGGTCTTCTAGAGTATCATGGATGAGGGGAGAAAGACAAGAACATTTAATGATAAAGACACTTGTCATTTTAATAAGAAAAAGACAAAACTTCCAAAAAGACTAAACTTCCATTAATCTCATTTAATAAAAAGAAACCCTAATATACTTTATTTTTAATCCATTCAATTCCAAATGGCTCCAATTATAATTCCAAAATCATTTACCTAAATTTCTAGTGCCATTGGACAGAAATTTTTGGTACCGGAAACCAATCGGTCCACCGCGTGGCGATTTTTTCGGTCCAAAAAATTTTCCCGAAAAATTCCAGAAAAATTCCTACATTTGCCCAAAAATATATAACACATAACAATCCACTCCAATTAAAATTTTTCAGCCCATAAACCACATTTTTCAAAATAAAATCTCATTTAGGCACATATACCGGGAAATGTCATGAATGCATGCAGGGTCATTTTCATGTGCAATTTTCACTATTCCCATGTAAGCATATGTATGAACCTTTCGAACAGTCCTAATCCCTCTCGGCCCTTTCTAAATTACTATTCTACCCTTCCCGTCGGGGGTGGGATGTTACATGTATGGAGGCTGTCGTAATTGCAGGAGAATGGAGGCTCTTTTTATCTTGTAGTGAAGACTATTTTTGGAGTGGAGAATGAGTTGTACACAGGTTGAAATAATTAAAAGGTGGGGGTTGATGTTGATCCTTGGCTGGTTGGAATAAATTTTTTAAGGTCAAATTCGACAGTGCATAAAAACTAAACGGTGACAATTTAGGAGCTGAAATTTTCTCAGTATCTTCGTCTTTGAGTTAGCTTCAATATGAGACTTGAATCGCGGGATTTTGCCTTCTAAGTCAAAATTTATGATCAAAACATCATCAAAAAGTCATTCTGATGATCCAAAATATGACGCAAATTTTAGGAATTTATTTCTCTTGAATTCCAGCTCAGAAAAATCTACAATTGGTCCTATTAGGCTATTAGTGTCTTTATTTTCTATCTTTTTGTGTGTTAATTTTCTTTATTCCTAAGGTTTGAAGTTATACTTAATGGGAATTAATCTTGTTCAAGGTGTATTTTGGAGCTAAATAGAAAGAACTGCAACAATTTTGGGATAAAAGAGCTAAATTAGATGTTGACCCTAAATAGATGTGGCCTCTTGCAATAACCAGAAGCTTAAAACGCATAAGCAGGAGCAGCAAATTAAAAAAGCAAGCAATAAAATCATGCAATAAGAGACACGCCGTGTGGACTGGAGAGCAAATTGGTCTAGCAAATTAAATTGGAGCAGCAGCAATAGGAACATAAGTGATGCAACAGGAACAATGTCATTTTAGAGGTAGTAATTGACGCAGCTCATTAAAATTGTTCCATCAAGCCTGACGTGAAAAAAAAAATGTTGGAGGCTTTTGATTGGAGAAGCACGCAACAAGTGGGTTGCGTTGAAAATCAAGAAGAGAGGGTTGCATTGAAAATCAAGAAGAGAGGGCTCTTAATTGATAAAAGAATGCAATAGTGGAGAGAGCATAAGTAGGGGTGGCGACAGATAGAGGGCAAAGTGAAAGTGGCGTGGAACACCATTAAACTCCAACCTTTAATTATCCCATCATCTACAGTGACCAGAAAGAGGCTTAGCAAAATAAGGAGGGTTGCATCTGCTTGAGGGAACATAAGCGGGTCATGCAACAGCAGAGAAGCAAATAAGAAGAAGACGGCGACAGACAGCAGAACAAGGAGAGCAATACCGATGACAATCTCAACGCCAGGGATAGTCGGAATAGATAGGGAAATTATGTTGTTTGGTAACTAAATTTTTATTTCTTGGTTTCCGTAATCCTAGTTATTGAACTTTGCATGTTGTGAGACTTTTGCTCTTTGTTTCAATCGATTTATTAGTCAAGTTTTAATTATTTTTTTGGGTCATTATTTGATTGTTTAATTTGATAGCTAGGTGCGCAACTAGTTTTTTATTTTTATTTAATCAATCGCTAGATTAAAAAGGTTGACGTTCAATTCTTTTAATCAAAGGTAGCGACTAAGATTTTTTGTCTACTACGTTAGGGACATGGTTCTAGGAAAAATAATTGTCTAGGCTAAATGTACATCATATGTATGTTGTCTAGTTCATCGATTTTCTTGATTCCTAAAGCTATTAATTAATTAAATTTGATATCGTATCCAAGTTATTAATTAATAAGGGTTAATTCAAATGCATGTTTTGGTTAACTAAGCATAAGAAAAAATAGGTAGAGAAATTTACCACGACGAATGCTGAACTAATAAATTGGTTATTTTTAGTGTCGATGATCAACGCAAGTTCAATAACGAAGGAGACCGGAAACCAAGATTTATTTCTATTGATTGTTAAATTCTCATTATTTCGTTTTCAATTATTTTTCAATTTCAATTTTCAATTAAATTCTATTTGATTCACAATCACAAACCCCCTTGCTTTTTTTATTGCATAACTACTAACGTTTGAATTCTTCGTGGGAACGATCCCTACTTTCCACTTCTACATTAATTTGTGTTGCAGGAAGTTGGTTTCTTTTTATATTTGGTTGTAGGTGACAGCATTCACCAAATTTTGGCGTCGTTGCGGGGGATTTATTGACAGTTTATGTACGTTATGCGTTCGAATCAGTCTGAAAGTTTGCAGTACAATCCTGAAATTGAGAAAACAGCAAAGGCATTAAGAAAGTAGACGAAAGAAAGATGACAAGTACTGAGAGAAGAACGACAGAGAGAAAGAAACATGGATGAAAATCGTACTTTACGCTAACTGGCTGCTCCAGCTGAGGATCGATAGCCTCATTGCATTAATTTTTCCGAATTTGGGTGATAACAACACTTTTGAGTTGAAATCGGGATTGATTCACTTGTTACCCACTTTTCAAGGTACATTGGGAGAAGATCTTTATAAGCACTTGAAGGAGTTTGATGTTGTTTGTATGGGGATGAAACCTACAAATGTCACTGAAGAGCAGATAAAGCTAAGGGCTTTTCCCTTTTCTTTGAAGGACGATGCCCAAGATTGGTTATATTATTTACCTGCTGGAAGTATTAGAACATGGGAAGAGATGAAGAAGTTATTCTTGGAGAAATTTTTCCCAGCTGCCAGGGCCGCCAATATCAGAAAAGAAATTTGTGGCATTCGACAAAACACCAGGGAGTCATTATATGAATATTGGGAGAGATTTAAAAAGCTATGTGCAAGTTGCCCCCATCATCAAATCAGCGAGCAACTATTGATTCAATACTTTTATGAAGGTCATTCACCGACTGAGAGGAGTATGATAGACGCTGCAAGTGGAGGAGCGCTAGTTGATAAAACACCAGCAGCTGCATGGGATTTGATCTCAACTATGGCTTCTAATTCTCAACAATTTGGAGCTCGCAATGATTATGGTTCAAGACATGTTAATGAGATGGGTGTTTCGTCGTTGGATAGAAGATCAGATGATTTGACTTCTTTGGTGCATCAACTGGTGGTATCACGGAAAGAGGAAGTTAAAACTTGTGGAATTTGTTCTATGGTTGGTCATTCGACAGATATGTGTCCTACTCTATAAGAAGACCATGTTGAAGAGGCCAAGGTAATGGGTGGTTATTCGGGACAACCTCAAAGGAAGAATGACCCATTTTCAAACACATATAATCCAGGTTGGCGAGATCATCCAAATCTCCATTATGGCAACAATTAGAGACAACAAGTAAGTTCTAATTTTCAGCCATATAAACAGCCTTATGTGCCTAGACAGCAGCAACAAATGGGACAAAGTTCTGGTGCAAATAATTCTTTGGAGGAAATAGTCAAGACATTGGCTACGAATACTGTGAACTTTCAACAGAATTCCATGAAATTTCAGCAAGATACACAAGCTAGCATACATAATCTTGAGACTCAAATGAACCAAATGGTGATTGCCATCAATAGGTTAGAGGCACAAAATTCAGGAAAGCTCCCTTCTCAACCTGAGATGAATCCAAAGAAGAGTGTTTGTGCTATCACATTTCGAAGTGGTAAAGAGTTAAAGGAACCTACCCCAAAGGTTTCCAAGCGAGAGGTTGAAGAAGAAGTAGATAAAGAAGTTCCAAAGCAGTCAAAAGAGAAAAAGGAGGGTGATTCTTGCATTGCCACGCCTAAGTTCAGTGTACAACCTCCTTTTCCTAGTCTTTTGCCAAGCAGAAGGAGGAGCAACAAAAAGAAATTTTGGAAACTTTTCGCAAGGTACAGGTAAATATTCCTTTGCTTGATGCTATTAATCAAATTCCTCATTATGCTAAATTTTTTAAGGAACTCTACACCTCAAAGAGAAAGTTAAATGGCAATGAAAAGGTGCGACTGGGTGAGAATGTTTCTGCTGTGTTCCAAAAGAAGTTGCCTCCTAAATGTCCAGATCCAGGTATGTTCACAATTCCTTGTAAAATAGGTAATCTGAAAATTGAGAAAGCATTGTTGGATTTAGGTGCTTCGATTAATGTTATGCCTCAATCTATTTATAAATCTTTGAATATGGGGCCTTTGAAAGAAACTGGTGTCATAATCCAACTTGCCGATCGATCTAATGCCTATCTGAAAGGTTTTCTTGAGGATGTCCTAGTTCAAGTTGATAATATGCTTTTTCCTGCTGACTTTTATGTCTTACAGATGGGTAATGAAGAGTCATCCACTTCAGTCCCAATTTTATTGGGAAGACCATTTTTGAAAACTTCCAAAACAAAAATTGATGTCTATGATGGGTCTTTGACTATGGAGTTTGATGGTGATGTAATTAAGTTCAATATTTATGATGCCATAAAATTTCCTAATGATGATCAATCTTTTGTTTCTGTGAGTTTTCTTGATACTTTAGTGCAGGAAACATTTCGTTTAGATGGACCAGATAAATTATGGACTGCATTGGAAAATAGCTTGGATATTCAGGAAGAAAAGACACTTGCCGATTTTCTTGCCATTCCTGAAGAGCTGGATACCACTATCCAGATGCTGGAGCGGAGCAAATTCATGGAGGAACAAGTACATTTTCTGGAACTAAATAGAAATAATTTGAAGTTGTTGCCATCTCTCATACAACCACCAAAATTGCAGTTGAAGGCTCTTCCAGGTAACTTGAAATATGTATATTTAAGTGAGCATGAAACTCTTCCTGTTATTATTTCGAGCACATTGACATCTTTGCAGTAAACACAGTTATTGGGTATGTTGAAAAATTACAAAGATGCTTTTGGATGAACTGTGGCAGATTTGAAAGGAATTAGCCCATCAATTTGTATGCACCGAATTCTATTGGAAGATGGAGCTAAGGAAACAAGATAGCCTCAACGAAGATTGAACCCACCAATGATGGAGGTAGTCAAGAAGGAGATTCTGAAACTCCTCGATGCTGGAATAATCTATCCAATTTCAGACAGTAAATGGGTAAGTCCAGTACAAGTGGTTCCTAAGAAGACTGGAGTAACCGTGGTGGAGAACACGTCAGGTGAATTGGTCCCACCCGTGTGCAAAATGGGTGGAGGGTTTGTATCGATTACCGAAAATTAAATTCTGTTACTCGTAAAGATCATTTTCCACTTCCTTTTATTGATCAGATACTTGAAAAACTTGCAGGGAAAACTCATTATTGTTGTTTAGATGGTTACTCAGGTTATCACCAAATTTTAGTTGCACCAGAGGACCAGGACAAAACGAATTTTACATGTCCTTTTGGCACCTTTGCTTACCGAAGAATTCCTTTTGGACTATGTAATGCACCTGCCACGTTCCAACGGTGTATGGTAAGTATTTTTTTTGATTATGTGGATGACTGTATTGAAGTCTTTTTGGACTACTTTACAGTTTATGGTGAGTCTTTTGATACTTGCTTGATTAACCTTGAAAATTTTTTGAAACGTTGCATTGAAAATAATTTGATTCTGAATTATGAAAAATGCCATTTTATGGTTGATCAAGGGATAATCTTAGGCCATGTGGTGTCTTCTAAGAGATTTGAGGTTGATAAGGCTAAGATAGAAATCATTAAATCTCTTTGTTACCTCATAAGTGTACGGGAAGTTCGTTCTTTTCTTGGACATGTAGGTTTCTATCGACGCTTTATCAAAGATTTTTTGAAGACCACTCAACCTTTATGCAAGTTACTCCAAAAAGATGTGGAGTTCAAGTTTGACGAAGCATGTAGGAAAGCATTTGATGAATTAAAAGAGAAGCTAATTTCTGCTCCAATAATCCAGCCCCCAGATTGGAGTCTTCCATTTGAGATAATGTGTGATGCAAGTGACTATGCGTTCGGTGTTGTTCTGGGGCAAAGGATGGATAGAGCACCGCATGTGATTTACTATGCTTCGATGATGTTAAACGATGCCCAGAAAAATTATTAAACAACAGAAAAAGAATTATTGGCAGTTGTTTTTGGGCTAGAGAAGTTTCTTTCATATCTGTTGGGCACACATGTCATAGTTTATTCAGATCATACTGCGCTAAAGTACTTGTTGTCTAAAAAGGAAGCAAAGCCACGTCTTATTCGTTGGATCCTACTACTGCAAGAATTTGATGTGGAGATACGAGACAAAAAGGGAACCAAAAATCTGGTTGCATATCACCTTAGTCGTATCCGTCTAGACACAACTTCGGACAACTTGAAAGATGAATTTCCAGACAAACATTTATTCGCCACACAACAAGTAACACCTTGGTATGCTGACATAGTCAATTTTCTTATTACCAAGTCTTTACCTAGTACTTTATCACGAGCTGAAAAAGAAAAAATCAAATGAGAGGCTAAATATTATGCATGGGATGAGCCACATCTGTGGAAATATTGTGCTGATCAAATTATTAGGCGATGTGTATCTGATGATGAGATCCCTTTTATATTGAATTTTTGCCATTCTTTTGCATGTGGTGGACACTTTGGTCCTAAAAGGACAGCCCGTAAGGTGCTTCAATGTGGTTTGTTTTGGCCTAAACTGTTTTATGATGCTTACATATTTTGCAAGTCTTGTGATCGATGTCAAAGAACATGTGGTTTAGGACCAAGAGACCAAATGCCACTCACGAATATCCTGGTATGTGAAATTTTTTATGTGTGGGGAATTGATTTTATAGGCCATTTTCCTTCATCTTTCGGTAAGACATATGTTTCAAAATGGGTTGAAGCTAAGGCTACTCACACTGGTAATGCTAAAGTGGTTGTTGATTTTGTTAAATCTCATATTTTTGTCAGGTTTGGAGTGCCTAAAGCAATAATCAGTGACCGCGAGGCTCATTTTTGTAATCAAAATTTTGAGGCCTTACTGAAGAAATATGGTGTTACGCATCGAACTTCAGCAGCATACCACCCCCAAACAAGTGGACAAGCTGAAGTTTCTAATAGAGAAATCAAATCAATTTAGGAGAAAGTGGTTAATCCTAACAGGAAGAATTGGAGTTTGCGTTTAGACAATGCGCTATGGGCATACAGGACAACATATAAAACTCCTATTGGTATGTCGCTTTACAGGTTAGTATTCGCAAAACCTTGTCATTTACCTGTAGAATTGGAACATAAAGCTTATTGGGCTGTCAAGCAATGCAATTTGAATTTAACTGAGGTTGGGATTAATCAGAAATTACAATTGCAAGAATTGGAAGAGATACGTAATGAAGCTTACGAGAGTGCAAAAATCTATAAAGAAAAGACTAAGGCCTTTCATGACAAAAACTTAATCATAAAAGAATTTTCCATAGGTCAAAAGGTCCTTTATCACTCTAAATTAAAGCTCTTTCCTGGTAAATTACGATCTCGTTGGATAGGTCCATTTGTTGTTACTAATGTTTTCTCACATGGTGTAGTTGAAATTCAGAGTTTGGACACATTTAAAGTGTTTAAAGTTAATGGACATCGATTGAAACCGTATTATGAGAATTTACAGGTTGAGACTGCGAAAGAAATTGAACTGGTTGAGCCAATTTACTCTGAGTGAGTAATGATTTTTCATCTAACTAATATGACATTAAAGAAGCGCTCTTGAGAGGCACCTCAAGATTTATTTTCATTTAAGTTTTTATTTTAATTTTTTTTATCTTAGTTTTCTAAAAAAAAAGATTTACGTTGTTTTTAGTCCCATTTTGTGAAGATTCATTAAACAATTTTTCATTTGGGTGTTGTTTTCGTTTTTTTTTAATGGTGAGAACGCAACCTTCATTACCACTTGCTAGACCATTAAATTGGTGGCATGTCACTCATGCGTGGTAGATTGCAAGGATAATTAGAATTATGTGGGTCATAGCTATTTGCTAGAAGACGACGCCGCACATGCAGAAAACGTTGGAGAAGGGACTAACCTAACTGTTGGTCTACGTTTTGAGCAAAACGCACAAGGGCAGAAGACGCTACAGAGGCAGGAGGTTTTAAGCGAGTTGTATCCTTATTTGTCCCATCACACTACAGTATCAATAAGGCAACACAGTGGAGCGCAGCGTTTTAATTACAAACGCAGACAATGCTTGGAGCTCCAGATGTAATTCAAACAGCACAAGCACAGTAAAGAAGAGAAGGGATTTAACGCAATAGTGCAGGAAAACAAGAAGCCACAGGAACCAAGGAAGACCAGGCCAGCGTGAAGGTTTTACAACTTGCAACAAACTTAATTGTCCAATCACTGCAAAATAAACAGGAAAGAAACACGCAGAAGAGGGCAGCACAGTGGAGGCGTGGCCAAGGAATAAACAAAAAGCAGAGGAGCAGCTGCGTTTCATTTTCGTGGAGAGCATTTGGGGATCCTGAAATTCAATTGTAAAAACGTTGTTTGCATAAGAGAAGCAGGACAGAAATTCCAGAATTTATGTGGCATTTTCTTTTCTAGTTCCATGCCCACCAAGTGTTTGATAAATTGTCACAGCACAAACCTCACCTTCTTTCTCTTTGCAGCAGCACTCCACACCCTCTAAAGTTTGTCCATTACTCAACAACAGTCCAGCTTCATGCCACCTAGAAGATCAAGTCGGCTCAATACCCTAAGGCTCTCCAAACATTTGCAGCAACATTGTTCTTCAGCGAATCCCATCAATGTTGATGATAGTCCAGCATCACCAAATTCAGATTCTCCACCTTTATCAATAGATATTCAGCCGCCTAAAATTGCAGAAGACTCCGAAAATGATACAAATGTAGAACAACAACAAGTAGAAATAGCGGAGGAAGAACAGAATGTCGACGCAGATTTTGGAGAAATTCTTCCTACAACACGCAGTCGCAGTAGAAAAGGTAAATATGTTGTCTTTCAAAGTAGGTTGAAATTGACACTTGATACTTCTAATTCATTTCATTGGCAAAGTGACAAGGATCGATTTGAAATTGTTTGCGATAGGTCTATAAATCCTTGTAAGTTTGTACATGATGAAACTTTGGAAACTCTGCATATTTGTTCGGAAATTAAAAATTATGTGAACAGAATGGGTTGGATGCATTACACTAATGTTCAGTACCCTGCATATGTGGAATTGACTAGGGAGTTTTATGCCACATTTCATTTCAAATTAGATGATCCAAATTTCAATTTGTTTGCACCTGGTATGATCGAGTGTAGGCTTATGAATCAGTGGCATTCATTTTCAATTGCTTCATTTTGTGTAACAATGAAATTTGTGTCAAAATCTGTGGCTAAAAGTTATGCATTTTTAAGGATTTGTTGTGATTATGTGCCAGAATTTGATCCATATACACTGTGGTCAAAATGGTCTGTTGATTCTGATAAGTATAACCCTTGCAGTTCAAAAAGTTCTTTTCTTCAAAAACCAGCTTTGAAATACATGCATCGTTTTCTGGTTTATAATTTTTATGGTCGTAGACAAACTGTAGGTATCTTATCAAAACTGAACTTTTCTTTCTATGGTGCATGGAAAATGATGTCCCAATTAATTTGGGTTTCTGGATACTCACTCAAATGCATTCCATTTTGAAAAAGCAAAACCCAGGTTTAATCTTAGGTTCATATATCACTCAACTTGCTGTTAATCTTGGAGTTTTAGATGTTGAAAACAATAACCTCATAGTTGCTTGTCAGATGGAACCATTGGATTTTGAGTGTTTGTACAGGATGGGACTTGTAGTTGCTAATGAAGCTTATGGATACACATTCACACCACCGGCCTGGTTGTACAACCTGCTCCTCGTCCGCATAGGCGAAGAAGAAGAAATGCATCTACCAACATTTCCACGGGCACAACATCACAATAATAAGCTCCTACCACAACCCATTCTTCTGACAGTGACCCGACTATTTTAGCACTCCTACAACGCATGGAGCGTAGATTAGACAGATTGGAGCACAATCAGCTTGCTTTCTTTGAACAGCAGAACTTTCAACCACCTTTTCCACCAACACCTTGATGCATTAACAGAGAAGCTTCTTAAACCTTTATTTTCTTTATTTTCTTGTGTTTTTCTTTTTGCGAGTACATTGAGGACAATGTAGATTAAGTGTGTAGATTAAGTGTGGGGGGGGGGGTTTGTGTGATTACGTTTTGAATTTATTGTTACTATTTCTTTTTTCATTTTGATTTATTTTCTTTTCTTTTTGTCTTTTAATTTGCATGTGATGTGTGTTAAACCATGAAATTCTATCTTAGTAGTTGGAATGAGACTGAATTGTGTGCTTGAGTTCAAATTAGGCCAATTGAATAGAAGGTAAATCATGTTGATTGATTAAAGTAGTTGGGTATATAAGCTTGCCCAAAAAATTGAAACTTGAGTGATTAGGTAATGAATAAAAGCATAATGGATTTTCAATTGAGCCTATGTGAGGATTTGAGCCTATATGACTCCATTCAAAAGTCATTTCATTTCTTTGTGTGTGTGACACTCCCTTAGGTGATTACCTTCAGAACTTGCTCTGAACCTGTTTGAATCTATTAGATGCATGCTAAATAGAAATTATTAAGGCCATTTTTCTTTTAGCCCTTGACTTAAATGACTCACTTTTTTTATTTACCCTTGCAAGCCTCTTTGAGCCTTTACCCATTTTGTTTCTTAAAAAAAAACACATACTGAATCAACAAACCCCGTTAGCCTTACCTATTCACAAGTTTAATAAAGTACTAAGTTAGCTAGTTTTGGGACTTTTGGCTTTATTTTGTATTCTGAGACGAGTTTACGAATACTTCTACTCATATAACACATTTTATTTAGCTGCTGTTGTGATTATTGTTTCTTTAGTATTAAAAAAAGAGAGAGAAACACAAACGAAAAAGAAAAAAAAAGAGAAGAAAAGGATCCGCTAATCAGGGGTGGGGGGTGGGGGTTTGTGTGATTCTGTGTTTTGAATTTATTGTTACTATTTCTTTTTTCATTTTGATTTATTTTCTTTTCTTTTTGTCTTTTAATTTGCATGTGATGTGTGTTAAACCATGAAATTCTATCTTAGTAGTTGGAATGAGACTGAATTGTGTGCTTGAGTTCAAATTAGGCCAATTGAATAGAAGGTAAATCATGTTGATTGATTAAAGTAGTTGGGTATATAAGCTTGCTCAAAAAATTGAAACTTGAGTGATTAGGTAATGAATAAAAGCATAATGGATTTTCAATTGAGCCTATGTGAGGATTTGAGCCTATATGACTCCATTCAAAAGTCATTTCATTTCTTTGTGTGTGTGACACTCCCTTAGGTGATTACCTTCAGAACTTGCTCTGAACCTGTTTGAATCTATTAGATGCATGCTAAATAGAAATTATTAAGGCCATTTTCTTTTAGCCCTTGACTTAAATGACTCACTTTTTTATTTACCCTTGCAAGCCTCTTTGAGCCTTTACCCATTTTGTTTCTTAAAAAAACACATATCTTGAATCAACAAACCCCGTTAGCCTTACCTATTCACAAGTTTAATAAAGTACTAAGTTAGCTAGTTTTGGGACTTTTGGCTTTATTTTGTATTCTGAGACGAGTTTACGAATACTTCTACTCATATAACACATTTTATTTAGCTGCTGTTGTGATTATTGTTTCTTTAGTATTAAAAAAAGAGAGAGAAACACAAACGAAAAAGAAAAAAAAAGAGAAGAAAAGGATCTGGTATTGTAGCAATAACAAAATCTGAGTAGTTGGTTTGTTTTCATACAATTCTCAGAAATACATTTTGTTGTCCCTTGGTATATTTAGTACTTTATGACCGCTTGTGAAGAATCCTTCTAAATCCTTTTGACTCACCCTAGCCTTAGCCCCATTACAACCTCAAATAAAGCCCTTTTGATCTATTTTAGAATGTAATCACTATAGAGGAGAATTGGTGTATTTGTAAGCCTATGGTAGAGTGATTTCTTATAGGGAGTTTTGAGCGAAACACAACCTAAAAACACTTGAGTGAAATGAGTGAATCCTGTGAGAAAAATCCATTGTGAGTTTACGCTTATCTTTGAATGATAGTTTCATAAGTTGAGTTTGTCTATGTGCACCGATGAAAACTAATCATGATGTGTGTGGTAGCTTAAAATTTGTTTGGCCAAAGTTTGATCGATTGCATGCGTTTAGTTTCTTTGAAAACCAATTGATAGAATTTGATGGTCATGTTTAATTTACTCGAGGGCGAGCAAAAGGTTAAGTGTGGGGGAGTTTGTTAGTGTCTTTATTTTCTATCTTTTTGTGTGTTAATTTTCTTTATTCTTGAGGTTTGAAGTTATACTTAATGGGAATTAATCTTTTTTTATGTCAAGGTGTATTTTGGATCCAAATAGAAAGAACCGCAACAATTTTGGGATAAAAAGAGCTAAATTAGATGTTCACCCTAAATAAACGTGGCCTCTTGCAATAACCAGAAGCTTAAAACGCATAATCAGGAGCAGCAAATTAAACAAGCAAGCAATAAAATCACACAATAAGAGACACGCCGCGAGGACTAGAGAGCAATTGGTCTAGCAAATTAAATTGGAGCAGCAGCGATAGGAACGTAAGTGATGCAACAGGAATAGTGTCGTTTTAGAGGCAGCAATTGACGCAGCTCATTAAAATTGTTCCATCAAGCCTAGCGTGAAAAAAAAAACAAAAATGTTGGAGGCTTTTGATTGGAGAAGCACGCAACAAGTGGGTTGCATTGAAAATCAAGAAGAGAGGGCTCTTAATTGATAGAAGAACGCAACAGCGGAGAGAGCACAAGTAGGGACGACGACAGATAAAGGGCAAAGTGAAAGTAACGTGGAACACCATTAAACTCCAACCTTTAATTTTCCCATCATCTACAGTGACCAGAAAGAGGCTTAGCAAAATAACGAGAGCTGCGTTTGCTTGAGGGAACAGAAGAGGGTTGCGCAACAGTAGAGAAGCAAATAAGAAGAAGACGACGACAGACAGCAGAACAAGGAGAGCAATACCGATGACAATCTCAACGCCAGGGATAGTCGGAATAGATAGGGAAATTATGTTGTTTGGTAACTAAATTTTTATTTCTTGGTTTTCGTAATCCTAGTTATTGAACTTTGCATGTTGTGATACTTTTGCTCTTTGTTTCAATCGATTTATTAGTCAAGTTTCAATTATTTTTCTGGGACATTATTTGATTGTTTAATTTGACAGTTAGGTGCGCAACTAGTTTGTATTTTTATTCAATCAATCGCTAGATTAAAAAGGTTGACGTTCAATTCTTTTAATCAAAGTTAGCTACTAGGATTTTTTATCTACTACGTTAGGGACATGGTTCTAGGAAAAATAATTGTCTAGGCTAAATGTACATCGTATGTATGTTGTCTAGTTCGTCGATTTTCTTGATTCGTAAAGTTATTAATTAATTAAATCTGAGATTGTATCCAGGTTATTAATTAATAAGGGTAACTAATAAGAGAAAATAGGTAGAGAAATTTACCACGACGAATGCTGAACTAATAAATTGGTTATTTTTAGTGTCGATGATCAACGCAAGTTCAATAACGAAGGAGACCGGAAATCAAGATTTATTTCTATTGATTGTTAAATTCTCATTATTTCGTTTTCAATTATTTTTCAATTTCAATTTTCAATTAAATTCTGTTTGATTCACAATCACAAACCCCCCTTGTTTTTTTATTGTGTAACTACTAACGTCTAAATTCTTCGTGGGAACGATCCCTACTTTCCACTTCTACATTAATTTGTGTTGTAGGAAGTTGGTTTCTTTTTATATTTGGTTGCAGGCGACAGCATTCACTAGGTCCCAAAAAATCTATCAACGAGTCAAGAATTGAAGTATGAAAATTCAGAATTTTTTGCTAAACCAATCTCGAGATGAAAATCTCACAATGAATATAGGTCAAATCTACTATAAACCCAAAAACGGTACAATTCGAGTCTATTTGTTTCATTTATGCGTTTTACATTAACAAACCTCAAATAATGCTAAAACATGATAAACCAGCCATAGATGAACATAAAATGATTGTAAGTGACTCTGAATTAAGTCCTAAACATATATGAAAATATGAGTGTATCACAGAACTAACCCAATTATGAGAATCTCAAATGGAACATTACTTGTGTGTCTGTGGATTATCTCATTATGATGGTTGTATAATTGATCCTTAAACTTGAGATTACCAAAGCTATCTTATATAAGAATTACTATATTTTGATGCTACTTATGTTCTATTCTTGGAGTAGTTTAATTCAGTAGTTATTGGATATAGTATTAACTATGTAGAGATAGATGAGTAAATCAATAAAGAATTCATTGTCTTAAAGTAATTAGGGATAATTAGTAATAATTTTGGGAATCTCTAGCCATAGTAAATTGAAATTTGGAAAAGTTATTTTCAAATATCAATTATAAATCATTTACTAATTGGCAAGAACAAACATGATTGGATTGTTTAGAGTAGACACGAATTTCATACTTTAACTCCAATTGGAACCTTGGATGATGAAAGGATTCATTTATACATTATAGTCATGCATATATAAGTTAAGTCAAACCACTTTGATATTCCTAATATATGGGTGGTCTTGACATCTTGCTAGACGTCAATCATGATCTATAATTATAAATTATTTAAGTAGAAATTAAAATAAATTAAAAGGAGTTTTAATTTATCGATTCTAATTATGAATTAGAATTATAATTTATAATCATGGTCAACATATTAGGAACCTAATGAGTCACAGATAAAAGGTCTATAAAGGAGAAAGTAAAATTTGAATTAAGTTAGACTTAATTGAGAAGTTTTAAAAACTTTAAGGATCAATATGTGATATTTGATCTTATAAGGATCAATTCATAATTATAATTAAAGTATGAGATTAGTTAAAATTTTTGATAAAATCCAAGAACATGAAAAATAAGATTGAACGGGTCATAGATTGACAAATTCAAAAAAATAGGAAATTGTAACAAGAAATCGAAACAAGTTAGTATGGCTATGTCAATTTCTTGTTTTATGTTTCTTATAAATTTTTGTTAAAGTTGATTCCATAAAAAAAATTATTCTTTCCACTTCGCTTAGATTCGATCTTGTATATATTCTTTGATACTTTTAAGGAAAGAACAATAAATGAATAACTTAAGTGATTAAAATAACTAGGAACAAAAACGAATGCACTTGGGATAGAAAAAGAACAACCTCCCGATATTTTTAGCTCTTCCAAAGATAAACCTGGCAGTTGTTCACCGATAATAATATCATAGTTAGTCCAGAAAATATATCAGCTCCCAAGTTCCAATCTACGGTGGAGAATTAAAAAAGATACTAAGTTGATTCATATAAACACAAACACAAAGCTTGCAACCCACAAGGAATCAATCGACAAACGTTGTTGCCCAAGAGGAGTTAAACAAGCACACGACATGCAGCTAACCAAAAACGTTGCAGCCAAGAAGTCATGCACCCATAGAGTTACACTTGCCTAATCTGCCTCCACCTTGAAATATTATGCTCCCTACTACAACGTGATCTGTCATTCACCAACAACCAACCCAGAATAATACAAGAACTAACCTAAAACAAGGAAAAGAAGGAGTCACGCATGCACCTTCATAAAATATGTAACTCACTAACACTATCCTTTAGCCCACGAAAATATCAAACACAGGCATTGCTATTCCAGATGAGGGATCACACATACACACCACTCTAACTTCAATAATCACACAGTATCCCTCAACTCACTAAAATAATTAGACCAAAGCCTCACTTTTCATGCACACACCTGCAACCAACACCCAACAAAGTAATAGCCAAGCCCAGAAGGTCATGCACGGAAGGAGTTGAGACTTGGAATCATACACGCAAGGACATCTGAAGCAATCTTTCAAAATTCTTTAATAATCCAATGTGATCTCCATACACTCCTAATAAAGATAGACTTTTATTTCACTTTAAGTTTTATTCAAGAATCCAATTCAAATAAGAAGTATTACTAATTTATATCTCATCTTAATTTGGACTTTTAATCATTATATTGAATATTAAATAATATAAAATGTTAAAATTAAATAATGAGATATAATAAATATCTTAATAGTTTGGTCCCCAGATCTAAATGGTCAATTCTCCAATAAATCTTGCCATAAGATACTTACTCAAGGATTAGAAGCAGTTCCTTAGTCTTTTCTTTTATGGGTTAAGATCATTCACCCTAAAGCCTCTTTTATAACCTGACTAGTGATCAAAAACAAACTTCGGACAAAAAGTTAATGGCACAACTCGGTGGATTCAACTTGTCTATTATGTAAATTGGCTATTAAGGATAGTGACCATCTCTTTTTTCTATGTCCTTATTCGATAACAGTCTAGAGTAGGATTTTACAAATGATACCAAGATCTAACTATACTTATACTTGGGATCATACGTTGACTTGAGCCATTCAGAACTATGCAAAAGGTATACCTAATGCAACTCTCTACAAAGCTGGATTTTCAACTTCTAACTACTACCTTTGGAGGGAACACAATAATATATTCCAGCTTGGAGGAGAATCCACATTTCTTAGTGGACAAGATTATAAATTGGATTAGAGGGGCTTTGATTGCAAAAAGTTTACATGCTTCTCTCTCCTCTGACATGAGACGTTGGTGGTACCTCTAATGATGATTTATGTGTTAATCTCTTTTTGTAATTTACTTTTTTGTATAGTGCCTGACTTGAACTCTCTGTAATGTTGACATAATTTTGTCTATAGTTAATTCAATATTCATTTTCCACAAAAAATTCTCTTTATCCTTGAAAATTGTACACGAAATGTAGGGCGCTAGCTAACTATTCATGCAACACCACCAGAAGGATAACATTTGGTGCAATGTGAATTTTAAAAGATCTTAAGACGAAGATGATAAGAATTTTTTTATGCAGACTCGATTACAATTAGTTGGTAGGATCATACATATTAGAAGGGATTCTATCTTTAATTTAATTAAAATCTTTATGTTGAGAATTTAAACCTCCCGAACCCATACTCAAGGATATTTTATAGACAAAAATATCAGAAAATAGAGAAATAATAACAACACAAGAGAATTTACGTGGAAACTTCCAAACCGGAGAAAAAACCATAGGCACTGAGAAGAAAATCTACTATGTGAAAATTCCTTACAATCACACAATTTTTCTTCTCACTTAATCCTCCGATACACCAATACACCCACAAAGAAATACCCAAAACAAACTTTCCAACTCTCACCTCAAAAGAAGAATTTAATTATAGTCAAATTTGTTATACAAATCTTTGACTTTGTATTGGTGCATTAACCAAGAAGGTAGCAACCTCCTTATATAGGCAAGAGCATTGCCCCAATTGTTGTCCCCAATCAATATGGGACAAACAAAGGAGCCAAAACTCAAAAATCTCTACCTTGGTGACTTTGGTTAATCTCATAACCACACTCCGCCTCAATGAAGATCTCCTGAAAATAGCATAACTCTCAATGTAGAGAATTATTATGCTTCACAGCACCATGCTCCACCATAAAAGCATACCCATTCAGAATAAACCAATTCCAAGCCTTTTAGTTCGGTACATGTCGAAAATAACCTTGCTGAAAAATAATGGTGCAACTCTCATATTTGGCTTTCCTGGAAGTTCATCAACCATCAACATAAATTCTACCACACATCTTGCATTAATACCAAACCAATGCCCGTGTGCAAACTTGTGGATTCGCTAACAGTAACACATCCTCTATCATGACAACTTTGGGATTAGTGGCATGCCATGAGGATGTACATGTAGCGCCCCCTTACCGTAGAGTACGCACCGGAACGCCCGTGGGTCATTCTGATACGTATCCTACAATAAGGGAGAGCTACAATCGGACACTCACTACAATAGTAGAAATCAGGATTTCACAAAACAGTTTTCACATAAATATAAGCATTTAACCCTTTTCCCAAATCACAGTACAATCAGATGCATACATAACATGTTTCCATTATTTTTCATTTTAAATTATGTGTTGTGACTGAGCGCCTGCACTGTCCCACTATTGGGAGCATTGATCGGTGAGCCTGAGGCTCTAAACTGTCCCAAAATGGGCGCATTAACATTGAACTTATAGCTCTGTACTGTCCCTTTTCGGGATCATTAAACGTTGAGCATATAGCTTTGAACTGTCCTTTTTCGGGCTCATTAAACGTTGAACATATAGCTCTGAACTTTCCCTTTTCGAGCTCATTAAGCGTTAAACGTGTTTTAGGGGTAGGAGAGCCCTCTGGGTATGCACTACTTCCCACGCGTCTTAGGGATAGGAGAGCCCTCTGGGTATGCACTATTCCCTTTCGAGCACAAGGCTCTTTTCCAGTAGTCTAGCTTGTAGCTCTCGGTGGCAGCTCCAGTCACAACCGCTATTAATCAATCGTTCATGGAATTCATTTATCACAATGCAATCAGATCCAATTTATAGAAAACAGTCATATCTTTCTCAATCACACATTACCATACATTCACAATTTATTACATTGAAGCATGAACATTTCAGATTCACAAACAGTCTACACTTCAATGTCAAAGCACTCAATCCCTCGGACCTTCGGTCCGAGATTTCAAACATAACAATTCACATATACTCATCATTATTCTCCACAAAATTCTGAGTACATAACATTTAACAATCAAAGATTGAGGAACCAACTAGGTTACTCACTTGTAACTTCGAGAAGCATCGCTCGAAGCCCAAAGAATATCCGTGGAATGTCGTTCTAATCTGCCTCTATAATACCAAATAATTACCCATTACTAAATGCACAATCAGAATAATTCAATAATGCACATGTCGTAATTAAAAGATGTACGATGCATGTTCGTGACATTCCCGGCGCTAATTCCCAATTTCTACTTTCTTTTGTCTCGAAACCAACTTTTCATTCTATATACACTATAGCATTTAGACAATACCCTTAAATTCTCAAGAAAGACCTCAAAGCCAAAATTACTATTCATTCGGTCAAATTCATCCATTATACTAAGTTTCTAAAACCCCAAAAGCATTTCATTTATTTCAGAAGTCTCCAAATTATACTCCAATTATCATACAACAACACTTAGGTTGAAATAAAAACCTATCCTCAACTTTCATTCAATAATTGAGATCCTACAAATTTGAATTCAAACTTTCTTTCTTCACCTTCATTTGTAGACCTCTTTCTCTAGTTTATAACGAATCAAAAATCACTTCAATTAGAGGTCTACATCATTAGTTATGACCCAAAAACTAAAATAAATCAGTTCAGAAAAATCAGCCTCGCCGCGGCCAAAGGACGTAGGTCGCGACAACACGAGGTTGCTCGCTGCAGCGTCTAAACACGCTCGTCGCGACATCCAAACACGTTCGTCGCGATGAGGATTTAACCGCTCGTCGCGACGAGGCCCTCAAACACGTCGCAGCGAGTAAGTTCCTGATCGTCTTCTTCGACCATTTTTCACCTATTTCTCTTCTAAAATTAGCCATAACTCAACACAACTACCCCAATCTTTCTCATTAAACATCATAAATACATTTCAACTAACAAATAAACAACATAAAAGCCATTTACTTACCAAATCAAGCTTCCTCTCTTTAAACTCCCGAAAATCTTCTCCAACTCTTTACCCCTCTCTAAAACCCACGACCATCTCTTCTCCTCTCACAACTCATCATGTCTCAAGGGTTTAGGATTGGTCTTAGCACAAAGAAAACAAGCAAGCAAGTGGACAAGAAAGAGTCATGTAGAGAGGATCGAAAATCAACAAAGAGAAAAAATGAAGATATGCCCTAAGTGAAGGAAATCAATTTTCTGCCAAGAGATTTTCAAAACCTAAGGCATTAAAGGTTACTCACTTAACAATTTAAAACCTAGGGTTCAATACATACTACTCTTCTTTTCCACAAATTCTTTTTAAATCTCTTTCTCTTTCCAAAATCATTTCTAGTCAAATTCATCTCCAAATTTCAATGGTTCCACATTTTTATTTCCAAAAAATCAAAATGTCTATTTTTCCCATTACCATTGGACAATTATTCCAGTACTATAAAAATCAATCAGTCTGTCACCTAGAAAATTCTTCGGTCCGGACTTTTTCTCCCAAAATTTCCATAAAATTTCTAAAGGTCACTAATAACTGAGAATCACTCCTAGAACATTTCAATTCAGATTTTCAGACATAATTATTTCATAATTCACAAACAATTCAGATTCACATATGAATGCCGGGAAATGTCATGAATGCATGTACATATAAGTGCGTGTGCAAAAGGTCTCATTCCTCTCTATATCGAGAGGCCAAATGAATGAACAAATCAAAACATGCAATGAGACCTACTAGCCCATCCCAAATTACCAACATACTCTTCAACAGTAACACATCCTCTATCATGACAACTTTGGAATTAGTGGCATGTCATGAGGATGTACATGCCCCCTAGTCAATTCAATATCCATTTTCGACACAAATTATCTTTATCCTTCAAAACTATACACAAAATGTAGGGCGCGAGCTAACTATTGATCCATCACCACCAGAAGGACAACATTTGGTGCAATGTGAATTTTAAAAGATCTAAAACAAAGATGTTAAGATTTTTTTTATGCTGACTCGATTACAATTAGTTGGTAGGATCATACAGATTAGAAAGGATTCTATCGTTAATTTAATTAAAATCTTTATATTGAGAATTTAGACCTCTCAAACCCACACCCAAGGATATTTTATAGATAAAAATATCAAAAATAGAGAAATAATAACAACACAAGAAAATTTACGTGGAAACTTCCAAACTGGAGAAAAAACCACAGGCACCGAGAAGAAAATCCGCTATATGAAAAATCCTTACAATCACACAATTTTTCTTCTCACCCAATGCCTCGATACACAAATACACCCACAAAGAAATACTCAAAACAAACTCTCCAACTCTTACCTCAAAAAAGGAATTTAACTATAGTCAAATTTGTCATACATATCTTTAACTTTGTATTGATGCATTAAACAAGGAGGTAGCAACCTCCTTATATAGGCAAGAGCCTTGCCCTAGTTGTTTTCCACAACCAATATGGGACAAACAAAAGAGCCAAAACTCAACAATCTCCATCTTGGCGACTTTGGTTGATCTCATAACCACAATCAACCTCAATGAAGATCTCCTAAAAATAACATAACTCTCAATGTAGAGAATTATTATGCTTCACAGCATCATGCTCCACCATAAAAGCATACCCATTTAAAATAAACCAATTCCAAGCCTTTTCGTTCGGCACATGTCGAAAATAACCTTGTTGAAAAAAAAAGATGCAACTCTCATGTTTGGCGTTCCTAGAAGTTCATCAACCATCAACATAAATTCCAGCTCACACATTGCATTAATGTCAAACCAATGCTCGTGTGCAAACTTGTGGACCCTTTAACAGTAACGTATCCTCTATCATGGCAACTTTGGGATTAGCGGCATGTCATGAGGATGTACATGCCCCCTAGTCAATTCAATATTCATTTTCCACAAAAAATTATCTTTATCCTTCAAAACTATACACGAAATGTAGGGCACTAGCTAACTATTCATCCAACACCACCAGAAGGACAACATTTGGTGCAATGCGAATTTTAAAAGATCTAAAACAAAGATGTTAAGAATTTTTTATGCAAACTCGATTACAATTAGTTAGTAGGATCATACATATTAGAAAGGATTCTATCTTTAATTTAATTAAAATCTTTGTATTGAGAATTTAGATCTCTCGAAACCACACCCAAGGATATTTTATAAACAAAAATATCAAAAAATAGAGAAATAATAACAACACAAGAGAATTTACGTGGAAACTCCCAAACTGGAGAAAAAATCATAGGCACCGAGAAGAAAATTTACTATATGAAAAATCCTTACAATCACACAATTTTTCTTCTCACCCAATGCCCCGATACACCAATACACCTACAAAAAAATGCTCAAAACAAACTCTCCAACTCTTACCTCAAAAGAGGAATTTAACTATAGTCAAATTTTTCATATAAATCTTTAATTTTGCATTGATGCATTAAACAAGGAGGTAGCAACCTCATTATATAGGCAAGAGCCTTGCCCCTGTTGTTTTCCCCAACCAATATAGGACAAACAAAGGAGTTAAAACTTAACAATCTCCACATTGGAGACTTTGGTTGATCCCACAGCCACACTCCACCTCAATGAAGATCTCCTAAAAATAACATAACTCTCAATGTAGAGAATTGTCATGCTTCACAGCATCATGCTCTACTATAAAAGCATACCCACTTAGAATAAACCAATTCCAAGTCTTTTAGTTCGGCACATGTCGAAAATAACCTTGTTGAAAAATTATGGTACAACTCTCATGTTTGGCTTTCCTGGAAGTTCATCAGCCATCGACATATTTTCTACCACACACCTTGCATTAATGTCAAACCAATGCTCGTGTGCAAACTTATGGACCCGCTAACAGTAACACATCCTTTATCATGGTAACTTTGAGATTAGTAGCATGCCATGAGGATGTACATGCCCCCTCCTTCTTTTTTAGATAACAAAATCATCATCCATGGAGACAATGTAAGCGACATTGTCAGCCTCTCCATTAACTGACCCAGGGCCTCTTGCCGAACCCACTTCACCTCTTGGACAATTTTTCTTCATGTGCCCAGATTGTCCACACGTCCAGCATACTATATTTTTCTTCATGGAGTTCTTCTTCCAATATTCAACCATCACCAGAGTTGAGTCTTCAGGAGGAACATTTCTTCCACCACCCAGTCTTCTCTATTCTGTAAAGAGTTTTCGATAACTTCAGAAAAAACAATCTTTTTTTTCCCATGAATCAAAATAGGTTTCACGTGTTCATATGAAGGCGAAAGAGACCAGATGAGTCTCAAAGCTTGATCCACATCATCTATATGAACTCTAATTGCCTCCAGTTTAGAGATGATCCCAATAAGAACACTTAAATGATCAAAAATTATAGTACCTTTCCTCATCCGCAATGTATGAAACTGCTCATTTAGGTACACCCGATTTGAGATACCCTTTGTTTGATGCAACTCTTAGAGGTTTTCTCAGAGCTCCTTTGCTATAGATATTCCATGTACATTCGCAAGGACATTCTTAGTCAAACACAATCATATCCCACTTGCTACTTTCAAACCTAGATCCTCCTAATCTTCATCACTCATACTAGATCTGTCCGTACTAGCCGTTTTATCAGTATCACTAGTAGTAGTGCTGATATCAGGGATTTGTGTAACATCCCACCCCCTCCTGGAAGGGTAAAATAGTAAAATTGGCATAGGATGAGACTAATAGGGAATATTTAGTACTGTTCATGCATAATAGGATCGATACACAGTATCAATCGTGTACATGGAATTACAGTAAATGCATTCATGACATTCCCGGTAATTGGGCCTAAAGCAATTTTATTGGAATTAATGGGATAATTGAGTTTGGAAAATTGATTGGACTGCACCATAAATGGTTTTACATTTTAAGGGATTTTTAGGAATTTTTCTGGAATTTTCCGGAGAAAGTTCCCGGACCAGCAAAATCGTCGGTGACTGGCCTAAACATGTTTTGGGGTAGAAAAGGTGATTTTCGTGCTTGAAAAATTATTTGGAGTGCACTGTTACATGTTTTATAATTTTGGGGAATTTCATTAATTCTCAGAAAAATAATTGAAATTCTCGGACGGATAAATCGCCAATTAGCGACCAATTCGTTCTCGATAACAAAAATCGCTACCCACTGGTACTGTACTATTGGGTATTTTATTTTGGGACTGAAAGTAGGGCCATTGGAGCGAAATGGAGTAAAATTTTGGACTGGATTAAACAAATATATTTTGACTTTTCTTTGACCTTGAAACCAATGAGAATTTGCCATTTATAAAGAGACATTAAATGCTCCCTTTCAAGGCTTACGGATATGTATTGTTATTAAAAGGAAAGATGATTTTGTGCCTTATGTATAGCCATCCGAAACACACAAAAACCAACTCTTCTTTTAAACCATCGATTTTTGCTATCCTTTTCTCATTTTCTCTATAACTATATGCTACCATCTCTTACTCCCATCAAAGCTAGATGATGATGAGTATGGTATATTCTTGAGAAGGAAAAGGTGGTAGCTTGATATAGAAGTTAGAAGGTAAAAGTTGGAAGTGGAACCTTTGAAGGAGAATTGTGTTAGGTAAGTTTCATTTAAGTAATTGAGTTTAAATGATGTCTTTTATATGGATTCAATGCCATGATAGTGTGGGATAGTTAATAAAAGGGTTTAAAGCATGTATTAGGTTTAGGTGGGCATTAAAGTGATGATTATTATGATTTGAAGAAAAGGGGATGAGGCTAGATGAAGATGCATTGAAGTTAATGATATGGTTTGATTTTGAATTGAATAGGGATAATTATTTGAGTCCTTGAATTGAGGAAGTTAATGCTGTAAATTTTTCAGTGTTAGCCCTAATATATGTATGACTGTATTAAAATTTAATTTGTATTTATTTTGATGTCTAGTGATGTGAAAAAGGCATTGGAAGTGGTTGAACTAAGGTTAACCTTAAATCTGGAAAGTTGGAATTTTAATTGATGTTACTGTTTTATTCATAACTTATTGTGTAGAAATGCAAATGAGGTAAGGTTAGTGGCCACTGAAACTTTGGGATGTTGGCTCCAATTTAGTGTGAAATAGGTGTTGTTGAATTCCAATGATAGAAGGGTGAAATTTTGCATGGAAAGTTACTGTTCCATTGCCTGTGAACAGTAACCGCAACCATGACATCTGAGTTTTGATGATTTTTATGAATTAATTGAGATGGAATTAGGGAAAATGATCTTCACGGAAGTTGTAGCATATTGAATTATCTTTCCATTGCTACTGATCTTGCTATTTTTAGAATTGTTTATTGGGAGATATGAATTGATTACTAATGACTGGTTTTGAGCATTTTGGATGAAACCTAGCTTAAGTGTGATTTTGTGAGTTTACTGATTAGAGGCAATTTTAACATTTTAAGTGGACTGAACTGGTGTGAGTGAGCTTCTGAAAAGTTTTAGAGGAAAAGATTACCTTGAAAATGACATATGGTTTGTAATTTTTAGAAGTCAGAATTGGGAGTTATGATTTTCAAAACTGACCCTACATTAGGTTATGAATGGCTGATCATAACAGACACTTCCATAACAGTTTTGAAATTGTTAGAGATTGAATTGGATGATGAGTGCTTCATGAAAATTGAAGTTTGAGATGTTATCTTTTCAGGGATATAAAGTTCTGAATTTACTGACTTGTATATAGGGAGTTATGCTTGTTGTAATGTTACTGCCCATATTGAAGGATTTCAGGGACAGTGACATTGAATGAATTAATTGACTGGTTTAGAAATAGAATTTGATTTTGGGTTGTTCATGAAAGTTGTAGAGGACATTGTGATCTTATTGACCATATTTGTGTGGTAATTTATTACTGAAGAATCCGTGAGTTATGACATTGTTAATGTACTGCCCTGTGTTGATGGAAATTGAGTAGGCAGAAGGTTTGATGGCTTATTTGACACCCTTAGGGTTGGAATTGATTTTTATGGTCTTCTAGAGAATTGTAGAGCTTTTCATAAGCTTTCCAATGAGGTATAGTGGGTATTTTTCTGATTTGTGTGTTAAAAGTTAGAATATTTGGAAATTGGAATTTCAATCTGGAAAGAAGGAGGGCAAGGAGAAGGGCCGTCTCATGAGGCGACATCTCGCCTCATGGGCGAGATTAAGGGCTGGTCGCGAGGCGACGCCTCGCCTCATGACGAAGTGAGGCGAATTCGCCTCGGCGGCGTCTCGCCTCATGAGGCGCTTATGGATAAATAAATATTCTTGTTTTTGATTATTTTTTGGCATTAATTGATCCGATTGTTCCTTTGTCAATTTCTTTCCGTCCGACGTCCGATTGACCTGATTCCAGAGGCATCGGATTCGTTGAACATTTAATTTCATATTATGAGAAAACGGAATTTTAGGCGGAATTTGGCGTAGCCCTATTGACGGATCATGTAAACACTGTTTTATTTAATTGAGGACCTATAGAGGTCCGAATTATGCACCGTCGGCGCTTATGGATTTCTAATTTTCATAGAATTTTATTATGGGAAAATATTGAATTAGGACCGGAATTCATGAACATGCATATCTCATCAACATGAGCACAAATTTCATATTTCGTGACTCGTACTTTTCTCGATTCATATAGAGGCCCAATTGGGCGTCGATTGACCGACGTCACGAGGCTTTCGGCATTAGCTCGAAGTAATAGGTGAGTAACCTAGTTGGTTTCTCAAATTTCTGGTTGTTTACATGCTTAACGTGAATTACGTGCAAAAGTGAATTGAATGAGCACCGTATGACTCTTGGCATGTATGAGATATATTGTATGATTTTACCGACATCTTGATAGACTGGGCTTTATAGCCATATTGTGGATTGACTGATACACTGGGCTTTATAGCCAAATCGCATATTTACTAAATCTTCGCATGCATGCATAATTGCATGATCGGATAATGGACGTGCCCCAAGTTGCTATTATTATCGATAAGAGCTTGAGCTCATCATCTTGTCTTGACCGGCCTCGAGTCAGGGAGAAATCACGACGCGTCCCCACTGAACAATCGATGAGCACTTGGGCACAATAATGAATAATCGGAAAGAGTCACATATGCATTGTATTCGCATAAGTAATCGCTTTTGTAATGGCATGAATTATCGTGAATGTTTTATCATTCTTGGATATGATTATTGATCGCTTATCGGTGTCGATGATTAATGTATTATACTTTATGCGCCATAGGCGTAATGCATGATTTGAGTAAACCATCGATGATGGTTTCTCACCGAGTTCGCAAAACTCACCTTTGAAAATTTGCATCTATTTTTCAGTCTGAAGAATACCCAGTTGATACGGAGTATGTCTACTATAGGCAGTAAAGGTTAGAGATCGGGATCGGTTAGGTATGCGCATTAGTGTCTTAGTAAATGGTATTCGCAATCACCGTGTATAACAAGGCATTGTATTTTCTTGAGCCCTTGTGGTATGAATGTTTCTTGCATTGGTGATTGTAATTATTCTTGGATGACCGTAATAATCAAACGGGTTTATATTAAATACGGATTTTATTTACTTACTGTGTTTGCCGTGTGAACGTGGAGTTAATGGCTATAAAGAAAAAAAATGTATACTGAATTTTAAATCGACTGATGTAGTACGCCACTCTCGTGGGACACGGACTCGGATATCACCAACGATATCGGGTTCGGGTCTTACGGGTGTGGGGTGTTACAATTTGTCTGCCTTTCAATGCCTTGTGTAACCTCGACTGAATCAAAATATCCTTGATTTGCACTTGCCACAAGCCAAAATTGATTCTCCCGTCAAATTTCTCCACCTCAAATTTAAGAGAATTCGAAGCCTTATTTCCTGAAATTTTTCTTGTGCTCTTCTACCTTGATGAATATTATCATAGAAATGAATAATACACCAGGTAAGTTTCCAGGAAAGAGAGGTAGGACACAAATGACACACTTAAATACCAAGTCTTTCCTTAGCCAGAACTTTCTTAGACATATACTTCTACACTACCACACCAAAGCTCTACCGCAATAAATGAACCTTTCTCAAGAAATTCTTTTCTAATGTGGAAGGTCAGTTAAAACTGCGACCACAAAGCATATTCAAAATTTTCAAAAAAACACACATTGGCTCTGATACCAATTGTTGAGAATTTAGACCTCCCAAATCCACATCCAATGATATTTTACAGACAAAAATATCATAAAATAAAGGAATAATAACAACACAAGAGAATTTATGCGGAAGAAAAACTCCCAAAATGAAGAAAAAACCATAGGTACCGAGAAGAAAATCCACTATGTGAAAAATCCTTACAATCACACAATTTTTCTTCTCACTCATTCTTCTAATATACAAATGCATCCACAAAGAAATACCCAAAATAAACTCTTCAATTCTCACCTCAAAAGAGAAATTTAACTAGAGTCAAATTTGTCATACAAATCTTTGACTTTATATGTATTGGTGCATTAACTAATGAGGTAGCAATCTCCTTATATATGCAAAAGTCTTGCCCCAGTTGTTTTTTCAAACTAACATGGGACAAACAAAGGAATCAAAACTCAACACTTTAGGTATTGAATTTTTTTTTTCACGTAGCTATTTCGGATATGTAACTTTTTTAAGCTTTTAACGCCGTCTTTCTAAAGATTAAGCCTCTCGAAACATTTGGAAAATGGGAATTCAAACCTTGAATTGAGCTGCACTTTTATTTTACGGATTTTGTAAATATAGTGATGGTGTAAAGATTTAAGAACGAATGACATATTTGCTCGCTCTGGTTGCCACTGACTAATGTTTTACTTTTCATGCTTACATAGAGGCTCTACTGCAGCAATGTTTTGTCTTACTTTTAACAGCAATTTTGACTTGCTAGATTAAAACCTCATCTAGCCTAAAGAAGAAAATTACCAGTCGACCCAACAATTCGATCACGGTTGGATTGGTCCCTGGTTTATCGAAACAGATCTTTTCTTTAATAAATTAAGGAAAGAGATATTAGAGCAATGGAAGCGACATGCACGAGATATGGCCTGGAGCTATGAATTGTGTGGGACATGAAAATGACCCATTCATAGTAATGGGGTATAAGAAATAAATAAGGAATTAATAATGTATGAACTGGAATGCTATTATAAACTGGATGACAACGACAATAATTATATCGTCTCAACAACACAATGATTTAGTTTATTACGCCGTGCAGTCAACAGGCGATCATTGATTAGGGCTTTGATATTTCTATTTTCTACATTAATACATAACTTGGGACAAGTGTTTTTCTACCAAGAATTTTGCCAGGTATTCGTATACTACTTGTGTAGGATGAATTGCATCCCAGAAAAGGAACTGCGAAGTATTACGACACTTTGGTGCTTTCGGCTCGCATATGAATGATAGCCCAAGTTCAGTACCTCCACAACAACTTTTCTTTGTGTCGACAAAGTCTGAAATGTTGGAAAAAAATCACACCTGGGTTTGCCTATATATATAAATAATAATTAAACTTTTGGGATTAATTACCGTATTTCTTTGGATTATTGATCATGTCGAGAGGTGAGTTGTATATGTCCCCATAGAGAATTTCGCTCCCTGGAAGGTTTGCCTGTAATTGAGGCAACAGCTTCTCAAGCTTGGTATTGTATAATTGAGAATCCGAGTTCTGATCCTCCAAACACCCGGCAGACATTTTTGGATTCCTTAGCTTGGCTTGGATTTGAATTGGGAGACAACCAATCGGAGGCAGGCCATTTACTATAAATGTACGGCAACCAAGATCATATAATTCCTGTTCACCACTGACTCTCGCAAAATTAATAGTTCACCATTTGAATAAGATGTACATATATCAATAAAAGAGATACAGCTTTCTTATAGTTTTAAAACTTCTAAAATTTTCTTATAATTTTCAGTTTCTAAAATAAATATCTTTTCCCAAACTTCAGAACAAATGTATTATTAAGAATAAACGTAAACTAATTAAATGTCACTAATATGTTAACTCAATTTAATTCTTAGATCGGAATCAAATTAAATATAAATTAATAATTTGAAATAATTATAATAAAATATTAGTTTAGCTCAATTTAATTAATTTGGATCTAGTTTAAAATCTGAATTGGATTGTATATTTCATTATCATTTTTAACCAAAATCTAAGAGATGAAATTTTCTAGAAAATTAAAACTAGAAACAATATGTTTGAGAATTTAAAAAATAAAGAGTTTTTCTAAGAAAGAAGCCACTGAAACTTGAAAACTCTACGGTCCTCTCACTTAAGATGAACTATACTGAAGTGCTTAAATATCAAATCAAAACTAACGACAAAATGAAAATAAAACATAATTATATATCAAATAATTGAACTTAGTATTTCTGTTTAGATAATAAAAAAGATTGAAAGCTTCTTTCTTCAGCGTTTGGTGAAGCCTTTATATCTTTTAACCTAACAAAATGATGACTAGTAAATACCTGATTATTAATTACATGACTATATACTTGAAGAATCTCATGTACTGGTCTTGGCTTTCAAAAACTAATTATATTCTACAATATGGAGATACTAGCATACTTTATTTGATACCACTGTTGCACGCAAATCCCAACCTGCAGCTTCCTTGGAATCAAGACAGAAAAGGAAGAAAGAATTACAAACCTTGATGAACGATGTGATCCTGTTTTGTAGAAAATCTTGATAGCCATGAACATCAAACTCCAACCTCCTTGTTGGAAGATCATAGAAACTGAAAATCCAATCGTTAGTTCCAGCACTAACATACAACAAAGCATCACCAATTATATTCGCAGCCTCTTTTTCTCCAATAACTCCTTTAAGTCTTGATGTGTAATTCTTAAACATCTCCACTTGCTTTGGAAATGGAATGACATTTGGTGCAAGTGAGGTCACATCGTCGTATCCTGAACCAGCAGAAGCAAAGCTAACACCAGTGAGGAGTTCTTTTTCAGCTAATTTTGGATCCAAAAACGCAGGAACAGTGTCTTTAATCCCCAACTTTGAAGCAATGAAGTCAGGAACAAGTTTCCCATTTGAGAATCTTCCTGATGATATGTGACCTGGAAAATCTTGACCATAAGGATAAAAATCAGCCTTAAACAATGTGTTGATATAGTTGTTGTTGCCGGAGTCCACTGTAGAGTCGCCGAAGATGAGAATAGCAGAGAATTTAGGCGAGGCATTTGGGTTTCTGGAATTGCGGATTCCATAAGAGAGAGCTGAACTAAGAAGCAACAAAATCAAGGAAGGGATGGTATTTTTCATTTTCATATAATAGTTATTATCTATTTTCAAGAACTTGATGTTTCGTGACATGAAAATATGCATTATTTATAAGCGGAACGTCTAGAGGTGCATTACTTATTAGAAGAAAGTTAGAGATGTGAGACATAATAGGGGATGGATTATTCATGACGGGTCAATTTTATAAGTTTATGTTCACACTTAACTACTATATACTTCTTACAATTCAATTTTTTTATAATGTTCATATTTACACTCAATCTTTTTTTGCTACATAGATCTCAAAAGGAACATCTAAGTTAATAATGACAATTTGAACATGTTACATCAAACATGTGAAACAAATGTATGTCTATGATCAATGAAATGTTAGACTAGTTTGAGTCCCATAAAAAGCACTTAAGATAATAGTTATCGAGTATCAAATTATGGAACTCAAATGAGTCAAAGACTCTTTCCCTCTCTCTTTCAAAACTAAAGCATCATAATGGTTGGTGAACCATCATGATTGTTAGTAAATGAGTATATAAGTTTTAGCAAAACTTATGATTGTAATATGAATCATTATCTATACTATTGAAGATAAAAATAAAAGGAAGAAGAAGAAAGGAATCAACACCTTACAATATAAACAATCATAGATACAGGTACGATGTAAATAATTGTCGATTCATAAATGTTTTGTTTTACATGAAAGACATATAATGATAACATCAGCCAATATTATCTTCTTTGGTGTTTTGTTGTTCCATGTTATAGCGAGCGAGGGCAAACTTTGCCTCTTCTCACATTGTTTCTTACAATGAATCATTTCGTCTCTCTCCCAAAAAGGATCCTAACAATTGTATCTGATAACTCTATTAGAATTTCCTCAACTTTTCTGATTACAATTGTCATATCCTAAACTCAATCCATCAAAGTTGGATCTCCGGGAATTGAGATAACAGAGGATGGCACAAATTAACTATGTCACACAAAATCAAGAAAAAAATGAAAAAAGTTTTATTTAAAACAACGATCGACAATAAAAATAAAATCAGACCACTAGATCTTTCTAACTTAAATATAATTTTGATATGTTACTCTAACTAAAAAGCTGGTATGGTTCCATTTTAATTTTACTCTCTTTCAAATAATATTTCATAACTAACCTGAAGAACCTTATAACATAATATATTCATGGTTTGTCATCACATCATCTCACTGAACTGGAAATTAGAATTGTCATAGCTCATAAAAGAAATTTGTAGAAAGGTTTCAATCCTCAATCCCCAATCCAAATTTATATTCATAAAGTCATTAATATAAATTCATATTCATAATATCTTCTCTTTATTAATTTAAACTAACTCATTTTATATTTTTAAATTAAAAATATGTCAAGAATCATAATTACTCACGATTTTAATGTTAATTTTCATTATTGTCATCTTTAAACATTATATATTTACTCATTTTTCTAATTTGTCTTGGATTGTTCTCATATTAGTGGAGGTTTATTTTAATAATATTTAAAATAGATTAAATCTTAATTAATTATATAATAATTTCAATTTAAAGAAAATTAATTATATACAAATTTCTATTTAAATTTAAGAGAATCATATAATTAAAATTTTTATTGAAAGTTAATTATTAATCTTTTATATAAATTTATAAAAGTTTAATCTCTTTTCTTCTTTTGAATATGGACTACAATATCCAACTTATATATGTTATGCATCAATTTATAACATCAAAACTTCAAATTCATCTAAAATAACTGTAATTCAAGTTAAAGAAAATTAAATATTTAAAGATAACCAATTAAAATTTGATTAATATGTTCTATGTAACTCTTTCATCTCTTTTCGTTTTGATATGATATTTTTTGTTCATCTCTTATGGGATGTCACACTTTATTTGTACAAACTAAGGATGTGGGTACCATACCGTGCTGGCGATACTAGTCAATACCTATTGTATCGACCAAAAAATGGTATGATAACCATTAAATTTATACTGTTAGTTGGTACCACTCAGTACTAAAATACCAATGAAATTTTAGGATTGAAATGTATTTTTAAAAAAATGTTAGACTAAAATGTAAATTAAAAAAAAACCATCAATATTTAACCTACCCGTTGTTAACTCAAATCTCCACTTTCCGTTGGCTGCTTACGTTGCCTAGGCAATCTCTTCAAGTCTTCATGGTCCCGCCTCTACCACTGTCACATGATCAAGCCTCAAAGTTGCAATTTTCAGTCGCCTCAAGCCATTCTGATCCAGCCTTAAACATTTGAAATTTTAAAATGTGTGCAATGCATGGTGTGTTGAGTGTTGATTACTGATTTGTATTGTATTGTGTAGCTTAATGTTAAGCGGTGAGTTAATTCATAATTAAATAGTTGTTGTGTGTGTGAGTGACTTATAGCTATGAATCACTGAATTATGAAATGTGAGTTTGGAAATTTCAATTTAGAAATTGAGGATAACAGATAGATTAGTTTGTTTTGTTTGAATTTTGGAGATTGAAAGATGAGATTGAGGATTTTATATAGAATTATAATATTTAGAATTTAGAATTTAAAATTTTAGATCTGTTTTGTCATTTTTGTTGTTTGGATTATGAAGATTAGGATTTAATCATTCGATACAAAATTGAAGTTTGTGTTATTGTTTGAAATTTGAGAAAATTGAATTAAATGTTGGTCTTTACTATAAATTAGGTTTATATATACATACATATATATATATATATAGATTTCTTAACATACAAAATGGGTTAGATAATTTAGGTTGATTAAATGATTATCTGAACTAAGTTAAAGATGTGAGTTTATGTTTGAATCAGATAATCACAAAAATGAGTTACATTTATAACTTTATGGTTGAATTTTGTGATTAAAAAATTGAGTTATAGATATGAATTATGAGTTGATGTTTAAATTACGTAATCACACAAAATGAGTTATAATTGTGAGTTATGGTTGAATTATGTAATCATACAAAATGATTGTACTAGTGACTTTATGGTAGAATTATGTAATTCCACAAAATGAGTTATAATTGTTAGTTGTGATTTTAGATAGAATGTATGTAATCATCAAATTTCTTAAGGAATCATTTATATAAGTTTATGAAGGTCACTTGCATGTACATATCATATGATTGTTAAGAAACTATCATTGCTCTATTTCTTGCTATTATTATACACTTGAATTTATTATGAGTTATTAAGTTAATTTTAATATGTATCTTCATTTATTTTACAAATAAATGGAACAAAGTTCAAATACACCTAATAATTTAGTCACTTTAGGTATAAGAAGAACTGATGATTCAACTTGGGCTCATATTATATTAGTTTTTGAAATGAAGAACCATTCTATTTGTTTATATTGTAACAAGCCTTTGAAAGGTGGGAAAATCATTATATTAAAAAAGCATTTAGTTAGGATCAGAGGTGATTTTGAGCCTTGTAAAAAACTAGTGTTATCTTACAATTGGTCGATCGCTGATGCAATCATATTTTATATGTTTTTAGAACCTTATATTTAGCATCTTGCATGTGTTTTATGGATATCTATGACCTTTTCAACATGTTTTATAATTATTAGAGCTTTAGATACATAAAATACAAAAAGTTCTTAATAGGTTGAAATTAATACTGTTTTTCAGTTTTTGAAAGAGCAAATTAAATGAGGACTTAAAGCAGTAAATTAAAGAGTGAGACGCAACAGCAACAGGGCGTTTTTAATAGAGGATAGAAATTAAATAAGAGAGGCTACATTCGCAAATCAGAGGCAACGCACTGGTCCTCAACGCCAGCTAGAGGAGGCTTTAAGAAGTTGCATTTTTAATTGCCAAGGGCACAACAATAAAGTACAAAATGCAAAACTCACGCACAGGAGACATGTAACATCCCGTTACTGTTAGCAAGGGCATTATGGTAAAATTGGGACAGACTGATAGGTTTCATTGCATTCACTGATTGAGCATGTTTTGGCCTCTAATTATATAGGAACATGTTTATTGCATGTGCATTTATTCATAGGTACATGCATTCATGGTTTTCGGTAATTTAATTGAGCATGGACTGACTGAATTGACTGGATCGTGATTAATTGAGAAATTAGGAGTAATTGGGCTCGAATGACTGATTTAGAATAGTTTAAGTGTAATTGGTAATTGATGGTGACTTATAGGAAATTTTCGGAAAATTTGGGAGAAAATGCCCGGACCGAAAATTTTGGAGTGACTGACTGATTGACTATATGGTACTGAAAGAATTGTCCAATGACAATGAAAAAATTAGAGTTATACTGTTAGGAAATTGAAAGTGTTGAGCCATTGAAATTTAGATATTGAAATTTGAACTGATTTGGAGACATATGTCTATAAATAGATAGGTTTGAAATTTGGGGATTTTTACCCTAAGGCAAAGCAATCTTCTTCTCTTCTTCCACGGTGACCTTCAATTTCTTCTCTTTGGTGTGAGAGCTTTGATCTTTCTTGCTGGTTCTTCTCCTTGTGCTAGTTTGGAGTGTTTAATGTGGAAGAGGAAGTGGATTGAGGCTTGAAGGTGGAGATCGTTGGTATTGAAGGATTTTAGGGTTTACCGTGATTTGAGAGATTTGTGGAATTTGATCTTCGATTGGTAAGTATTTATGGCTTTAATGTTGTTATTAATGGTTTTTGATGCATTTATGGCATTTATTATGGTTGATTTGGGTAGTTGAGAGTGTTAATGGGGGTTTTAGAGAGAGAAATGGACGGAAAGCGATCGGAGAAGATGGTGGAGCGACCCGCGCGTCGCGACGTCTGGGCCGACCTCGCCTTGATAATTATGCACTTTCCATGACGAGCGCAGCGAGACGCCGAAGCGGCGCGATGGTTTCACGCTCTTGCGGCGACGTTTTCGTTCTGCTGCATGGCGAGTCATGAGAGGATGCTGCCATGCATGACGACCTCTTGTCTTGCCATGACGAGTAACAATTTTGATTGGATTGATTTTTAGTTTATTGGGCATAACTTTTGGTGTAGACCTCCGATTGAAGTGATTCTTGATTCGTTGTGAACTAAGGAAAGATGCCTACAATTGTGGTTATTTATGGAAGTTAGAATTTAATTTAAGTGGAATTGATTTATAGAGATTAAGGTCAATTATGGTTCCTATTGTGACCTAAGTATTGATTTGTGACTATTGGAGTTTTAATTGGGATTTTCTATAGAGATTTTGACCCAATGGATAGGGAATTGCTATAGGGAATACGAATTGAGGAAATTGACTGAATTTTAGGAATGGATCAATCATTGTCGATCAATTGAGCAAAGAGATAGGATTGAGTATAAGACTTCAAAATTAGGTTTTTGCGCCAGAAATCGTGAACATGCATTGTACATATTTCATTGAGACATATGCATTACTGGATTGTTTAATTGAGCATTTAGTAATGGGACTGTATTTAACTGTTATAGAGGCGCTGTTGGATCGTCATTCCACGGACATTGCTGGAACTTCCAAGCTGTAGCTCAGAAGTTACAGGTGAGTAACCTAGTTGGTTTATCAAATTCCTGATTGCTTAAATGCTCTGTATGATTAAATGCAAAGGTGAACTACATGATTACTGAAATGTATAGGAGCGAATTTCATGCTTCTACTGTATGGGATTGGACTACTGCATGACATTGGGAATTGAAATACTAGGCTTTTATATCCATATCACTAAATTACTGAACACTGCATTACATGCATAAAGGCATGATCAGATAATGAACGTTGTGACCCAAGTCTCTAATATCACTGAATGAGGCTCGAGCTCTATCTTTGTCTTGGCCGGGACCTCGAGCCCGAGGAGAAATCACAGCGCGTCCCCACCGACTCATCGACTTGACCGAGCGCTTGGGCACAACACTGAATAACTGGAAAAGAGTCACATATGCATTGCAATTTCATGATTAATTGATTTGTGACAATGACTAATTACGTGATGGCATGATTTACTGTAAATTGTCATGTGATACTGCAAATTGTTACATGCTATTGTAAATTGTTATATGATAAATTGAATACTACCGTGCTGTACGCAATATGCATAATGCATGATTTGAGTGAACCATCGATGATGGTTTCTCACTGAGTTCGCAAACTCACCCAAAAATTGCATCCAATTTTTCAGGACTGATAGATTAGGCCCCTAGCTCCGGAGATAGTCTTTTCCTGCCGTGCGAGCGTGCTGGCAAGAGAAGCGATGGCACACAGGTCGGTCAGCTGGGTTAGACTTTTGCGGATGACTTAGGATAGATGCTTGTATCAGTTTCCTTTTTGGTGTTGTTTAGGAGACTGATAGACTTGTCTATTCTGATTTTGGATGACTGTATCAAGATTAATATTTTGGATTTTTAAAATTTACTGACTTCTGATATATCGTGGTCTTAATTATTGCGATGCCATGTGGATTATTAGCAAAAATATTCTAGTAGTGCACCTTTATCGTGGGATACGTGTCGGAGCGACCTTCGGGCATTCCGATGTGTACCCTACGGTGAAAGGGCGCTACAAGACAGCTGGAGAGGGTTTTAATTGACACATAAATTAGCTACACAATAACGCAATAGAGGAGCAAGGCATCAGTGCAAGGAACCATGCAGCTAAAGGCACGATGTCGTACAACGAAGAAGCGTAGAGGTTTTTAAGGCAGGAGCTAATTTAATTGTGAGAGGACGTGGCATCGTTTTAGTGGGCAGCACGCACAAAGCAGAACAGAGACCAGCGTGGAGGCTTTAAATGGAGAGAGCAACATTAAATTGTCTAATCAATGTATAGTAGGAGAAACAAAGCAAGTGGGCACGACGTCGCATAAGACAAAATGCAGGAGAGCCAGCGCAGCGTAGAGGGCAGGAGCAAGGGTTTTAAGTGACAAGTGACCCTTATTTGTCCCATCAAGCTACAGTGGGAAAAAGGCAACAGTAGACAGCAGGAGCAATAAAACGAAATAACAGCTGAGGGCAGTAGCTACGCTGGAGGAGAACAGCGTGCAGCTTGGTCCTGCGGCTACAACTGCAGCTTGGAGAAGTCAAGAGTGAACACTGGAGTGCACAAGGCAGTGAAGCACGAATAGAAGGGCAAGCAAAACTTATTTGTCTTATCAATCTACAGTGGAGGAAAATAAGAAGCAAAGTAGCGGCAGACCAAGGAGCAACGTGGATAGCAATGTTTTAAGTTGATGGGTGACCTTTAATGGTCCCATCAACGCACAGTGACGATGCACGACAGTGGGCAGCAAGTTTAGGGAAGGTTTAATTTCAATTTTAAATTGTCAATTTCAGTTTTAGTAGATAGTGAATAGTATTTTGTGTGGCTAAGTTTTTAATCTAGACAAGGTACTTTACGTTTGATGCATATAGTTTGTGAGACTCCGTTAGTTTAATTATTTTCGGTTATTTCTTATGTTTATTTAATCTCTGCGCCTTAATTGATTTATTATTGTTGAGTTTGTAGATTAATGAGGCCTGTTAATTGATTGACTTGATGATAAATTGCCGAATCGATTAGTTAATCCGTGATTGTTGTCTATCGAGTGGCGAATTAATTTCAATTAAGAAATTAATGAGATTAAATAATTTAGTCTAAATAGATTGCAACTTTTTCGATTCTGTTGGCTAAGACGAGGGTCCATTAGAGCTTACTGCTGCCATAGATTATATTCTGCGGAGCTTTACTCGGGAATAGTCTGATTGGTTAGGGTAATAATCTGTGGAGCTTTCCTCGGGGTTATCGAATAATTACGAATGGATTGGTAGATTTGTGCTGTTCACAGTCTGCTATAACTTTGTCCATAGGAATGAATGAAATTTATATTTTTGAGTCTATGATCGAATTACGGTATCAAATGGGAGAGTACCTTGGCTAAGCTTTTATTCATATTATTTTCAATCTTATTTTTAATTTCTTCCTGCATGATTTCATGTTTTTAAAATTAATAATCCCCAAATCAACTCTTTTTATATTTTTATTTTATTTTTATTTTTGATTTTGCACAAATAAATAATTATTTCATTGGTCTCTTTGGTTCGACCCTATTCACCACTTTACTTGCTTAAGTGTTCTAGAGTAGGAATTTATTTTTGTTGGTTTGACACGCCATCAAATTTTGGTGCCGTTGCCGGGGACCAGTGTTTAAGTTTTTGTTTATTTGTGCTGCTAATAATTTTTTTAGTTTTTGTTTGTGATTTAATTGGTGTGTTGTATATATTTTTTCGTGATTAATTTCTTTTCTGCTATTTGGTGATCTTTTCATTTTATATTTTTGTGTTAAAATTTTTTTTTCGATATGGACATAAATAATTTCTTTTATAATTCATATTCTTATTCCTATAACAATGTTTGGATTGATCAACCTAACTTTTGTTATGGATGGAATAATCAGCAGAATTGCTTCCATGATAGTTTGCAGGACACACAACAATTCTCATACAGACCAGAAGCTTCCTATCACAACTCCGGTCCATCTCGAAAGAGTTGATGTTGCGATTCTTGAGGAGAGTACTTTACAATTCCAGAAGGATTGTGGGCAATTTCCAAAAGACACATGTTATAGCGCCCAAGATCCGGAGAGCCAACATAATTCAGGTGCATCTTTAGAAGAAATGGTTAACAAACATGTTGCTAACACTTTGCAATTGCAACAAGATATTCAACAAATCAAAGCAATCCAACAGACCACGGATTACCTATTGGGTCAGATGACAATGCGTCTTGATCACCTAGAATTGCAAAGCAAAGAGGAGCAACCGTATCAACTCGAGGTGTACCCAATTGAAGTCTGTGTTGAAAATTTGCAAAGTGATGAGGAGCTTGAGAATTTTGAGGTCAACCATCAACGAATTGTTTATGTCGAAGAAGTGGAGGAGTTCGAAGCCGAAAAGAACACATCTTTTAGCTCGGAGGTAAGTACTGAGTCCATAATTATTTTTGAAACTAACTCTTTACCTTTACATTACAGATTGGAGGAGTTAACTGAAGAAGAAAAAGGTGAGGAGATGTTTGAAATATTTTCGGAATGTATGGACTCAATCAAAATTGAGAAGCTGAGGATAGAGAAGATATTGGAGGAGGAGGATGATCGACTAAGGCTCTATCCGGAATTACCTCACATGGAGGAGCCGCATGTGATACATGAAGATCACAATTTTGTCACGTGAGGAGAAAAAGGAGTCGAGCCAGCGACCCTAAACCAAGGCGCTTCTTGGGAGGCAACCTAAGGTTTGCTTTCATTTTGTTCTTCGTAATTTAATTTTTAGTTATTTATAATTCTGTCAGGTTCTTGTATTTTCAACATTTTCTTTTTGAATTTTCTTCCAATATTTTGTACTGTTGTTGGATGTCACTTGGTCGCAAGGTTTTTATTGTTTTGCAGGATAGTATAGGCGCATCACCTCGCAGCTCCACCATCACCTTAGTGCATCACCTTAGAGAAGCTTTCTCTCACTATTTCCTTTTATTTTACTGTTCTTGTCTTTCATTTTCTAACATTGAGGACAATGTTTCGTCTAAAGTGTGGGGGAAGGATTTAGTTTTGCATGAAATTTTCGAGTTTTAGTGGGTGAATGGTTCAGATTTTTTTTTGGTTTTTGTGCTTCAAAGTGTCACACCTTTGCTCTTGCTTGAACTTGAAGATTTTCACTCGTACTTGCATGTTTTATTTCAAAAACCCATAAAAATTGAAAAAATTTGAAAAAAAAAAGAAATGACTTTCTGTTTTTGCATGCTTTTGCACCTTAAGTGTTTAGTTTTGTCTTTTGATCTCCCAATGATTGATAAGAATATGAGTATTATAGGTGAGAGTTAATTTGTGATTTTTGAATCATGAACTTGATGAATGTGTTTTTATGTGAGTTTTAAGCTTGATAGCTTTTGGATTCATTTTGAAACTATACTGTGTTAACTTAATAGATGATTGTCCCATGTGAGCTTTTGAACCTTCAACGCAATTCTTTGTTGTGTGTTCATTCAATGCTTTGTATCTCTAGAACTTGATTGATATCTTGTTGAGACTACACTTTTACATGCATGCATGAAGATAATAAAGGCACTTAGGATTTCAACCACTTGACCAAAAAGCCAACCCAAAGCATGTTATCCACTAGTGAGCCCATTTGAACTTATTATCTATTCTTTGCTTTACCATGTTTAACTTAACCTTTTCTTAATTGATTTATCTTTCTAACCCTTATCATGGTTAGTAGAGCATGCTTGTTGAGTTAAATTTGTGAAGGTTGCGCATATAGGAATATCAGTGGTATATGGCTTGTATTGTACTTGTTGTCAATGGGGAAGGAATCGAAAAAAAGAAAAAGAAAAAGAAACAAAAGAAAAAAAAACGAAAAAAAAGTTTGAGGCCAAGAAGAGAAAAGAAAGAAAAGGATTTCCCATGTGCTTGATCGATAAATGTTTGGGAATGAAAGTTTAAAAAAAAGAAAGAAAAAAAAACAGAAAGAGATGTGCTTAATTGTTTGATGATATGCATGATGCGCACATATATGTTATTGATTATATGTTATGCTCTACTCACGTTGATACTAAGCCTTTTCTTACCTTTCTTTTACCTTACCCCTAACCCAGCCAAGTTGCATCCTTGTTTAAGACCTCTTGATTTATGTTGTGCATGTAATACTTAGTAGTGTATTCAAGATTGAAGAGCAAGCCTATAGTAGAGCATTGCATTGTTTGAATTTAAGAGAGTTAAAACACATTTGAGCCATAAACACTTGAGTGTTGGAGTGTATGACAATGAGAGGACCTATTATTTTGACATGGTGTAGATTTCCTCTAAGTCTATTGTGCTATCTTGCATGGCTCTTACATTTAAAGTGAGTTCATTACTTTTATAGATTAAATGTCGCGGGTTCCTTCTTGTTTATAATCCTTGTATGTCTTTGATGTTGTTGGGAGGTTGGGAGAAATACTTTGACACTTGAGAAAATGTCCCTTGCATTTGCATATTTATTTCTTTTTGTTTTTTGTTTTTTTGCAATCATACTTAGTTTTTGCATTCTCGGTTTTCTTAGGCCTTCAAAATTTATGTTTTTAACCTTCCTCGAGTAAGAGCAAGAGCTAAGTGTGGGGGATTTTGATGCAATCATATTTTATATATTTTTAGAACCTTATATTTAGCATCTTGCATGTGTTTTATGGATATCTATGACCTTTTCATCATGTTTTATATTTATTAGAGCTTTAGATACATAAAATACAAAAAGTTCTTAATAGGTTGAAATTAATAATGTTTTTCAGTTTTTGAAAGAGCAAATTAAATGAGGACTTGAAGCAGCAAATTAAAGAGTGAGACGCAACAGCAACAGGGCTGGCATTTTTAATAGAGGACAGAAATTAAATAAGAGAGGCTACACTAGAGACGTGCAAATCAGAAGTAGTGCATTGGTGCTCAACGCCAGCTAGAGGAGGCTTTAAGAAGTTGCATTTTTAATTGCCAAGGGCACAACAATAAAGTATAAAATGCAAAACTCAGTCACAGGAGACAGCTGGAGAGGGTTTTAATTGACACATAAATTAGCTACACAATAGCGCAATAGAGGAGCAAGGCATCAGTGCAAGGAACCACGCAGCTGAAGGCATGACGTCACACAACGAAGAAGCGTGGAGGTTTTTAAGGCAGGAGCTAATTTAATTGTGAGAGGACGTGGCATCGTTTTAGTGGGCAGCACGCACAAAGCAGAATAGAGACCAGCGTGGAGGCTTTAAATGGAGAGAGCAACATTAAATTGTCTAATCAATGTATAGTAGGAGAACCAAAGCAAGTGGGCACGACATCGCACAAGACAAAACGCAGGAGAGCCAGCACAGCGTAGAGGGCAGGAGCAAGGGTAGGGTTTTAAGTGACAAGTGACCCTTATTTGTCCCATCAAGCTACAGTGGAAAAAGGCAACAGTAGACAGCAGGAGCAATAAAACGAAGTAACAGCTGAGGGCAGTAGCGGCGCTGGAGGAGAATAGCGTGCAACTTGGTCCTACGGCTACAGCTGCGGCTTGGAGAAGTCAAGAGCGAACGCTGGAGCGCACAAGGCAGTGAAGCACGAATAGAAGGGCAAGCAAAACTGTAACATCCCACCCCCGACAGGAAGGGTAAAATAGTAAATTATCATAGGATGAGAGTGATAGGGATTAATTAGTATTATTCATACCTTATGTGACATATTTGTATTGTGAAAAATGACATTGTTGCACATGAAAATATTGTACATGCATACATTGATGTTCCCGGTCTATTTGGTTATAACTGTAATTGGTTGAGAATTTCAAGAATTATGGGTTATTGATCTTGAAAAATTATTTGGAGGCTGCAATTCTTGTTTTTATAATTTTGAAAAAATTTAGAGAATTTTCTGAAATTTTTCGGGGTAGAAACCCGGACTAGGAAAAATGTCGGGTAGCAGACCGATTGGTCGAGGGTAGTAGAACTTGTTGCATATGGTATTAGATTTAGACGTATGGTTATAGGGATGTGTTATTTTTTTGGAGTTTGGGCTTGAAATTGATTAAATTAAGTAGGAAATGAGAAATGATTGTGATGCCATGTGGCATTTTCTTAACCAAGTAATTTTATTAACTTAAGTCTACTTTATTGAAGCTTCCTTTGGCCATTCACGATATTACTCTCCCAAAGGCTCCTTGAAGTGGTGTTTCAGTGGCTTTTGCTTTCTCCATTTTCGTTGATGCTCCATCTCCTTCTCTTCTTGAATTTTTGTTCACTTACAACCTAGTTATCATCTTCTTCTTGCTTCCTTATTCTCTTGCTCTTCCTTGCTTGTCAAAGACCCATCTCTCTTCTCTTTGAATGATGGTGGTTGATGGAGGTGGAGCAAACTAGGTCTTAGTATTTTCTTTGAAAATTTGAAGATTTGTGGTTAAATCAAGTAAGTTGCATGCCTTGTGTTTTGAATCTTGTATAATTGAAGTTAGAAATGATGAATTGTTCATGCATATTTTACTTGGAAAGAAAGAATTAAGTGCTGCCAATTTTTGTGTATTAGCCCTAGTACATGTATAAATGGTATAAGAACTGATTTGTGTTCATTTGGATGTTTCATGATGTGTTAATGGCATTGGAAATGATAGAACTAAGGTTAACACCAAATCTGGAAAATTATGGTTTTCACTGATTGTACTGTTGTTAGCATAACTAATTGTGTAGGAATGCAAATGAGGTGAGGTTTGTGGCCACTTAAACTTTGGGATGTTATCTATATTTTTGTGTTAAATAGGCATTGTCCAAAGTTAGCTTGAAGAGGGTGCAATTTGGCTTGGAAAGTTACTGCTCATGACTGGAATGAACAGTACCCGAAATCGTACCCTTGAGTTTTGCAAATTTTTATGAATTAATTGAGAAGGAATTAGGATAAATGGATTAGATGGAAAATTGAAGCCTATTAAGTTATCTTTCTAATGTCACTGATTTAGCAATTTTTCGATAGGTATAGTAGGAGTTATGGACTGATGAGTGTTGGCTGTTTTTATGCATTGACTGAAACCTAGTTGGATTGGCACATTTAGTGCACATTCGGATTTGGAAGAATTTTAGTAATTTTTTTGAATTGAATTGGAGTTGGAAATGTACTGAAGAGTTATATATGACACATTGATATTGAAAATGATATATGGATTATAATTTTTGGAAATCAGATGTGGGAGATATGGAATTTCAAAATCTGAACCTACATTGTGATGTTAAGTGCTGATTAGGTCAGAAACTTGAATAATAGATTTGAAACTGTTAGAGGCTGAATTGGAGTTTGTTTATTTCAGGAAGAATTGAAGTTTGAGGATTTATCTTTTCAGGGATATAAAGTTCTGATTGTTCTGACTTGTTTACAGGGAGTTATGCTTGTTATAAGTTTACTGATCAAATTGAATGATTTCAGGGACAGCAACATTGAGTGAATTCATTGACCTAGTTAGCATGGGAATTGAAATTTGTGTTGTTCATGAAAGTTATATATAACATTGTGAACATACTGAGCATATTTATTGTGTTATTTTTGACTGAGGAAATGAGTAGTTACTGAATATGCAAGGTATTGCACTGTTGAGAGGTTTTGAGTAGGCGATGGGTTTGATAGGATTTTGACACCCTTAGGGTGAAACTGATTTTTATGGTCTTCTTGAGAATTATAGAGGGTTTCATGATCTTTCCAATAAGATATAGTTGGTAATTTTATGAATTGTGTGCAATGAGTTATTGGTGTTGAAAGTTGGCTTGAAATCAAGAAATTAAAGAAGGGAATAAGAGTAAGGTATATATATATATATATTTATTGTTTAATTTGAAATTTGGTTTCTTTTGTCAATTTCTTTTCCGTCCGACGTCCGATTGACCTGATTCTTGAGGCATCGGATTGGTAACACATTGAATTTCATTTTGTGAGAAATTGAAAATTTTTAGACGGAAAATTGACGTGGCCCCGGGTAACGCAGCCTTTAATCACTTTTTTTGTTTAATTGGGGACCTATAGAGGTCCGATTTACTTTCCATCAGCGCCAATAGGTTTCTAATTTTTAGATAGATTTTTCCTAATGGAAAAAAATAGAATAGGGCCGGGAATATCATGAACATGCATTGTGCACCTTCTAAGTGTTACATGTGCATTCTGAAATAGTTCTGACTGAACAATTGATAATGTTTATATACTGTCACTATTATAGAGTCACCCTTGGAGCGTCGGCCCACCGACGTCACTGAGACTTCCAGATTTTGGCTCGAAAGTACAGGTGAGTAACCTAGTTGGTTTCTCAAATTCCTGACTGTTTAAATGCTCAACGTGAATTTACTTGCCAAATGAGAAACTGCATGATTATTGAAATGTCTGAAATGTACGTGATCAAATGACATGTTTCTACTATCTTTGGATTGGATTCTTCAGATCTTTGACTGAGTTCTCAGATATTCTCGAGAATCACAATCTTGGGCTTTTATAGCCATACATCAATTATCAAACATCGCATTGCATGCATAAATGCATGATCGATAATGGACATGTGACCCAAGTGCTATTATCACCGAAAAGAGCCTCGAGCTCGAACACTATCTTGACCGCCTCGAGCCCGAGGAGAAAATCCACGCGCGTCCCCATCGAACACCGATCGAGCACTTGGGCACAATCTTCAATAAGCGGAAAGAGTCTCATATGCATTATATACATGGTGATTGAATTGCCAAATTGTGTGACGATTACTAAAGCTGCGTGATGCCACGATTCATCAGAAATTGTGATGTGATACGGTGAACTGTTCTATGCTATTGTAAATTATTCTTGATACCGTAAACTATTATAGATCGCTGTAAATTGTTATATAATCTTTATTAAATTTAATATTCTTGTGCCATGTTATGCATGATTTGCGTAATGCATGATTTGAGTGAACCATCGATGATGGTTTCTCACTGAGTTCGCAAAACTCACCCAAAATTTGCACCTATTTTCAGGTCTTGAAGAGTACCCCGTTCGACGTGGGAGTATGTCTACTGTAAACAAGTGAAGATTAGGGGTCGGGATCAGTTCGTGTCTGCATTAGTGTCTTATCAAATTGTGCTCCGCGATCACTGTATAACAATGCTTTGTATTTCTACTGAGCCCATTGTGGTTTTATTGTTTTACTCATTGACTGATTGTAAATTATTCTTGGATGACTGTAATAACTGAAACTGGTTTATTGTGAACATGAGTTTTGATTACTTACTGTTTTTGCCGCGCTAATGTGGAATTAATGTTTTTTTTAAATGTATACTGAGTTTTAATCTACTGATGTAGTACGCCACCCTCGTGGGGCACGGACTCGGATATCACCAACGATATCGGGTCCGGGTCACTCGGGAGTGGGGTGTACAAAAACTTATTTGTCTTATCAATCTCTAGTGGAGGAAAATAAGAAGCAAAGTAGCGGCAGACCAAGGAGCAACGTGGATAGCAATGTTTTAAGTTGATGGGTGACCTTTGATGGTCCCATCAATGCACAGTGACGACGCACGACAATGGGCAGCAATTTTAGGGAAGGTTTAATTTCAATTTTAAATTGTCAATTTCAGTTTTAGTAGATAGTGAATAGTATTTTGTGTAGCTAAGTTTTTAATCTAGATAAGGTACTTTACGTTTGATGCATGTAGTTCGTGAGACTCTGTTAGTTTAATTATTTTCGGTTATTTCTTATGTTTATTTAATCTCCGCGCCTTAATTGATTTATTATTGTTGAGTTTGTTGATTAATGAGGCCTGTTAATTGATTGACTTGATGATAAATTACCGAATAGATTAGTTAATCCGTGATTGCTGTCTATCGAGGGCGAATTAATTTTAATTAAGAAATTAATGAGATTAAATAATTTAGTCTAAATAGATTACAGCTTTTCCGATTCTGTTGGCTAAGACGAGGGTCCATTAGAGCCTACCGCTGTCATAGATTATATTTTGCGGAGCTTTACTCGGGAATAGTTTAATTGGTTAGGGTAATAATCTGCGGAGCTTTACTCAGGGTTATCGAATAATTACGAATGGATTGGTAGATTTGTGTTGTTCACGGTCTGCTATAACTTTGTCCATAGGAATGAACGAAATTTATATTTTTGAGTCTATGATCGAATTACGGTATCAAACGGGAGAGTACCTTGGCTAGGCTTTTATTCATATTATTTTCAATCTTATTTTTAATTTCTTCTTGCTTGATTTTGTGTTTTTAAAATTAATCATCCCCAAATCAACTCTCTTTATATTTTATTTTATTTTTATTTTTGATTTCGCACAAATAAATAATTACTTCATTGGTCTCTGTGGTTCGACCCTATTCACCACTTTACTCGCTTAAGTGTTCTAGAGTAGGAATGTATTTTTGTTGGTTTGACACGCCATCAATCGCACTAATGCTTATCTAGATGAGGTGATTAAGGATATGCTTGTGTAGGTGAAAGAACTGATATTTCTTACAAGTTTTTATGTGGTAGATATGAATGATGAAACTTCCTATAATCTCATACCTATCTTACTAAGGAGACCATTCTTTAATATGTCCCAAACTAAGATAAATGTTTGTGAGGACACCCTTACAATAGAATTTGATGAGGAAGTGAATCATTTTAATATTTTTGATCCCTCACTGTAGAGATAATAAGAAGCAGTTATAACAAAGGAGAAGACTAAAGCTGCCCATGATAAGATGATTTCAAAGAAAAACTCTATTTTTAGCCAAAAATTGCTTCTATATTATTCTAGACATAAATTGTTCCCAATTAATTTTACGTTCTCAATAGGTTGCTTGTTTTGTGGTTTTCAATGTTTCTCCTAATGTTGTAGTAGAGATTAATAAATTGAAAACAAGAAAGATATTCAAAGTGAATGGTCATCACCTAAACTCATTTTATGAAGAATTTCAAATAGAGAAAGCGAAAATTGGGACATCTAAAGATCAAAATTTTATTATGTGATGAAGAAAACATTGAGTCAAACTAACGATAGTAAACAAATGCACTAATTAGGAGGCAACCTAGGGTAATTTGTTCTTTTTCTTGTTCATTTTTCTAATTGTTATTTTTTTAATGCTCTAACTCTTACATTTAATATTATATTAGGAAAAATGTAAGTTTTAAGTGTACGGGTGGGGAACTTGTTTCTTATATGTGTTTTAAAGTTTTTTTACATATCTTAATTATAAAAATCAAACAAACATTCTCTTTTTTTTCATTGCTTCTAGGATTATATTGTTATAATTAGAAAGTAGAATTAACCAGAAAGATTCATTGTTGGAACCCGTTTCCGGAGCCCAAAATTCGGAGTCACGAAACGTGAGAAAACTCATTCTTCTATTTTAGAACAGATTTTGGAAAACTTCTAACTAGAATTTCAATTTGATTTCTTCAGAACATTTATTCCCCAATTTCTTAAGTTTCTAATGACACTAAAATCATTCAATTTGGTTCAGAAATCTGAAAGTTATGGCCCAAACAATTTTGGATTATTATTAAACTGAAACAGTAACTATAGCCAAATTCACTCCAGAAATTGAAAGTCTTAGGGACTGAATTACAATTTGATTCCTTCAGTTAATTTATGGCTCTATGTCTCTAGTTTATTTAGAGACAAGAATCATCACATTTGGAGCTCTACAGATCAATATGTCACACAAATAGTGAAGCATGTTCAGTAAAAATATCCAACTTATATTCTTCCAACCGATTCCCTCACTTTGATTCAACCAAACTTTTTCAAATTAATACCAAACGCTATAAATTTTATGGAGAGATAAAAGAATGTGTTAGTAAAATATTTCTTCAAAAATTAGGCCATTTTGAGGTCAGATGACAAAGTTATGGCCAAAGTTATGGCCAATGTCGCGATCGTGAGTCTGCAGAGTCACGATCGCGACTTCCTCTTTTCTCTTTTCTTTCTCCGACCTGTCTTGGTAAAAAGGACATAACTTTCACTAGGAATACCAGATTAACGCCATTCAAAGACTTTTTGGAAGAAGACTTCTAGACTACAACTTTCATAAAGACTCCAAAAAGATATTTTGCCTCTAAAAGGGCTAAAATTTCCAATCAATGTAGCTTTCTTGAAAGACCATCCTAGGCGGCATCACAAATTTCTAATAATCATATCTTTTAACTCCGATGTCCAAAATTTTCATATTATATATCATTGGAAAGCTAGAAAGATACTCTATAACTTCCAAGAAGACAATTTTGTATAATTCAGCCTAGAGTAATCCAGTTTTTCCCTAAAGTCAAAACACAATTTTTATACCTATGAAAGACTTGAAATATGAAATGTACAACTACAAGATAAATAAGCACATACACATTGGAACCTTCTTCAATTCTAAATTCATTTTTAAATCAAAATGAAGTTCATACATAGCTTTAATTGCATACCCACATTTCATTGAAGATTTACTACAAGATACAAAATGCACTGGATGCTCAATGTTTGATATGCTTATAAAGCTATCCCAAAGTCTAGTCACTAACTTAGTTACAAAAGTCTCTAATATCTTGGAGTTTTCGATGCCTTGCAAGGTTCAACACTCGTCTTGTTTTGCACCTGAGGAGTGAAAAATATGGGATGAGCTACAAAGCTCAGTGGCTAATATATTTATAGCCATCGATAGATTAGTCACAAATTCAGGCATATGTACGTATATATATCTAGCAATTCAAGCATTGTTAATATATTCTAGCAATTCAAGCATTAATCAATTTATATCAAAACAAATAACTCATAACACTCAAATGCATCATACTTGACAATTCAAAGATGGAATGTACAACGAATGGCTCGAGAGTTCCATGGAACAAAACGGAGAAACTGAAGTTTATACTGTGAACAAAACGACTCCGATTTCTCAGGATCTCCTGGCGTCAAGCGGGCAGCCGGGAGAAGGCTATAGGTCAACGTGCACGTGACTAACGAAACGTTTCTCTCTTGCCCAAATTTTAATGCTTAACTCATTTCACACACATTCATGCTTTTTATGCTCATCATGCTTTCATAAATCTTATGCTTTTTCCCTTTTCCATTTAATTCAAAATGTTATAACCTCTTTCAAGGTATAACATAATCACAAAGCAACATGCATTTCCAATCAAGTCACAACAATTCAATTTCAAGCAAATCTACATAGACACACATAGGAAAGAATTTGCCTAATCATATAACAACTATAAAAAGATTACCTACCTAATTTTGCTTAACTGCCTTTCCTCTTTCTCTTGATTAAGGTTTTCTTGAATCCTTTCAAATAAACCAATTTCTATTTAATCCATATTCAAATGAAAATTCATAAAACTTCAAGAATCAAAGAAATGCTAAAATTAAAACCTAATCTACCCATACTCCATCTAGGTTAGAAAACCAAAACCCTAGCTTAGAAATCCAAAATCAAATTGGTTTCATCTTCTTTCAACACAACCCATTCTCACTTCTTTCTCTACCTAATCAAGAAAGAAAAATAAACTTACCTTAGACACGTTCGATTCTTTCTCTTTCCACTTTTTCTTCTTCTTCCCTAGCTTCTCTCACGACTCTCTTCTCTTCTTTCTTTCTTCCCTATGTTTTTCTCCTCTCTTCTTTTCTTCTCACGATTTCTTCTTTTCTTCTTTTCTTCTTTCTTATTCTTCTAATTCTGGCCCCTTTTGTTTTGTCTTTCTTCCCATTTTGCCCCTCATTAAACTAAGCTTTCCATATTTACCCTTCTTTCTTTTAACATAAGCCCACTAACCACTTAAGCTAACTTAATTCTAACACTTCATTCAAATTTTCTAATTTCTATTCATACTTGCTAATTTAATGACCCAACTCTAAAATAATACAAATAAATAAATCAACAATAAATAAAAAACTTTAGGGTTCAATAATTCTCCCCCTAAAAGAATTTCGTCCTCGAAATTCTTACCTGAGTCCACGAAAAGATATGGATACTTCTCCTTTATTGCTTCCAAAGGCTCCCATGTTGCCTCCTCCGTCGAATGGTTCTTCAATAAGACTTTAACCAGCTTTACGATCTTATTTCTCAAAACCTTTTCCTTCAAATCTAGGATCTCTAATGGTTGCTCCTCATATGTCAAATCATGTGTGAAGGATTCGATCGGTACTTCCTCAGCATCGATACATGGAAAACATTATGAATATTAGATAATTCCAATGGCAAAGCTAACTTGTAAGCTAAAGGCCTAATCTTCTTAATGATCTCATATGGACCTATGTATCTTGGATTAAGCTTGCCCTTCTTACCAAACCTCAAAACTTCTTTCCATGGAGAAGCTCTAAGAAACACTTTATCTCCAACTTCAAATCCCATCTCCATTCTGTGTGCATTCGTATAGCTCTTCATTCTGTCTTAAGCTGTTTTAAGTCTCTGATTTACCAATTTAATCTTATCAACCGTGACTTGCACCATCTCAGGCCCTAAAACCCTCCTTTCACTTTCCTCATCCCAACAAATAGGAGTTCTACATCTCCTACCATACAAAGCTTTATAAGGTTCCATCTGAATTCCTGAGTGATAGGAATTATTGTAAGCAAACTCAATTAAAGGTAAATGATCATCCCATAAACCTTTGAAATCCATAACACAAACTCTTAACATTGCCTCTAATGTTTGTATTGTTCTCTCCAATTGACCATCAATCTATAGATGGAAAATTGTACTAAAATATAACTTAGTTCCCAAAGCCTTTTGTAAGCTTTCCTAGAATCTGGAGGTGAACCTGAGATCTCTATCCGAGACTATCGAACTTGAAATCCCATAAAGTCTGATTATCTCATCCACATATTTCTTGGCCAAAGCATTCAAAAAATCTATTTGCCTAATTGGTAAGAAATGTGCTGACTTAGTCAATCTATCAACAATCACCCATATTACATCATGCTTCCTACTAGTCCTCGACAATCCCCTTAAGAAATCCATTATAATTTTCTCCCATTTCCATTCTGGAATCAATAAAGGATTAAGCTTTCCTGAGGGTGCCTGGTGCTCAGCCTTAACTTGCTGGCACACTAAACATCTTTTAGTATACTCTGCAACATCCTTGTTCATTCCTTTCCACCAGAAATGCTCTTTCAAATCTCGATACATTCTCGTACTTCCTGGGTGCATAGCATAAAGCATATTGTGTGTCTCATCAAGAATCTCATCTTTCAACATCAACATATCCGAAATACATAATCTCTTTACCATCAATCCATTTTCCCTTAACTCTATTTCAGAAGGTTTACCACTTTTAATCTCTTCTCGGAGCCTGCTCAAATACTCAACTTGTTCATGCAATTCCTTAATATTCTCATTCAATACTGGCCTCACTATAAAATTAGCCAATACATAATCAAGCTTGACTTGCCTCAATGTGACATTAAATCTGACTAATTCCTTCAACAAAGGAAAGTACACTCTCTCCATATATGCTATAGTGGACTTCCTACTTAGTGCATCCGCTACTGCATTAGCTTTCCCTAGGTGGTAGTCTATCATCAAGTCATAATCCTTTAACAGTTCTAACCATCTTCTTTGTCTCAAATTCGACTCCTTTTAGCTCATCAAATACTTAAGACTCTTGTGGTTTGTAAATACCCTAGTAGTGACTTCATAGAGCTATTGTCTCTATATCTTCAATGCAAAAATTATGGTGGCCAACTCTAAGTCATGCATAGGGTAGTTCATCTCATAAGGCTTTAATTGCCTATAAGCATAGACAATCACTTTATCTCCTTACATCAACACACACCCTAATCCCTTCGTTGAGGCATTACTTTACACTATGTATCCATCATCATTGGAGGACAATGTCAAAATTAGGGTAGTTGTAAGCCTATTCTTCAATTCCTCAAAACTGCTCTAACACTTCTCTGTCCATATAAATTTCTGATTCTTCCTTGTTAATTTGGAAAGTGGAGCATGAAGTGAATCACTTGTTAGTATAGACTTAATATTTGATATACAAAATGCACAAGAAGGGGGGGTTATATTGTGTACCCGTTTTTGAATACAATCCCTTTTTAAACAAAATTTTTTAAAAAGACACTTGCTTTCTCAAACGATTGAAAAACAGTATTATGAATTATTGCAATCTGCTTCTAAGTATTTGTATCAACATTTGAAATTAAAAGTTGAGAGTTAAGAGTAAGAATCGACACAACAGTTTTATACTGGTTCACCCCAAACTGTGGGCTACATCCAGTCCTCAGAATCCTTTCTGAGTTTCACAATATTTCTCAAAGATACAAGTATTCTTTTTACCGAGCCTCTTCAGGTCTCTTATAACAAGTATTCTTTTCTGACTTAGCCTCTTCAGGTTATCAGCTTTTCTTCCTTCTACTGAAAGATGTTTCGAGATTTGTTATAGACAATAGTAGCTCTAAGTTTAGCACAATGAATAAAATTTCTAGCTTTGGAATCTCTATCCTTTTTTAAAATCACTAACTTTTTTATTCTTCGACTCCGACTCGTTTGTGTAGCCTTCATCTTCAACCACTTCTTGATAACTGCTTCTTTCTTCTTGTTTCTTGATCTTTTCAGAAACATTTATTCAGTTGAGTTCTGTAACTTACTCAAACTGATTGGTCATCTGAAGTGGTATCGGGTCTTCATCTTCGATTCTTTCATCTCATTTTTGGCTTCGTTTCGTCTCATTTCTATCGTCTCATTTTGTATCTGCATTATTATTTGGTCTTCATCAAAATTATTAATCGTAAAGTCATTTGGACTTAACAATCTTCCCCTTTTTGATGATAACAAATAATCATAAAATGAAAAAAATTGTAGCCAAAATCTTCTTGTTCTGTTTTTTTTTTCTCTTCTTGTTCTCCCCCTATCTTTGTCATTTCTTTCTCCTTTTCTCCTTTCTCCCCCTATTTGTTATTGATTAAAAAGATCATGACCGCAGATGCTTCATAACTTCATAAAACATTTCTCTCATTTCAGTGTGGAGTGACTTGAGATCTTGTCGAATATACTCTACTTCTTTATGCAAGTCACCCATAGAAGCACACAGATTATCAACTTTATCTTCAATGTCTTCATTATGCTTTTGTTGTACTACTTCAAGACCAACGGTCATAGTATATGCATCTAAAGATATGACCCCTGGTTTAGTTATTGTAAGGGTAAGAAGTTTGACAGATAAGTTCAATTCTAGGAGATTAAGATCATCAGGACTGGTTAGTCGTGGAACTTGTCTTCCAAATAGGTGTAGAACATCTCCAATTGAAGACACAGTTTTCAAGGGTCTAATGTGCATAATGAGATGCACAAGTGACTCTATTGAGTAGCTTAGTTCTCCAATCCTAATAGATCTGTTGTAACATCCCGTCACCGATGGGATGGGTACAGTTCACTGTATACGTATTTTTGCATGTGCATGCATTATTGCATTATGTATAATTGACAATTATTTTACTGGTATTCGTACGTACATACATGTATGACATATTTCGGGTTTGATTTGGATGACTTGGATTTGGAAATGATTAGGGTAAGTGTGATAATTAAGTTAAATTAGGCTCGAGAATTGAATTTGAGTTAGAAATGAAATTTAGGAAATTAAATTATGAAATTGGAGTATACGATTATGAGTTTTCTATTTTTGTGGATTTATAGGAATTTTTCTGGAATTTTCGGAGTATTAAGTCCGGACCGGAAAATTGACTATTGACTGATTAATTGAGTTCCGGTTCCTTGATTAATTGAAAATTTGTATGAAATAATTGGAGTTATGATTGTTAGGAGTTATTATTATAGTTATTTGAATTCGGGAGTAATTAGAATTAGAATTGGATCGAGGTGGTTCGGATTTGGCCTTATGGCATTTAATTGCCAAACAAGCCTTATTTCTCCTTATTATTTAAACTCTTACCTTTGAATTCTTTGCTCCCACGATCCCCCCTTTTGCTTTGAAAGAAAACTTTGATTTTTCTCCTTCCCTCATCGTGATTTCTTCTTGATTTTTTCTTGCCATTTGTTCCTTTCCTTTGCCTTGAATCGATTTGTTGCTTGGGAGTGGGTAAAGAAGAATTGAAAATGGGTTTTGCTTGGGTGATTGCCGTGGGTGTGTGAGTGGGAGTTTGGTGTGATCCTTGAAGATTTGAGGGTTTAATCAAGTAAGTTACTTCTTTCTTGCCTTCTATAGTTTGATTGGTTGATTTATAGAGTTATTTGGCTGATTTAATTTGTATATTTAAGGATTTGGCATTTAGGGTTTCCAATGGTTATTTTCGTTGATTTTAGGGTTGAAATTTTGGGAATAATGGTTGTTTGATGAAATAGAGCTAAGGATTAGTAGTATGATGTGTATGGAATTATTTGAGAGTGGTTTGAAAGGAGAAAATTCGGATTTGGAGTTGTTATCCGTCGAAAATCTGGAAATTTTTGGGTGTTCGTATGCGTTCTGCGATTACATGTCATCAAGACGAAGAACACGCCATAAAAAGAAAGGCAGCGCTAGGCGCATTGTGACAAGGAGAGAGGCCCACGTCGCCACGTGCACAATGCGTACGCCGCGGTGAAGAAGGAATCGTTTGCCGCGGCGAGGCGTGCGGACGCCGCGGCGAAGGCGTATAGGAAGGAGCTCACTGCGGCGAAGGAGCAGACGTCGCGGCGAGGAGAGCCAATTTCCTAAAATGTAAATTTTTGAGGTTTTGAATTTTGGGATTTAGGAATTTGATGGTTCAATTGATTATGGATTAAATTCAACTTAGAGATTATGAATTCGGGATTTAGAACTTGAGATCGGGAAATTCGGATTAGTGTCGGGAATGTCATAACATGTATAGTACGTACATTATTCGATTCATATGCATCATTGAGCATTGGAATTGATACAATTAGTAATGTTAGTTATGCTTTGATTGTTATAGAGGTGCCAGTGGATCGCCGATTGTCCGACGTAGGCGAGACTTCCCGGCAGTAGCTCGGAAGTTCTGAGGTGAGTAACCAAGTTGGTTTATCAACCTTGATGTGTTTAATTCTATGCAATTATGCCCTGAGGAGTTAAGGATGGATTATGTGTGTTTGTTTTAATTGATTTCGGACCAAGGGTGTCCGAAATATTGGAATGTGATATAGAAGTGTTTTGTGTGCACTAGTTGGAATTAATTGGTTTTAAATGTGAAATTTAGACATATGAAATTTTATTGTGACGCACGTACTGTAACTGGACATGTGCATACATGCATAAAAGTATGACCAGATAAAGGCAGTTGTGACCGGTGCAGCCACCGTATTCAGAGCTTTAAGCTCAACGCACAGGGCCTCGAGCCCAACGATTTTCAGAGCTTTATGCTCAACGTATCAGGGCTTCAAGCCCAATGTTTTCAGAGCCAATGGCTCAACGTATATGAGCTCAGGAGCACGGTCACAACATCGAAATAAAATGAAAGAGTCATATGTACATTACATAGATGAATGTTCAAATGTGAATTGTATGAAAGGCGTATCGCCTTATAAATGTGAAATTGAATGCATGTGATTCTTGTTTGTGATATATATACGATACCGTGTGATTGTTTGAATATGCATGAGTTGGGTGGACCATCGATGATGGTTTCTCACTGAGTTCGCAAACTCACCCAACATTGCATTTATTTTTCAGGACAACGATAGTTTGACTCTAGCTCGATCGGTGAGACTTTTCTTCTTTGTGTGTGTCTTTGGTGAGAGGAGCATGGCCCATAGGTCGGTCAGCTGGGGATCTTTTGGGACATTTTGGGGATGACCTAGTTAGGAGTTGTTACTGTTTATTTTGGTTCTGTACAGTTGCAATCGGATAGAATGATGTACTTATGGTTTTAAGAAATGAACTGAAAAGGATCTTTTGGTCTTAAAAATTAGTGAATGTGATATTACTGCTTTATTATATTGATGCCATGAGGTTTATAAAAATGATCGAATCGTAGTGCACCCTCATCGTAGGTTATGCATCAATACGACCTACGGGCGACCCGGTGTATACTCTACGGTGAGGGGACGCTACATCTGTACTGCCCTTCTGTAGGTCTTCCAACTACCTGAGAAGAGTCTTCAGTGGTTCGCTAACCACAATTGCTTCATGATGCTTTCGAAATGTAGGGGGAAACATAGGTTCCTTTCTGCTGGGCTGCATAGCATGCTTCATCAATGTTTCTCGCTTCAGCTTCGATCTGTTCTTCTATCAGATCACTTGTTATCCCTTCAGGATACAGTTTCTTCTTCTTTTTTTCCTCATTATGAACAATGTAAGGTCTTGGTTGAATGTAAGGCACAACCTTGATAACAGTTTTCTTTGTGATTAGTAAAATAGTGTACTTCTACCTTATCATCTGTGTGGGGTATGTTTTGATTCCTTCATCTCTCAGAAAACTATACATACTTTTCTCGTCATCACTCAACAGATGACGAGACCTGTGGGCCATGCTCCTCTCGCCGGCACACACAGCAGGATAAGTCTCACTGATCGGAGCTAGAAGTCACACTAACACTGTCCTGAAAAAAATATAGTCGCAATTGGGGTGAGTTTATAAACTCAATGAGAAACCATCATCGATGGTTCACTCAACTCATGCATAGCCAGATAATCACACAATACTGTACATATATCATAAACAAGACATCACATGCAGTCCATTTCACATTTATAAGGCGATATGCCTTTCACATAATCCTCATGTAAACATTCATATATGCATTGTACATGTGACTCGTTCATTTTCTTTCGTTGTTGTGACCGCTACCGAGCTCATTTACGCTGAGCCATAGGCTCAGAAACATGGGCTCAAAAGCCCTAATACGCTGAGCATATAGCTCGACAATCGTTGAGCACGAAGCCTTGTGCGTTGAGCTTAAAGCTCTCATATACAATGTACGCACCGTCACAACCGCCTTTTATTTGATCATATCATTATGCATGTATGCACATGTCCACTTTATAATACATGCATCATATTAGAATTCCATATACCTAATTCTCACCATTTGAAATCAATTATGAACAATTTATGCACGATCAACACTTCTATATCACAGTCCAACTATCCCGAACACTCGTGGTCCGGAATCAATCAAATCAAACACATATAATCCATCCTTGACTCCACATGGCATATTTGCATAAAATTAAACACATAAAGGTTGAGAAACCAACTAGGTTACTCACCTCAGAACTTCCGAGCTACTGCCAGGAAGTCTCGCCTACGTCAGATGATCGGCGATCCACTTGAGCCGCTATAACAATCAAAATATAACTAACATTACTACTGGTACCAATTCTAATGTCCAATGATGCATATGAATTAAATAATGTACGTATTATACGATTATGACATTTCAGACACAAACCAATTTCCGATCTCAATTTCAAATTCCCAAATTCCTAATCTCCAAATTGAATTTGATCCCTAATAATTAAATTGTCAATTGCCTAATTCCCAATTGTAAAAGACCCTAATTTCATTTTCAGAAGACAAGCTTCCTCGCCGCGGCATCAACTCCTTAGCCACGACGAGCTCCCTGTCTCGCCATTCCACCATGCAGAAGACTGTCTCGCCACAAGGCCCACGCCGCCATTGTCCTCGCCACAAGCATCCTCCTCAGATGACGTGACATGCGAAGCAAACCAGCTCGTCACAAGTGTTAATTCATCTTGGCATGGCATAGCGTACGACCATAAACACGCCTGAAAACCTGAAAATCCCATTTTCAATCGCTAACTCTCTAAATCTAATTTTTCACTTCACATTCACTCCTAAATAATTCCATACACCTTATACAACTAATCTTTAACCTATATTTCATCAAACAATCAAATTCCCAAATCTAAACCCTAAAACCACCGAAACCATAATCAAGAACCCTAATGCCAAATCCTCAATTTTTCATGTTAATTCAACCAAATAACTTTATAAATCAACTAATCAAACCATATAAAACAAGATAAAAGTAACTTACTTGCTTAATAACCTCAAATCTTCAACAATCACACCCAACGGATATCATCGACACCCACGGCTTCTCCATCTCAAACTCATTCTCAACTCTTCTTCACAATCCAAAGGGAAAGATTCAACGGTGGAAGAGGAAACTAAAAGCAAGGAGAAATCACAAAGAAATCTACAATGAAGGAAGAAAGAAGAGGAAATTTCGATCGGAAGCAAGAAGAAAACCGTGGAGAAATTTTCAAAGGTGAGGCTATATATATATAAAAAAAGAAACAAGGGCTTGTTTGGCTAATTTAAATGCCACCCGTCTGATCCGAACCAACTCAAGTCAATTTCTAATTCTAATTTCTCCCGAATTCCAATGACTAAGCCCTAATTCCTCAATTCTAATTTCTAGCATATCCGTGCCATTGGTAATCAATTTCGGAACCGAAAATCCAATTAATCAGTTCTCGATCAATTTTTCGGTCCGAGCCTATTTCTCCGAAAATTCCAGAAAAATTCCTATAAATCTTAAAAAATAGAAAACTAATCATCGTATACTCCAATTTCATAATTTCACTTTCTAACTTTCAATTCTAACTCAAATTCAATCATCGAGCCTATTTTGACCTAATTCACACACATGACCTAATCATATCCAAATTCAAATTACTCAAATCAAGTCGGAAATATGTCATACATGTATGTACGTACAAATGCCAATATGATCATGCCAAATACGAATGCAATGAACTGTACACATCCCTTCGGTAATGGGATGTTACAATTCTCCCCTCCTAATAAAAATTTCGTCCCAAAATTTTCTTACCTGACTGATCAAATAGATGAGGGTACTGCCTCCTCATGTGCTCCTCAGTCTCCCAAGTCGCCTCCTTGGTTGAATGGTTCTTCCAAAGGACTTTCACCAATGGAATCACCCGGGACCTCAACTGCTTGACTCGCGATCCAATAATCCGCACCGGCTCCTCAACATAACTCAAATCGCTGGCAATCTCTATCTCCTGAGTCGAAATCACATGAGTCGGGTCAGAACGATATCTCCGAAGCATGCTCACATGAAAAACGTCATGCAACTGAGACATCTCACTTAAGGCCAATCAGACGCTAACCGTCCGATCCTCTCGGTAATCTCATACGGACCAATATACCGAGGGCTCAACTTGCCCTTACGGCCAAATCTCAGAACTCCTCTCCACGGAGACACTCTGAGGAACACTCTATCTCCTACAGCATACTCCATCTCTCTCCGATGCTGATCCACATAGCTCTTCTGCCTGTCCTGAGCCGCCTTGATGCGACTCCGAATCAACTGTACCTTATCTACCGTGTCCTGGATCAGCTCGGGACCCTCTATCATCCTCATACCCTCTTCATCCCAGTAAAGAGGGGATCTACACGGTCTCCCATAAAGTGCCTCATACGGTGCCATCCAATGCTGCTCTGGTACTGATTATTATATGCAAACTCTACCAGAGGTAAATACTGATCCCATGCACCTCGGAACTCCAACACACAGGCTCTCAACATATCCTCAACAGTTTGAATAGTCCTCTCACTCTGCCCATCTGTCTGAGGATGAAACGATGTGCTGAAGTTCAATCTGATCCCCATAGCTAACTGCAGACTCCTCCAGAATCTCGAAGTAAATCTGGGATCCCTATCTAACACTATCGAAACTGGGACCCCATGCAGTCGAACTATCTCCGCTATATACTTCTGGGCCAACTGATCGAGGGTATTACTCTCCCTCACTGCCAAAAAGTGAGCCGATTTAGTCAATCGGTCCACTATGACCCATATAGCATCACTCTGCCTCGGCGTCCTGGGCAACCCCATAATAAAATCCATCGTAATACGCTCACATTTTCACTCCAGAATGGGCAACAAATGCAATCTTCCAACTGGGGCCTGGTGCTCAGCCTTAACCTGCTGGCACGTCAAACACTGAGAAACAAACTCCGCTACATGCCTCTTCATACCTGGCCACCAGAAATGCAACTTAAGAGTGCGATACATCTTGGTGACACCAGGATGCATGGCATAAGCAACCAAATGAGCCTCCTCCAAAATCTCACGTCTCAGATCATCCACATCAGGCACACACAATCTCTGGCCCATCCACAAAGTACCATCCTCACTCAAACTCGGATCGCCATCCCGATCCGACTCTATCCATCGGGCCTCACCAATACCGATCCCGATCCCGAACTCTCCCGATCCGATCATGCACATCGGCCTCACCTCAAAGTTGCTATCGAGCTCCCTCCCGACTCAAATCCATCGCACATTGAGAGTTCTCAATCAACTAAGCACGCAACCTCAAACTCGAATCAGTCAAGCTACCATGCAATCTCCTACTCAATGCATCAGCCACCACATTAGCCTTCCCTGGGTAGTACTCGATAGTGCAGTCATAATCCTTAAGCAGCTCTAACCACCTCCTCTGCCTCAGATTCAGCTCTCGCTGACTCAACAAGTACCTCAAACTCTTATGATCGGTGAAGATCTGGAAGGTCTCCCCATACAGATAATGTCTCCAGATCTTCAGAGCAAATACAACTGCTGCTAACTCCAAGTCATGCACAGGATAATTACCTTCATGGGCTCTCAATTGTCTCGATGCATAGGCTATGACTCTCCCATGCCGATCAAGACACAACCTAAACCTCCTGCGCAAGCATCATCAACACCTCGAATCCTCCCGCTTAGATGGCGTGGCTAACACCGCGCCGTCATCAACCGATGTATCAACTCATCGAAACTCCTCGACACTCATCTCGTCCAATCAAGGCTACTCCTTCCTCGAAGTCTTGTCGGGGCGGAGATCACCGAGAACCCTCGACAAACCTCCTCAGAATATCTCGCCAATCCGAGGAAACTCCTCAACTCGACACGCCTCTAATCTCCCAACTCCTCATCGCCTCAATCTTGTGAGGATCCACCCAGATACCCTCACCAGATACTATGTGGCCTAGGAACACCACCTCATCGAGCCAAAATTCACACTTAGTGAATTTGGCATATAACCGTCATCCCTCATGATCTCGGTAAAGATTATCCTCGGATGCTCCGCATGCTCCCGCTGACCTCGAATATACCAAAATATCATCGATGAATACGATCACAAACCCATCTGTATGGCTGAAAACCCTATTCATCAAGGCCATGAAGGCTGCCGGCATTAGTCAACCCAAACGGCATCACTAAGAACTCAGAATGCCCATACCGCTTCCTAAAAGCGCCTTAGGCACATCGGCCTCTGCGATCCTCAATCGATAATAACCGATCTCAAATCCAACTTGGTGAACACCGAGCTCCTCGCAATCGATTAAATAAGTCATCGATTCTAGGCAAGGGTACTTATTCTAATAAGAACCCGATTAAGTCAGCCTCAGAATCGATGCAAAGCCTCATAGTCCCGCCCTTCTTCTTCACAAACAACACCGAGCTCCCCACGGTGAAGTACTCGCCCGATGAACCCTTATCCAACAACTCCAAGTCGAGCCTTAAGCTCCTCAATTCCACCGGCCATCCTATACGGAGGTATCGATATAGAGCTGCACCGGAATGAGGTCTATCTCGAACTCGCCTCCGATCCGGCGGCAACCCCAGAACTCCTCGAAACACATCCGGAACTCCCGATCACAGGACATCCCGCAACCTCTCGCTGACTCTAAAGTCTACCACATGCGCCAAATAGGCCTCACAACCCACCTCTCATCAATCTCAGAGCACTCAGAAACGAAATCAACCTGGCTGGCATCGCCGACTAACACTCAAAATACCCTCTACCGACCAGAGACTCCATACTACCTCCTTGGTATAACAGTCTAAAATGGCCCTATGGGCAAGTGAGCCACCCATCCCCAAAATCAAATCAATCTCCTGAAGGGCAACACAATCAAATCTGCACTCAATACCGCTGAATCTACCCGAATCGGGCATCCCCTGCAGATCTCGCCTAAAGCAATGGTACTACCCAAAGGTGTACTCACTTGCAACCCATGTTGTAATACCTCCCTATCCACATGCAATCTACATGCCACATGCGGTGCAATAAATGAATGCGTGGATCCTGGATCTATCAATGCATACACCTCTATATCTGAGAGTAGAAGCAAACTTGCAACCACCTGGAGAATCTCGGCCTCCCGCCTGTCATGGCGTGACCTCGGCTCTGGATCATGGGCTGCGCTTGCCTCGTCCCTCAGTCCCCAAATAGGAATCTCCGCCTACCTTGGGCTCGCCTGCCCCTAAATCCAGTTTCACTACATACTCTGCACCACCGAGCTACTACCACTCTCCCACTAGCAAATGACGGGCTCCCAAAGTCGAGGACAACTCCGATCATATGATCCATAGATCCACAAAGCAACAGCTCTTGTCACTCTCCAAAGACTCTCACAGTGCCTCTTATCACAAAGGCACGCAAACCGTATAGCTCGACCGCCTCTCGCCACTACCATCACGCCATCGCCCATCCGCCCAAATCTCCTCTCAACCAACCCGATCGTCTAAATCCCAGTTGATCTCGAATCGCTCGACGTCTCTTTCGTGCTCCTACCAGAGCTACCTCGATCCATCGGATCTCTTACCTCCAGATCTCTGACCGGTCTCGGCTCGGCTCTGTCTTAACAACTGCTCAATCCTAACAGCAGCTGATCTCATCTCCACAAAGGTACCCATATCTGACCGGGCTAACCTGGTACGAATATCCAGATTCAGCCCTCCCTTAAATCTCCGGCACCTATCAGCCTCGGAGGCAATCAGAATGGACGCATACGCTGACAGCTCATTGAACCGGACCTCATAATCAGCTACTGACATGGACCCCTGTCTCAACTCTAAAAAGTCCTGCATCTTCATATCCAAATACTCCTTGGGCATGAAATTATCTCGAAAAGTCCTCAGGAAATCAGCCCAAGTCAACATACACGGCCTGGTGGAACTACCCAGGACAGTCTTCCACCACTGATAAGCCGGACCCTGGAGCAAAGAAACAAGATAATCGGCGCCCTTCGTCGCAATCCATTTGGTCCAGACCCGCCGGTCCTTCCAACCAACCCTCCGCCTCGCAGAGGCTCAGACTAGCCAGAAATAGATGTAATTTCGCCACGCAGCGATCATACCTCCGCTCCCGCCTCATGGGAACTACCGAGGTCGCCTCAAACATAGGCACGTAAGACTCCTACCGCTCCGATCGATCTCGTCAACTGGTTGATCAACTTGATCACCAAAGATGGATGACCTACAATAAAATCACATTTTCGATCAATTTCTTGCTTTGCTTACTTAAATTCAAGCCTAAAATATACTATGCCCAAAAGATGCCAAACCATGCTCGATACCACCTAATCGAATACCTCATAGTAGAGTATACACCGGTCGCCGTGTAGGTCGCACTGCACAACCTGACCACTGACGGGTGCACTACGATTCGATCATTTCTATAACCTCATGGCATCAATATAAATAAAGCAGTAAAACCAAATCGTACTTCTCATTTCATTACTTAAACCATATTTACATCATCAGTCATATATACACAACCGTACAAGTCCAAAAGAACTAAAATAGCTCCTAGCTAAGTCATCCACAAAATACCCAAAAGATTCCCAGCTGACAGACCTGTGGGCCATGCTCCTCTCGCCGGCACACACAGCAGGATAAGTCTCACTGATCGGAGCTAGAAGTCACACTAACACTGTCCTGAAAAAAATATAGTCGCAATTGGGGTGAGTTTGCGAAACTCAATGAGAAACCATCATCGATGGTTCACTCAACTCATGCATAGCCAGATAATCACACAATACTGTACATATATCATAAACAAGACATCACATGCAGTCCATTTCACATTTATAAGGCGATATGCCTTTCACATAATCCTCATGTAAACATTCATATATGCATTGTGCATGTGACTCGTTCATTTTCTTTCGTTGTTGTGACCGTGCGCCTGAGCTCATTTACGTTGAGCCATAGGCTCTGTAAACATTGGGCTTAAAAGCCCTAATACGTTGAGCATATAGCTCTGACAATCGTTGGGCACGAAGCCCTGTGCGTTGAGCTTAAAGCTCTCATATACAGTGGCTGCACCGGTCACAACTGCCTTTTTATTTGATCATACTGTTATGCATGTATGCACATGTCCACTTTATAATACATGCATCATATTAGAATTCCATATACCTAATTCTCACCATTTGAAATCAATTATGAACAATTTATGCACGATCAACACTTCTATATCACAGTCCAACTATCCCGAACACCCGTGGTCCGGAATCAATCAAATCAAACACATATAATACGTCCTTGACTCCACATGGCATATTTGCATAAAATTAAACACATAAAGGTTGAGAAACCAACTAGGTTACTCACCTCAGAACTTCCGAGCTACTGCCGGGAAGTCTCGCCTACGTCAGATGATCGGCGATCCACTTGAGCCGCTATAACAATCAAAATATAACTAACATTACTACTGGTACCAATTCTAATGTCCAATGATGCATATGAATTAAATAATGTACGTACTATACGTATTATGACATTTCCGACACAAATCCGAATTTCCCAATCTCAATTTCAAATTCCCAAATTCCTAATCTCCAAATTGAATTTGATCCCTAATAATTAAATTGTCAATTGCCTAATTCCCAATTGTAAAAGACCCTAATTTCATTTTCAGAAGACAAGCTTCCTCGCCGCGGCATCAACTCCTTAGCCACGACGAGCTCCCTGTCTCGCCATTCCCACCGCGGCATCACTCGTCTCGCCGCGGCGTCCACGCTCGCCCATTGTCCTCGCCGCGGTGCATCCTCCCCGTATGACGCGACATGCGAAGCAAACCAGCTCGCCATGGCGTGTTAATTCATAACAAGCAAAGGCGTAACCATAAACACGCCCAGAAAACCCAGAAAATCCCAGATTTTTGACTGCTGACTCCTCTAAATCTAATTTTTCACTTCACAATTCACTCCTAAATAATTCCATACACCTTATACAACTAATCTTTAACCTATATTTCATCAAACAATCAAATTCCCAAATCTAAACCCTAAAACCACCGAAAACCATAATCAGTAACCCTAATGCCAAATCCCTGAATTTTTCATGTTAATTCAACCAAATAACTTTATAAATCAACTAATCAAACCATATAAAACAAGATAAAAGTAACTTACTTGCTTAATAACCTCAAATCTTCAACAATCACACCCAACGGATATCATCGACACCCACGGCTTCTCCATCTCAAACTCATTCTCAACTCTTCTTCACACAATCCAAAGGGGAAAGATTCAACGGTGGAAGAGGAAACTAAAAGCAAGGAGAAATCACAAAGAAATCTACAATGAAGGAAGAAGGAAGAGGAAATTTCGATCGGAAGCAAGAAGAAAACCGTGGAGAAATTTTCAAAGGTGAGGCTATATATATATATAAAAAGAAACAAGGGCTTGTTTGGCTAATTTAAATGCCACCCGTCTGATCCGAACCACCTCAAGTCAATTTCTAATTCTAATTTCTCCCGAATTCTAATGACTACGCCCTAATTCCTCAATTCTAATTTCTAGCATATCCGTGCCATTGGTAATCAATTTCGGAACCGAAAATCCAATTAATCAGTTCTCGATCAATTTTTCGGTCCGAGCCTATTTCTTCGAAAATTTCAGAAAAATTCCTATAAATCCTCAAAATAGAAAACTAATCATCGTATACTCCAATTTCATAATTTCACTTTCTAACTTTCAATTCTAACTCAAATTCAATCATCGAGCCTATTTTGACCTAATTCACACACATGACCTAATCATATCCAAATTCAAATTACTCAAATCAAGTCGGAAATATGTCATACATGTATGTACGTACAAATGCCAATATGATCATGCCAAATACGAATGCAATGAACTGTACACATCCCTTCGGTAATGGGATGTTACATTATAGCCTTGTGCTACTAATCTCGCTTTGTTACGACTCACTCTTCCTTATTCGTCTAGCTTATTCTTAAAAACTCATCTAGTTCCTATGATGGACTTTTTCGATGGTTTGGGAACTAAGAACCAAACTTTATTCCTAGTAAAATGGTTCAACTCCTCTTGTATAGCTAAAATCCAAGCTTCATCTTGAAGAGCTTCATCAATTTTCTTAGGCTCTATTTTAGAAATAAACGCTATATTTGCTTCTCTTCTGAATTTGGACCTAGTTCGCACACCTTCTCAGGTCTATCCTATAATCAACTCTTCTGGATGAGAACTCTTATATTTCCAATCTCTTTTCATATCAAGAGTCTCTGGAATATCTTCAACTTTGTCTAAGGGAGTATCTGATGGTGATACTTCTTCACTATCAACCAAAGGTACTGATAGGGTTTCACTATCAGTATCATCTCTCTTACTTGGTTAAGAACTATCATCAAACTTGATATGAATAGTTTCCTCAACAGTCTTAGAGGTAAGATTGTAAACCCTATAAGCTTTCGATGATAGAGAATAGCCTAGAAAAATTCCAGAATAAATCTTAGAATCGAATTTATCCAGAATTTCTTTTGTATTTAATATAGAGCACTTGCAACTAAATGAATGCAAGTAGGATATATTAGGTTTCCTTCCATTCCATAACTCATATGGAGTTTTCTTCAACAAAGGTCGCAGAAATATTCTATTTTGAATAAAACAAGCTGTATTCACAGCTTCTGCCCAGAAGCACTTAGGAAGATCCATCTCACATAGCATAGTCCTTGCCATTACCTGAATCATCCTTGTAACATCCCGACCCTGATGGGAAGGGTATATGGGTCAATTGGTACAGGCTAATTTGTTGCATTGCATAGTTCGATATGATCCTGCATTTGACCTCTAATTGTAGAGGATTGAGTCATTTGGCACATGCACATGTAGGTACATGCATTCATGGCTTTTTCCCGGCATTTGATTGTGTAAATGATTTGAATTGTGAATTTGTGAGATAATTAGATTGGATTATGATATGTTGGGAATTATGGCATAATTGGGTGTGAATAGTAGAATTGGAACTGTACTAGAGTGATCGCAAAGTGACAGTGAACTTTAGGAAAAGTTTCTGGAATAATTAGGAGAAAATGTCCGGATCGAAAATTCTCCGAGTGGCGGACCGATGGACTGAATAGGACCGAAATAATTGTCTAATGGTGATGGAAAAATTGGAAATATGATTTTAGAAATTTATATGTCGAGCCATTGAGATTTGGAGACAGATTGGACTGGAAATAAATTGAAAAGAGAAATACATTTAGAGGAAAGAGATCAGAGGCTGATTGTTTAACCTTTAAAAGGCTTAGGGTTTGAATTTGGTAGAAAGAAAATCCTCCTCTCCCTAGGGCACGATTCTCCTCCATCGATCGATCCTCCGCTCTTCCTCCTTGTGCGATTGATCGTTGGCTTGTTGTTTGCTTCTTCTTCCTTGTGCAAATCCCAGCCTAAACCCTAAGGAAGATGATGTTTGGTATGGCTTTGGGAGCGCTAAACCGTTGGTGTTAAAGGTTTAGGGATTTTCTGAGATTCGAAGGTTTTGAGTTTGATTTGGTAAGTTTACGATTTAATGTTGTTATTTATGGTGTTAAATGCATTCATGGGGTTAAATATGAAAGATTGTGTAGTTTAGAGTAATTAATACTGGTTTTTAAAGAGAGAAAGCTCGAAAAATCGATTGGAGAAGACGACCTGCAAACCGCACGTCGCGACGTGCGTGAGGCCTCGCCACGGCGAATTAATGTTTAATTCGTCACGGTGAGCAAGTTAGCAGACGTCGCGGCAAGCTCCAAAACGCTGGACGCCGCGGCGAGCTCCTCTCGACGCCGCGGCGAGGTCGGGTCCTAGGCGCCGCGGCGAATTCTCTTCCATGCGTCGCGGCGAGCCCCAAAGAAGGAAACGTTCGCCGCGGCGAGCAATATCACACGTCGCGGCGAACGCCTTCAGACGCCGTGGCGAGCGGTTTGAAGTCGCGGCGAGGGGGAAATTTCTGAAGTGATTCAATTTGGTTTTTGGGGCATAACTATTGGTGTAGACCTCCAATTGAGGTGATGTTTGATTCGTTGTAATCTAGAAAAAGAGGTCTACAATTGAGGAAAAGAATGAGAGTTTGAATTTAGATTTTTGTGATCTCAATTAGTGAAAGAAAGCTAAGAAATTTGATTGTATTGCATCCTAAGAATTGTTTTGAGTAATTGGGGTATAATGTGAGACGTTGAAAGTGAATTCAATGTTACTGGGAATTTTAGGAACTGAGCATAAAGGCTGAATTCGACCTAGAGAATAGTGCTATTGATTTTGAGATAATACCCTGACAAACATGACTGGATAAATGGATTGAATATTAGAATTGAAATTTGGGGAGTTTTATGTCAAAAGAAAGTGGAAAATGGGAAATTGTACTGGGAAAGTCATGAATAGGCATAGTATATTCAAGACATGTGTATCATTAATTATTTCGACTGTGCTTGTAATGAATAGAATTATTTGATTGTTATAGAGTCGATGGATCGATAATCCACGGACAGTGTTGGAGCTTCCAGGCAACAGCTCGGAAGTTCAGGTGAGTAACCTAGTTGGTTTCTCAACCTATATGTGTTACATTATATGCAATTATGCCATGTGGAGTTAAGGATGGATTCTATGTGTTTGTTTTGATTGATTTCGGACCACAGGTGTCTGAAGTATTGGAATGTGATATTGAAGTGCTAATTGTGTATATTGTATGTGAATGTTACTATGAAATGATTATGAATGTGATGTGATATATGTATATGACTGAGCGTGGGTCGAGAAAAAGGTGAAACGCCTTATTATTGTGATAAACGAATTCCATAATTGGTTAATAAATAATGGTTGTGACTGGAGCTGCCACTGAGAGGGATTAGTGCATACCCAGAGGACTCTCCTATCCCTAATATGAGCGGGCAGTAGTGCATACCCAGAGGGCTCTCCTACTTGCCTAAAATGTGATTAATTTTACTGAACCGAGCCTTGAGCTCGAGGGGAGTCAGTGTATACCCAGAGGGCTCTCCTACTCCCTAAGTGTATCTGAATTCTGTTACTGTTAAGCACTCAGTCACAACTCAAAAAAGAATGGATAATAACGAGGAAAGTTCATGAGTGAAACTTTTATGTTTAAATATGAGAAAAAGGTGTAATGCTGTATATTCGTCTGATAAGTGTTATGTGGTGATATTGAATGTGTATAATTGACAATGCATGAGATAATTTGGTTTGTGATAATATGAGATAAATTGAATTGTGAATGCATGAGTTGGGTGAACCATCGATGATGGTTTCTCACTGAGTTCGCAAACTCACCCAACATTGCAATTATTTTTCAGGATTTGGCAAGTACCCCGTTAGACAAACGGGAGTATGTTTACAGCAAGCAAGTCAGAGTTCAGGTCGGGATCAGTCTCATGTCTGCATTTGAGTCTTTATGATTTATGAATTGTATTGTTATTATAGAGGGCCCCAACTGATTAATATTGTATTGGGACTTGATTATTGAAATAGTGTTTGATTGAAAATGTTTCCATATCGCGGGCCCAAATTGTTAATGATTTCTACGCACTCGAGTGTTTTCAAAAAGAAAAAAAAAGATGCCATAATGAGTTTTTAAATTGTATTGATCGCTCTAGCATACCACCCTCGTGAGTCACGGGCTCAGATATCACTGTAGATGTCGAGTTCGGGTCTCGCGGGAGTGGGGTGCTACAATCCTGTTCTTCCTTTCAACAACTATATTTTGTTTTGGGGTTCTAGGAGCAGAGAAATTTTGGAAAATTCCATTCTCTTCACAAAACATCCTAAACTTCTCATTTTCAAATTCACCACCATGATCACTTATAGTACTAACTATAGACATTCCTTTTTCATTTTGTAACTTTTTGGATAGCACTTTAAAACACTTAAAAAAATCATCTTTATGTGATAAAAATAATATCCAACAAAATCTAGTAAAATCATCAACAATAACAAGACCATACTTCTTTCTGCCAAGACTCAATGTCCTAGTTGGACCAAATAAATCCATATGTAACAACTCTAGAGGTCTAGAAGAAGTTACAACAATTTTAGAAGAAAACGTTGTTTTAACCTATTTTCCTTTTTGACAATTTTCACAAAAGAAATCCTTGTTAAAACTTTTTTTTAGTAAACCTCTTACCAAATCATGTATAATCAACTTGGAAATATGTTTAAAACTAATATGACCTAGCTTTTTATGCCAAATCAGTTTGTCTTGAGCAGTTGATATAAAACAGGAAATATTTTGATTTCAAAAATCTTCTAAATTGATTTTGTAAAGATTGTTTTGTCTTTTGGCAGAAAAGAATATGGACCCATCCTTGTTTTTGACTTCACAAGAATTTTGATTGAAAGACACTTTAAAACCAGAATCACATAATTGACTGACACTAATCAAATTGTGTTTTAAACCATCAACTAACAACACATTATCAATGCATGCAAAGGAATCTTACCGATTTTATCGATTCCAATTATCTTGCCCTACTGGTTGTCTCCAAAAGTTACTGATCCTTCCTTCTTATACTAAAGATCTAGGAACATAGACTTTCTTCCCATCATGTGTCGCGAGCATCCACTTTCCAAGTACCAATGGTTCTGGCTACTTCTTCCAAGGAAGGATATATGCAGGTGATATTATTTGTCTCTTAGGTACCCAGATTTTCTTGGTTCCTTTAAGATTAGTTCTAACATAATTCATAGTATGATGATGATGCAACTGATAACATTTCTGATGATGATGAGGCTGATGAAATTTCTTCCTAAAGGGAGCAAAATTCTTTTTATGTTGAGTATAGTTTTTAGCAAACCCTAATTCAATTTTATCATTAGGGTGTCTGTATTTTCCTAGCATATCATTCATTTTTCTAGTACTCTCCGTAAATGTTGATAGATCAGCTGAAAGACTGTTTATTCTTTGTTTCAACTGATTGATCTCTTCAGATCTATCTACAACTACCTTTTTCTTCATCTCATCTACTTGTTTCTTTAAGCAGACATTCTCCTTTTCTAACACTTGCATGTTTTTCAAGTTTTCTACGTACTTTTCTTAGGAAATTTATACTGCTTTAGAATTGCATGAGAATCTTCTAATAATTCTGAGTATGCATCTTGTAATTCATTAAGTTTTGAGGTTACCTCCTCATTACTTTCTCCTTCAGCTACCAAGCAAATATTTGCTTGCACCTATGCCTCTGAATCAGTATCTGATTCAGACGAATCTAGATCTTCCCAGGTTTCCATCATGCTTTTCTTGTCTTCTCTACTCTTCTTTGGCTTTCTTTTTAACAATGGACATTCAGACTTATAATGTCCTGGTTTATTGCATTCATAGCATATGATGGATGTTTTCTTATTCTTCACTTCATCTTTGCTATTCTTCTTGAGGTAGGACTCTTTGTTTCCTTTAGCCTTTTTCTTCCACATGCATCTGATCTTCCAAGAGATAAAAGATAGTTCATTATCTTCTTTGCTTGAAACATGATCTGATTCACTGGAATCATCATCCTTGACTTCCTCAATCTTGAACGCTTTCGACGATGAGCTCCTCTTCCTTTGATTCTTATGATTCTTCTGTCCGGCCTTCAATGCTATAGATTTGTCCCATTTAGGCTTATCTTCTGCATCGAGATCAACTTTATGTATCTTCAGAGATCCAAGCAATTCATCAAGCTTCAATAAGCTCAAATCCTTGGCTTCTTGTACAACTATGAATTTTGGTCTCCATTTCTTTGGTAAACTTTTGAGGATCTTTCTAACGTGATCTTGATAGTCGTAAGTTTTACCGAGAGCTTTAAGTCCATTGATGATAGTTTGAAATCTTACAAACATCTGATCGATAGGCTCTTCGTCCTTCTTCTTGAACAGCTCATACTGGTGTACAAGAATGCTTATCTTGGATTCCTTTACTTGATCTGTGCCTTCGTGTGCGATGGATAGCTTATCCAACATCTCCTTTGCAATGTCGCATCCGTGAACTTTATCGTACTCACTTCTGCTTAAGGCACAGCTTAAAAAGAACTTGGCCTTTGAATTTAGCTGGAATCTCACTTTTTGTTCTGCAGACCATCTGATTCGTGGAACAGAATTTCCTTCTTCATCTACCAGTGTATACGGACCATTTTTTATTATCTCCCAAAGTTCGATATGAGTAGATTCAATGAAGAGTTGCATCCTGTCTTTCTAGTAATAGTAGTCTTCTCCATTGAACGCAGGAGGTCTAGTGATGGAGGCACCTTCAGCTATATATATGTGTGACTCTGCCATGGATCTTTATCCACGCTTTGTTACGATGGTTCTTGGACATCGAACTCTGATACCAATTGAAGTAAATCACACATTAGTATAGACTTAATATTTGATATACAAAACACACAAGAAGGGGGGGTTGAATTGTGTATCTGTTTTTTAATACAATCCCCCTTTTAAACAAACTTTTTTTAAAGAGACACTTGCTTTCTCAAACGATTGAAAAACAGTATTATGAAGTATTGCAATCTGCTTTTAAGTATTTGTATCAACAATTGAAATTAAAAGTTGAGAGTTGAGAGTAAGAATCGACACAGTAGTTGTATACTGGTTCACCCCAAACCGTGGGCTACGTCCAGTCCTTAGAATCCTTTTTTAGATTTCACTATACTTCTCAACGATACAAGTATTTTTTTCACCGATCCTCTTCAGGTCTCTTACAACAAGTATTCTTTTATGACTTGGCCTTTTCAGGCTATCAGCTTTTCTTCCTTCTACTGAAAAATGTTTTGAGCTTTGTTACAGACAATAGTAGCTCTAAGTTTAGCATAATGAATAAAATTTCTAGCTTTGGAATCTCTAGCCTTTTTTAAAATCACTAAATCTTTTAGTCTTCGACTCCGACTCGTATTTATAGCATTCGTCTTCAACCACTTCTTGATAATTGCTTCTTTCTTCTTGATTCTTGATCTTTGAAGAAACAGTTATTTAGTGAGTTCTGTAACTTACTCAAATTGATTGATCATCTGACGTGGTATCGGGTCTTCGTCTTTGATTCATTCATCTCATTTTCTTCCGTCTCATTTTCGGCTTCGTTTCATCTCATTTCTATCGTCTCATTTTGTATCTGCATTATTATTTGGTCTTCATCAAAAGAATTAATCGTAAAGTCATTTGGACTTAACAGAGCAGCTATCATGGAAAAGCCCTCCACAAAACTTCTATAATATCCAGCTAAACCCAAGAAACTTCTCACTTCAGCTACATTCTTAGGTGCTTCCCATTTCACAACTGCTTCTGTAGCGCCCCCTCACCATAGGGTACACATCCGGAAGCCCGAAGGTCGCTCCGACACGTATTCCACGATAAAGGTGCACTACCAGAAAATCCCCACTAATAATCCACATGGCATCGCAATAATTAAAACCATAATATATCATAAATCAGTCAATTTTAAAATCCAAAATAATCTTGATACAGTCATCCAATATCAGAATAAACAAGTCTATCAGTCCCCTAAACAACACCAAAAAGGAAACTGATACAAGTATCTATCCTAAGTCATCCTCAAAAGTCCAACCCAGCTGACCGACCTGTGTGCCATCGCTTCTCTTGCCAGCACGCTCGCACGGTAAGAAAAGGCTATCTCCGGAGCTAGGGGTCTAATCTAACAGTCCTGAAAAATTAGATGCAATTTTGGGTGAGTTTACGAACTCAGTGAGAAACCATCATCGATGGTTCACTCAAATCATGCATTACGCAGATTGCGTACAGCACGGCACAGTAAGATACACTTTCTTCTTACTTAATCCACTTGAATCCTCCTTAGAAACCCTACCTCCCTTCTTCTTCTTTGATGGCCGACCTCTCCACTCTTCTTTCTCCTTTGAAACTTTCGAAACCTTCTCACTCTCTCCTCTCTTTGATATGTTTCGGATGGCTTAACCAAAAGACCTAGGTTTTGTTTCTTTCTCACTTATTTCCTATGCAAAAACGACATCACCTCACTTAATCCTCCCTTGAATTTTCGTTGGCCACCTTTCATGCCTTAAGAAACTTCCTAATCCTTCCATTAACCTAACTCTTTAACTTAAACCTAAGCCCAAGTCTTCAAGCCCAAGTCTTTTCCCTCCTTATAACCTTTCCCAAATTTTCATTTTCCCTCCTTCCAACTTAAATTTTTGTGGCCTCCCTCTTAAAAGCCCAAAAGCTTCCTTTCTTTTTCATTTACTTCACCTTAAAAACCCTAGCCCACTTATATGCTTCCCCATCATTTAAAAGACATGCCAAAGGCCTAAAAGCCCACTTATATAACCTAAAGCCTTAAAACCTTTTAAACACTTCCTAATTTATCCTAACACTATTTTATGGCCTCATCTACCATTTTCTTATTCTTTTAAAATCTAACACCAAAATTAAAATTCTAATTTAACTAAATTCCTTCAATTAATAATTATGGCACTAAAATCCCAAATTATTCTAACCAATAGGAAATCTAATAAAACCCTAATTTCATACTAACCAAAAGACAATTTAAATTGCAAACCTATTTAATAGGGAAAAAGGGATCGGGGTCTAACATTTCTTCCCCCCTTAAAAGAATTTCATCCTCGAAATTCTTACCTGAATCAATGAAGAGCTGAGGATACTTCTCCTTCATAGCTTCCACTGGCTCCCACATGGCCTCTTCTACCGAATGGTTCCTCCATAACACTTTTACTAACTGCACTGTCTTATTTCTGAGAACCTTTTCTTTTGTATCCAGAATCTGCACGGGAAGCTCTTCATAACTCAAATCCTCACTTAATTGAACTTCATCAGCTTGAATGATATGGGACGGATCTGATCGATATCTCCTCATCATATAAACATGAAAAACATCATGTATCTGAGATAACTCTGGAGGCAAGGCTAACCTGTAAGCCAACGGACCAATCCTCTCCAGTATCTCATAAGGTCCCACATACCTCGGACTCAGTTTACCCTTCTTGCCGAATCTCAGAATCCCTTTCCACGGAGAAGTCTTAAGAAATACTTTATCGCCGACCTCATACTCCATCTCTTTCCTATGATCATCCTCATAGCTCTTCATCCTGTCCTGAGCTGCCTTCAGCCTGTGCTTAATCAAATTGACCTTATCAACGGTCATCTCAGATCAACTCGACCCAAAGTCTCCTGTCTCCTCTGCATCCCAACACACTGAGTCCTACATCTCCTCCCATAAAGAGCCTCATAAGGAGCCATCTGAATGCTCGAATGATACGAATTATTATATGCAAATTCGATCAAAGGCAAGTGTTCATCCCATGCCCCACTATAATCCATCACACAAGCCCTGAGCATTCCCTCTAGAGCCCGAATGGTCCTCTCAGACTGACCATCGGTCTGAGGATGGAAAACAGTACTGAAACTCAACTTAGTGCCCATAACCTCCTGCAAACTGCCCCAAAATCTCAAAGTAAAGCGAGGATCCCTATCAGACACAATCGAATCTGGGATCCCATGCAATCTTACCACCTCATCAATATACTTCTTAGCTAACACATACAGAGGATCTGTCTGTCTGATTGCTAGAAAATGGGCTGATTTCGTCAATCTATCCACAATCACCCATATGGCATCATGCCTCCTACTAGTCCTGGGCAACCCCATCAGAAAATCCATAGTGACTCTCTGCCATTTCCACTCAGGAATGGATAATGGCCTCAACTGGCCTGAAGGTGCCTGATGTTCAGCCTTAACTTGCTGGCACACCAGACACTTGCTCACATACTCAGCCACATCTTTCTTCATACCTCTCCACCAAAAGTGTTCTCTCGAGATCCTCAGACATCCCGATATCGCTGGGTGCATAACATAAGGTGCATTGTGCGCCTCATCCAGAATCTCATCCTTTACCTCCTTGACATTTGGAATGCACAACCTATTTCTGACTGTCAGGAGTCCATCATCACTTAGCACCATATCGGACTCCTTACCCCTTTGTACCTCTTCCCGCAGCTTACTCAACTCGAGATCCTAACCCTGTAACTCTTTCACTTTCTCTCTGAGGATCGGTCTTACCCTGAAGGTAGCAACCATGCAATCAGACTCTTCCTGCGTCAAACTGATCTTGAGCTTAGCCATCTCTTCCAATAACGGCAGATATATTGTCTGAACATATGCTATGGAAGACTTCCTGCTCAAGGCATCTGCAACAACATTTGCCTTACCTGGATGATACTCGATCAACAGGTCATATTCCTTGAGCAGCTCAATCCATCGCCTCTGTCTCAAATTCAACTCCTTCTGACTCAACAGATATTTGAGACTCTTGTGATCTGTGAAGATCCTGGTTTGCACTCCATACAAATAATGTCTCCAGATCTTCAAAGCAAAGATCACTGCTGCTAACTCCAGATCATGGGTCGAATAATTCACCTTATAAGGTTTTAGCTTCCGTAAGGCATATGCTATCACTTTATCTTCCTGCATAAGCACACATCCTAACCTCTTTCTGGAAGCATCACTATACACAGAAAAACTCCCATCTCCTGTGGGCAAAGCTAGAATTGGAGCACTTGTCAATCTATGCTTCAGCTCCTTAAAACTTCTCTGGCATTCATCACTCCAGACAAATTTCTGATTTTTCCTTGACAACTTAGTCAAAGGAGCAGCGATCAAGAAAAATCCCTCCACAAATCTTCTATAGTAACCAGCTAAACCCAGAAAGCTCCTCACCTCTTTCACTGTCGTCGAGCGTGCTAATTTACTACAAATCAACTTTCTTTGGGTCTACATGCACCCCATTCTCGAAACAATATGACCAAGAAAGACCACCTCACGCAGCCAAAATTCACATTTCGTGAATTTGGCATACAATTCTCTCTCCCTCTGTCTCTGCAATACAATCCTCAAGTGCTCCTCATGATCTCCCTCACTCCTGGAATAAACCAGAATGTCATCGATAAACACGATAACAAACTGATCCAAAAATTCCTTAAAGACCCTATTCATCAGATCCATAAAAGCAGCAGGAGCATTGGTCAGTCCGAAAGGCATAACCAAAAACTCATAATGGCCATACCGAGTCTGGAAGACTGTCTTGCTCACATCAGACTCCTTAATCCTGAGTTGATGGTAGTCGAACCTGAGATCAATCTTGGAGAAGACCGTTGTTCCTTGCAGCTGATCAAGCAAGTCATTTATCCGGGGCAATGGATACTTGTTTTTCACTGTCACTTTATTTAGCCTCCTGTAGTCAATGCACATTCTCCAGGTGCCATCTTTTTTTCTAACAAACAAGACCGGCGCTCCCCAGGGTGAGAAACTCGGCCTAATGAATCCCTTCTCTAACAAATCCTCCAACTACTCTTTTAGCTCCTTTAGCTCAGCTGGAGCCATCCTGTAAGGTGGAATCGAAATAGGAGCTGTCCTGGGAGTCAAATCAATAGCAAACTCAATCTCCCTCTCCGGTGGTAAACTGGGCAACTCCTCAGGAAACGCATCAGGAAATTCCCTCACAATGGGAATATCCTCCACCTTACTCTCCTTCACACTGGTATCCAGAACACACGCCAAGAAGGCTTCACAGCCTCTTCCCATCATTTTATCAGTTAACAAAGCTGAAACAAGTCGTGGCGGTGTCACTTTTCTATCTCCTCTGAAAACTACTATCTGACCCTCACCCAGATCAAATTCCACTTCCTTTTTACCACAATCTAGCTTCACCTTATACTTCTCCATCATGTCCATTCCGACGATCACATCTAACCCCTTCAGATCTAGAGGTAGCAGATCCACTACCAAACTAGATCCATCAATCACAAGCTCACAATCTCGAAGATCCAAATCACGATAACGGTCCTCCCTAATGGAGTACTAACAAAATGTAAACTCATCCAAAAGAATTGATCATCATCGGGCAATAGCATACTCGCAGAGACAAAAGAATGGGTGGAACCAGAATCAAAAAGAACATAGACATCAGAATGAAAAAGCTGAGCCATACCAGTAATAACCTCCGGTGCGGCTGCAGCCTCCTCTCGAGTCATAGCAAATACCCGAGCCTGTGTTTGCCCTCTCGGTCCCCCTGGCGGCATGGGCTTCTTCACTGACCCAGAACTGCCCATTCCAGAAGCTGGTCTGGTCCCCACTGTCTCCACTCTCCTCTGAGCCTGAGACTGAGATCCTTCCCCTCAGGCCCACCGAGGACAGTCTCTAATTATGTGTCCCTTCTCTCCACACTTGAAGCAAGCACCTGACAATTTACGACATTCACCTCGATGGGAGTTCCCGCAATGCTCACATAGAGGGGTCGGGTTCCTGCTTCTCTCTGTCCTGCTGTTTCCTCCCACTAAGGAGGCCTGCACTGACTTTGCTCTGCTCAATTGCTCCTTTCTGGGAGGGCACCACTTGCCCCGACTCTGACACGAAAACTCTTCTCACCCCTGAAAGCAGTCTGAACACTACCCCCTCTCCTAGGAAACTACTTTCTGCCCTTTCTTTTCCTGCTCACCTCCTGTCTAATGTTCTCCAATTTTTCTGCCTGGAGTGCCGCATCCACCAGCTGCTGATAATCAGAGAAATTACGAATCACTACCTTCTCCCTGATTCCTAGGTGGAGGCCTCCTTCAAACTTCCTACACTTGTCTTCTTCATTAGCCACCATGTAAGCTGCATACCGAGACAGTTGGGTGAATCTCACCATACTCACTAATGAGATGACTCCTCTCGAGCCAAATTCATATAACTCTCTGGCCTTTTCTTGCATATAAACCCGGGAGAAGTACTTTTTCCTGAATAATTCTCCAAAATCACTCCATGATAACACAGGAGGTACAGCCTGACTCTGTGGCACCGACTCCCACCAAGGAAGGGCATTCCCTGCAATAGACTCACTGATACTCAAGCTTCTCCTCATCATGCATTTCATCCGCACTCAGACCTCTCTCGTTCTTTTCATCCAAGCCTCGGCTTCCTCGGGATTGGTGGTACCATGAAAGTCTACTGCACCATACTTAGAACTTGTCATACTTGCCTACCAATCACTGGAGCCTCGAGATCCCCGTCCCATGGCTAAGGTGAATGCTGGCAAAGGCTTGAAAAATGCATGGATCCATCAAGGCATAGCAGAGGAGGAGGAGGAGGTTGCTCCTCGGGTTGCACACTAGGTGCCTCTGAGTCGAGCCGAGTGTGTTCCGCATCTTGTGGGACATGCGACTCATCTGTGCTCCTTCACGGAACTAGAGCGAGAAAGAGTTCCATGATCTACGCCGAGGTGGCATATGTACTCCTTCAAAATAAAACCAAAGTGAAAACTTTAATTCAAAAGTATCGTGCAACACTCAAGTTATAATCATCTAAAATCATCATTTAGTCGAAATCACCATGTAGGCATGTAAAATCAATTTAAAACAATGCAAAAGAACACAAATCATGTAAGTTTAATAAAAATCATGAAAACCCTAAAGTTCTCCTTCTACCCGAATCTAAACCGAAAGCTCTGATACCATAAGTGTTGGAACCCCTCCCTGGTGCGACACGTGTCCGACGTCTTGCGTGGCATCTGAACGTGCATCCCACAAGGAAGGGATTCCTCACCACTGAGGAAACCTCGAATGGAACTTAAGTGCATGTCATCCGAATAAACTGGATAAATTTACCCTAATTATTCTCCAATAAAATTTGATCTACTTAGGGCCCATAATTACTCTTATGCCTAAGCTAATCCAAAATCTCATGCCTCTAGGTCAAATGAAAATAGAAAACGCCCCAATCGGATCTTTATATCTCACAAAACGCAATTTCGCACAAAACTGACACACATTGGCCCTAAAGTCCAATGAAGACCCGACACTCTCATTTTACCAAAGAGGAATAGAAAATGTTACTAGTTAATCAATACTTCAAATTTCATGCAAATCGGAGGTCAAATGGATAAGAATCAAGGAAAATAAGAAAAGATATTATATTTGCTTTAACATCAATTTACTTTACATTTTTATAACCTTTCACCCCGGGTTCGAATTGCGAAGAGTTATTGTTTATTTCATGAAGAAAACAAAAGTCATTTCAATCATTAAAAGAAGTAAAGATTAGATTAAAGTTGTTGTTTAGCTAATTACCATATGAATAGTGAAAATGACCAAATGAATAGTGATCAGAAATTTTCAAGCTCCCATAACTTTTTTATCTTAAGTCGGAAATTATCTTATTTTATACCGTTTTAAAGATCTTGACAAGCCCTACAAACTTTAAGAAATACCTCTCACCCCAATTCTTACTCTAACATGCCCTAAAACTCAAAGCAAGGTGGCTGCCCATTTTTTAAAAAAAAATGGACAGCACCTCCCCTAAAAATGCACTAGCCAACTCTTCAATTTCCAACCTAACTTTCACCTACACAAAAACACTTCAATCTCCCAAATTTTCATACATATCCAACAACCATACTACATCAAACTCCAAATGGCAACAACACACTCTTAGGTTCTAGCATTTCATCATTTCAATTTCCTAAAGAACTACCATCTCATCTTTGCTTTTATCAATGTTAACCATACATCCATACATGCTTAGGAAACATATCCAATATACAATGAAAACTTCAAAACCTTAATATTTACATGAAATAAGCAAACACAATGCTTTAAAGAGCGTTTCAGCTCGGATACATCAAGATTCCAAAAAAGAACGTTTACAAAAGCCAAAATGCTAGCCAAAACATTGTGTTTCAAAAGTATGACTTCAAAACAAAAGCATCGGAGTAATGCCTTATTCCTGATGCGACGACCCGGTTTCTCGCTCAATACCTGTGGAGGGAGGAAGGGGGTGAGCACGACGGCTCCGTGGGTAACAGGTTAATAATTAAACATAAGCTAAAGCATGCATCAACAATTTCATTTCAAGTCAACATTCAACAACTTCAGTTCTAATACAATAAAACATTTACAACAAAATAAACGAATGTCATATAATAACACAAAATCACATATCAGATGGTTTGAGTGACCCTAACAGGACGTACTACACATGTCTGACAAGCGACCATGTATAGCCGTGAACAGAGGGGAGTCCGATTTCAGAACTCCTATGCCACTAGCGGGCAGGCGGAAGAAGCCTAATAGACAAGTGCGCACTTGCTAACAGAGGGGATCACTACAAACCCAAGAAATCATGCAATTTCACTTTAGGCATTCATCCAAATCATATACTCACATTTTTCTCATTTTAAATCAAGTTTTCAAGCATTTCAATATTCATAAGGATTTGCCACAAATGGCCATTACAATCAGTCACTTTCACATAATCACCAAAGTCTCATATTCGGAACTTTGTTACTTTTCAAACAATTACACAAATCTTTATACAATATAATTACATAAAAAGGCACATAATACATGTTTACGCTATCACAAACAATTATGCATTCAAAATTTGAGAATCATAGAAAACCATTCAAGAGTCATTTAAGTAGCTAATTGCTCAATTATTAAAAAGTTACCCACCTTGACTTCTTTGATTCGGAACTTGGATATCTTGACCCAATTGATTATCTCTACCCTCCTCAATCTCCAAGCGCCTTAAATGACCTAAAACAAAGCATAAGAATGCTAATTAATAAAAAGCACCTATGCTGGAATTTTCCAAGACTATAGAAACTTGACTTTAATCTAACCTAACCATTCCTAAACCTTTCCTAAGCTATACTAACCATAACCCCTATCAATTTACTACATTATTTTCGAAAATTCTTAATCCCTAGGGCCATACACCCATACTGATTTTTTTAACTAAGCCACTATACTTCTTCTTCTTTTTCACCAATACCTTTCAAACCACCATTATTAATCAAACTAACAACAAAACCCTACCAAATAAATTCTTAAATTTCGAAACCCTAGCCTACCCAAATCTGATTTTTTTCTCCTCTCCTTCAACACAACAAATCCTTCTAATCACCAATATGAAACAAGAAAGATCAAATCCTAACTATAAAACCAAGAAATTCGAATTTTCTCTTACCTTCTCAACACCCACGAAATCTCTTCTTTTTGCTTCTAAAGATGGAAAACCTCTTTCTCTTCCTTTCTTCTTACTTAATCCACTTGAATCCTCCTTAGAAACCCTACCTCCCTTCTTCTTCTTTGATGGCCGACCTCTCCACTCTTCTTTCTCCTTTGAAACTTTCGAAACCTTCTCACTCTCTCCTCTCTTTGATATGTTTCGGATGGCTTAACCAAAAGACCTAGGTTTTGTTTCTTTCTCACTTATTTCCTATGCAAAAACAACATCACCTCACTTAATCCTCCCTTGAATTTTCGTTGGCCACCTTTCATGCCTTAAGAAACTTCCTAATCCTTCCATTAACCTAACTCTTTAACTTAAACCTAAGCCCAAGTCTTTTCCCTCCTTATAACCTTTCCCAAATTTTCATTTTCCCTCCTTCCAACTTAAATTTTTGTGGGCTCCCTCTTAAAAGCCCAAAAACTTCCTTTCTTTTTCATTTACTTCACCTTAAAAACCCTAGCCAACTTATATGCTTCCCCATCATTTAAAAGACATGCCAAAGGCCTAAAAGCCCGCTTATATAACCTAAAACCTTAAAACCTTTTAAACACTTCCTAATTTATCCTAACACTATTTTATGGCCTCATCTACCATTTTCTTATTCTTTTAAAATCTAACACCAAAATTAAAATTCTAATTTAACTAAATTCCTTCAATTAATAATTATGGCACTAAAATCCCAAATTATTCTAACCAATAGGAAATCTAATAAAACCCTAATTTCATACTAACCAAAAGAAAATTTAAATTGCAAACCTATTTAATAGGGAAAAAGGGATCGGGGTCTAACACTTCTTCTCGTCTCCATCTCCTCCCACGGGACTCTTCCTCTTTTTATAACACAAAACAAACCTTTCATCTCCTTTTTATGCCCTTACTAAATATGAAAAGTCCATTTTACCCTTTCCTTTAAGCCTTAAGTCTTATAAACTTAAGTGTCATGCCCAAATTGCCCTTATACAAATCCTTATAACTTTACTACTTCTATTCAGAAATTCAGACTCTTAGGGACTGAATTGAGATTCAATTCTTTCATAATCACTCACTTTCATGCCTATCAATTTCCAATTCAATCAATTCATTCCCTTTGACTTTCATAAATCCCTCCAAATTTCAATGGCTCATGCTAAAACAAAATTCCTCAATCATGTCTTTAATTAGAGTGTCAATTGGACAGTCATTTTCAATACCGAAAATCTCATCGGTACCCACTTTGCAATTTTATGTAGAATACACATAAATCACTCCAATTCAATTTTCAAACACACAAATTCACATTTTTCACAAAGACACAAAAGCTGAGAATTGTACAATCTTGTGCATGTACAATCTTGTGCATTTGCAAAAAAATTACTCTTCATATCTGTATAGAGGCCATTTTATGCATGTATGCCGAAATACATATACAAAATCACAACCCGATCTAAATTTACTATTTTATCCTTCCCATCGGTGATGTGATGTTACAATTCTCTCCTCCTAATAAAAATTTCGTCCTCGAAATTCATTTTGACACTGGATAAGGTAGGGGTATTGTTTTCTCATACACTCTTTTATTTCTCATTTCATCATTTTATTCGATGTTCCCTATATAACATAACAATCACCGTTATCAATAGGTTTCTCAATTCTCTGTTTAGATATCATACTTTGTCAATTATGTCTCTGATGAGTTTCAAAAAATTCAACTCATTAATACCAATTTCAGCCTCACATATATATCACATTAAGACAATCTTAGCCATAAAATCACTTATAAAGCTATAGTCCCATTTGCCACCATTTAATATGAACCACTTTTGTCACACTTAGATTCCCTTATCACTCTGTATCACAACTTCTATGTAATCCACCAAAACCCATTTGTCTTTCAAAACCACTTTATTCAATTTTTTAAAACCATTTCACTTACCACTTCACTCACTAATGGTATCCCAAATTTGCTTTGACTTTTTACTCAGGGTGACCAACTCTTTTTGTTGTCTCATCTAGAAAAATAATGAGTTTGGCTGTAATCATTTTGCACTATACCTTATATGCTGAACTATTCTAGGCGTATGCGCCTCCTACCCTTCTCAAATAGTCCCGTTACAAGGGACTCAAACATATAATCACTCAAGTCGACATTTTTAGCCGCCAATTTGCTCTTTTGAGGTCCACTTACAAGGACCTCTCGTGATTTGTTAGTACACACATTTTATGTCATCAAAAACCTCAAATCCACAGTTCGGGCTTTCTTAATTCCTTTTTGCAAAACTGATATTACTATTCCATTATTGGTAAATTGTTCCTCTTTGCTCCACTTTAACTTGTCACTATACCCACTTTCTTACACTTACTTGAGTAACCCGATATCCACATTTGTGGCACTCTGCTATGCGATGCTCTATTCAATACTGTTGATCGGAACAATAACTGTGTTTGGACAGGTTCCTTTATATAATCCTTCAATCTTTTCCAAATCCTGTTTTTCATTAATCTCTACTAGTCTGTCTAATTATAGATAAATCAAATTTCCATTACTGACACAGCATCTTTCAAGACATAAGTCTAAATTCAGCTCATAAGACTACAATTGTCCTTAAGTACACAACATCAATTTACTATTGCAATAGATTGTGTCTTAATCTCTCGTGGGAACTTGTCATAGACAGCAAAATCGTGAATTCTTCAAAAATTCTTTTTACTAAACTCATTAATGCAGCCACATATATTTTGCACACTCTTTCTGTTGGGACCCGATCAGGGAACCGGATCCCAACCGGAATAACGAAAAGCGAAGGAAACGAAAAAGAATGGAAACGAAAATTTCGTAACGAAATTTCTAATCGGAAAACAAAGCAATCGATAAAGCAAAACGAATATGAAAAATGGGAATACAAATAACAAATCGGATAACAAAGTGAAAGCAAAACGGAATCGAATTTAATACGAAAGCGAAACGAATAAGCGAATCGAAATCGGAAATCGAAAGAACGGAACATTAGGCGAAATCAAATCGGATACGTATGGAAGCAAACCAAATAAACGAAGTAATTGAACTGAATCAAATGCCGACATCCGTGAATAAAATACAAAGACAAAAATGATCGCGTTGGAAACCTAGACTATCCAGATCCGGTACAAATTTTTTTTCTTTTCTTTTCTTTTCTTTACTCATTAATCAAATCTGATTTCCTTTTTCTTGGAAATGCTTCCTCAATCAATCTCTCATATCATAACGAACTTTGTAACAATCATATAAATCGCTAATTCCATCTTTTAAGCATCTAAATCTTATTTTTCTTCTTTTCCAATTTATTTTCTAACGAAAATTCAGCAGCATAACGGCTGCCTTTGACCTAACCCAAAACCTGCAAGGTGTTCAAAAACACTTCTATAATCCCAAACAAAGCTCGGAATCATCGGACTCTCCCGTCCAAAATCCAAACACCAGCAAAACACACGTCTATATCTAATACTTCCATAATTCTCAATTAGTCAACACAACAATCTCATTATCTATTTCCAATTCACAATCATCATATTTATAGTCAATATACAATCCCCATCATTCATAGATGGCAATTTTAATCTAATTAACCATTCATAAATGACACAATTCCAGAAATCGAATACGTTATACTCAAATCTCTTCCATAACTTTCTTAAATACACATGTCCAGAACTCATAAAACATTCTCATAATGACTTACACAACACACTTTATTGGCATTCCAAGCCCAAATACATAAGATACACTCTGAAAAAAAACGAACAAAGGTCTTTACTTTCTTTCATCCGATCTCCTACACGAAACTGGAGATGGGGATGAAAGGGGGTAAGCTACACAGCTCAGTGGATAACACATTTATAAATTGAAAAATAAGCAGAAATCATTTTTCATAAACTTTTTGCCAAAAGGCTTATTTTTCAAACTTTACAACCTTTCAAACATTTTCCTCAAACCTTTCAATATTTTTCAAACTTTTCAGAATAAATTTCGCTTTTTCATTTCTCAATTTTAGACATGAATGCAAAGACACGAAACAAATCAAAACACGTAATATATCAAAATGGTCTGTTCGGTTCGAAGCGAACGTCTCGCACATTCTGCATAGCGGTCTGTGCGGTACTGTGAATGAATGTACTACACTTTCCCGCATAGCGGTCCAGTCTAGCCGTGAAGGGAGTTCGAAATCAGAGCTCTGTGCCACTAGCGGGCAGCCGGGAGAAGGCTATAAACGAATAGAGACAGTGCACTGACTCACAAGGACCTGACCAAACCCACATAACACATAAGCGAAAACGGAAATTAGAATTACCCGGAGGCCCTTTTCAAAGTCTTTATTTTCTTGAAATTTTTCATATTTTCACATAATTTCCACATACAAATCATATTGCTCGAAGGCACATTTTGAAACTTGATTTTATACCTTCACATAAGGCATACAATTCAATCAATTTAATAATGCAACAAACATAGCAATTATCAAAACATTTATATACAATGATGCAAATTTGTTCAAAACACATTCGGAAATCATAAGTGCACTATGAACCAACATTTTTCAAACATTTACAAAAACAATAATTTATCAAAAATCCAAGTTTTGCTTTCTTTAATTTTTCAAAATTGTTTTCTTTAATTTTTCAAACATTGCATATTGCTTATAAATCAAAATATAAATATTCCACCCACCTCGAATTAATGTCAGAAACTTGATCCTAGCTCAAATTTGATCCTTGCTTCTTTCCTTCTTCCAAATAAACTTAACCTAAGCCATAATCATCCAATTTTAACATTATAAATAACATAATTCTTAAAATTGATGTCATAATTCATCAATTCATACTAATTCCAAGATATTTAAATCACCAATTTCTAAAATCCCCAAATTTCAAATTTGACCTAAACCGATTCATTCAAATTCAATATCATATTTAACTTAATTTCTCAAATTAAGCTTAGAAAACATTAATTCCTCACATACTCAAGCTATCTAAATCTCCAATTTTTAAAAACCCCAATTTTCAAAATTGGCCTAAACCAATTTTCACAAATTCAATATCATAAATCATAATTTCTTCAAAATTAATTTCATATTCTCATCTATAATTTTACACCAAAATTTCACAAAATCCTCTAACACAAAATTAAGCCTAAACCTTAATTAATTTTCCATCCAAAATTAAACACAACCTAGAGCATATACATCACAATTTACTTCATAAATCACAAACCCATGTCCTTTTCCACAATTCTAAGCCAAAAATTCATCAAAAAAATACACATCAAATTTTCGACCTTACCTCATTCTTCACTGAAATCCGACTTTTCTTGGCCTGGAAGGAAGCTCTTGTGCTCCTCCATCTTTTTCTCTCTTGGTACAACCTCAAAATCCCTAAGAATCAAGTAGAAAAATCGAAACTTAGCTTTCTCTCTCATCTTTCTCCATGGCCGAAGCTTCTCCATCTTTCTTCTTCTTATTCTTTCTTCTTCTTTCCACTAAAATCGTGTCTTTCCTTCCCCAAACGACATCTTTATACTTTAAATAATGCCATGTCATTTAAAAGAAAGTCAAATGACCATATTGCCCCTCCATTCAAAGCTTAAAGTCATGCTTACTTGCAGGTTTGATTCGCACTATCAATTTGAAGGAATTTGTCAAAACTTCCTTCTAGAGAAATGTTCCTCTATGTCTTAATTTCATAATGCCACAAAAATCATCCAATTCGAAGCACAACATCAAAAGTTATGCTCAAAACATTTCAGATATATTCATATTCTAACACATTTTCTATGTACGATTATTTCCATCCAGAAATTAACATTCTTAATCCCAAAATTGACATTCGATGTCTTCATAACAATTGTAGCCTTATGTCTCTAGTTTAATTCAAAGAATCGCCTCATTTCGGTTACCAGAACAAAAGTTATGCCCAAAATACTTTCAGATGTTCCTAACCCAAAGACTGCACACTAATCCGGACTTCATTTCATAATTTAAAAATCTTAGGGGCAAAATTGAAATTTCCTTTCTTCATATGACTTGTAGCCCCTTGTCTTAACTTTGTTTAGCCTTAAGAATCACTTCAATCGTATCTCTACAGATCCCGAATTTCTCAAAATACTGAACTATGTTTGGAAAATTTCCCAACTCACTTTGATTAAATTAATCACCCTCAATTTAATCTCAAAATTTCACAAATTTTTTATAAAAATGAAATTCATTGTCTTAGGAATCTAACGCTTCAAGAATCAACTCAATCGAATGTCGGATGGAAAAGATATAAGCAAAAGATTGAACGAAAATCGGATTGAAAGAGGAAGCTAACAAACAAATCAAAACAGCGTTGCATAAAGGAGTCCCAAAACGGCGCCGTGCGGAGTCGAAACATGCGCGTATGCAGGGCAAGGGCTCGCTCGCCCTCGCGACGGCAAGCTGGACGATCGCCCTTGCGAAGGCGAGGCGTCGCCCTAGCGACGCAGCTCATCCTCGCGAGGGCGATGCGTCGCCCTAGCGATGGCGATACGTCATTTTCATTTATTATTTTTTTTCACTTAATAAAACTGAATATTTCCAAAAATCATATCTCTTGATCCCGAACTCTAAATTTAACAAACTTAGTCTCTATGGAAAGCTTAAAGGAAGCTCTACAACTTCCATATAGAACTCCATAATCAATTTCAGCTCTAAAATGATCAAATTTCTAATCAAAGGTTCTGCCCAAATAATAAATACCTAAACAAAGACCTCAACTTTGAAATTTTGTATCTTTCAACTCCAAAATCCAATCATGTCTTATTTTATATCGATGTGAAGATCAGAAAGTCACCCACAATTTTTATGAAAAACACCAAAATCAATTTGACTCCTAGGGGAGTCCATTTTCCGGTCAAACGTTCTATCCTCTAATAATCATGCTAAAACCGTAACATAAACTTGTAAAAATCATAACTTATTATTCCTTAATCGAAAAATTGCATACTTTATGTCAAAATAAAGATCAAATCAAATCCTTCAACTTTCATGAATAACTTCAAAGCTAAATTATCCTCTAACTAGGTAAATTTTTCAGTCAAAGCTTTAGTCATAACATAAGTCAACCGATAACACACCTAAATTTTGACTGATCATAACTTTCACTTCCGATATCAAAAAATTGCAAACTTTATGGCTACTGAAAACTCTCAACATAATCTACAAGTTTCACAAAATCCTCTAACACAAAATTAAGCCTAAACCTTAATTAATTTTCCATCCAAAATTAAACACAACCTAAAGCATATACATCACAATTTACTTCATAAATCACAAACCCATGTCCTTTTCCACAATTCTAAATCAAAAATTCATCAAAAAAACACACATCAAATTTTCAACCTTACCTCATTCTTCACTGAAATCCGACTTTTCTTGGCTTGGAAGGAAGCTCTTGTGCTCCTCCATCTTTTTCTCTCTTGGTACAACCTCAAAATCCCTAAGAATCAAGTAGAAAAATCGAAACTTAGCTTTCTCTCTCATCTTTCTCCATGGTCGAAGCTTCTCCATCTTTCTTCTTCTTATTCTTTCTTCTTCTTTCCACTAAAATCGTGTTTTTCCTTCCCCAAACGACATCTTTATACTTTAAATAATGCCATGTCATTTAAAAGAAAGTCAAATGACCATATTGCCCCTCCATTCAAAGCTTAAAGTCATGCTTACTTGCGAGTTTGATTCGCACTATCAATTTGAAGGAATTTGTCAAAACTTCCTTCTAGAGAAATGTTCCTCTATGTCTTAATTTCATAATGTCACAAAAAGCATCCGATTCGGAGCAATACATCAAAAGTTATGCTCAAAATATTTCGGGTATATTCATATTCTAACACATTTTTCATGTACGATTATTTCCATCCAGAAATTAAAATTCTTAATCCCAAAATTGACATTCGATGTCTTCATAACAATTGTAGCCTTATGTCTCTAGTTTAATTCAAATTCACCCTTAATTTAATCTCAAAAATTCACAAATTTTTCATAAAAATGAAATTCATTGTCTTAGGAATCCAACGCTTCAAGAATCAACTCAATCGAATATCGGATGGAAAAGATATAAGCAAAAGATTGAACGAAGATCGGATTGAAGGAGGAAGCTAACAAAGAAATCAAAACGGCATCACATGGAGGAGTCCCAAAACGGCGCCGTGTGGAGTCGAACGCCACAGATGCAGGCGAGGCTCGCTCGACGCCGCCTCATGGCGGCGGCGTTGCCCTAGCGACGGTGAGTGGGCGCTCATCCCTGAGAGGCGATCGTCGCCTCTAGCGACGGCGATACCTCATTTTCATTTTTTTTTCACTTAATAAAACTGAATATTTCCAAAAATCATATCTCTTGATCCCAAACTCTAAATTTAACAAACTTGGTCTCTATGGAAAGCTTAAAGGAAGCTCTACAACTTCCATGTAGAACTCCATAATCAATTTCATCTCTAAAATGATCAAATTTCTAATCAAAAGTTCTACCCAAATAATAAATACCTAAACAAAGACCTCAAATTTGAAAATTTGTATCTTTCAACTCCAAAATCCAATCATGTCTTATTTTATATTGATGCGAAGATCAAAAAGTCACCCACAACTTTTATGAAAAACACCAAAATCAATTTGACTCCCCTTTTCCGGTCAAACGTTCTGTCCTCTAATAATCATGCTAAAACCATAACATAAACTTGTAAAAATCATAACTTATTATTCCTTAATCGAAAAATTGCATACTTTATGTCAAAATAAAGATCAAATCAAATCCTTCAACTTTCATGAATAACTTCAAAGCTAAATTATCCTCTAACTAGGTAAATTTTCCAGTCAAAGCTTTAGTCATAACATAAGTCAACCGATAACACACCTAAACTTTGAATGATCATAACTTTCACTTCCGATATCAAAAAATTGCAAACTTTATGGCTACTGAAAACTCTCAACATAATCTACAAGTTTCATGTAGACCATTTTCTCAAATTTTGCCTAAATCAAAAATCAACCCTCCAAGGTCAAAAAATCAAACTTTTCACAATTTTTCATATTTTCACTCTTTTTCTCTTTAGTTCTTGTTTTTCAACTCTATTTCAATCAACACCTTCACTTTTGAATATTTCTTATTTTTACTCAAAAATCAGGGTCCAACACTTTCAATATATACTAAGTCTCTCATTGATATCATGTTGCTTGTTAACGCTAATAGATATAACCTCAAAACTCACTTTGCTCATGTATAATTCTTGTAATTCCTTGAATAACTAATCCTTCAATACAGTCTTATTGTCACTTGCTATCCTCTATTGTCTTAGACTTTCCTTTTTCTCAACAAGTTTCAGCAGTTCTTTCAATTTCCCAAAGACTCCACATTGACTTATGCCACTGTCTGTCCATTTTTACCAGTTGGTCCCCATGTTTAATCTATCCTGTATTGGAAATTTTCCCATCAGAGGTACATTTTGTAGTTTACAAAAATATTTCCAGTCTATGATGTGGCCCAAATTTCACCTCTCATTATCAAGACTATCACCTCGAATTGCTGAAATCCACTATATAGTTGGATACTTTATATCAACAAAAGGTATACACTCCCAATAGCCTTTTCTAACTCTTATGCTAGAGTCTTTGCTATAGATGTAATTCCAATATTCGCTTTTGTCTCACTGATTATTCATTTCAGATTTATTCTATCATTGATCATACATCAAATTAACCAACTTATCCTTTTACATTGATTTCTTGGTACTAATCACACTATTTTCCATAACCCCTTGTTCATCAATTGATTCCCATGAGTTCTTTGTATCTCAAGAAAAAGCATATCAATTCATATCACAATTAATATGATCAAAACATCCTCGATAGTGAGGCTCAATGAGGCATCAACCAATTTTGATAACTCAAACACCCCAAAAGATACCAAATCCTTACATCTTACTTAGAGATGTGTTAAAGTCAAATCTTCCATTAATCACAATCGCTAATGCTACATAACTCCAATTAACTCTAGATAACATATCTTTCCTTGTTCCAGCCCATGGTTGGGGTTTACCATATAATCATAACATAAATCAATTTTTTGTAGGCTCATATCGGGCCCTGCACTTTTTTCCTCACATTAACACACGTAGCACAAGTATTAACGGTGATTCTGTTCCAATTTTTTTCCGGTATTTATCACTTCTTCTAACATCTTCCATACTACCCATCATGTATCACATTTTATCACTTGTAATATCATGTTCCTCTCATTTCCTCATCCATGTGTATATTCACAATCCATTCAAAATTATAATTACAGAAACATCAATGGAATGTAATCTAATTCTCACAGACAAAATATTTCGTTATATCATAACTTTTCTCACATTTAACATCCACATCCCATTGAGTTATTTCATTTAACCGGTTTGTACACTTTGATCTCATCTTCACCGCTTCTTCCTAACAATTCTTCACTTACGCTACAATACATTCCATCATACTCATATCAACACAAATACAGTGAATCTTTAAGCTACAATACATTCCATCATACTCATATCAACACAAATACAGTGAATTTTTACCTGCCATTTTCTCATTTCCACTTATCCCATTTTATCAGACATACTCATCAGAATCACAATTTCCTAGTCATCCCTGAGTTTTTCATCAAACATAGACATATTTTTATGCTAACTCATTAACTCTTATCACTTTTAACCGATATTCTTATCATGTCCAAATTGACCCCTCCAGGGTATCGCAAATTTCATTTTCTTTCAACCCAATTTATACACTTAAGTCTCATTATTCAATTTGATATCACTTCTTCCCTAAACCAACCCATGCCATTGTCTTCACATTCAAGGGTTTATAACCACAATACAATGTGAATATCATTAACAATCTGTAGGACCTCAGCCTTTCGGGCCTCGCGCCCTCGCGGTTTTACTTTTTCCATTCTCAATTGCCCATAATCCACATTGGCTCATATGCTGATATTTTGTTTCTCTTTTCACACTGAAACACTTAACACTTCTTCATGCATATGACTCATACCCATGGGACTTATATTAGGGATCAGTTGCCACGGTCTGCTATGACATGTCTTTACTGTATACTATTTGACCTATATTTCAGAAAATGACCACGTAAGTTCGTACTTCTGGGCTCTGATACCACCTAAATGTAACACCCCACTCCCGTAAGACCCGAACCCGACATCGATAGTGATATTCGAGTCCGTGCCCTGCGAGAGTGACGTGATACATCACTCAGTCAAATCACAGTATTTTTTTTTGAAACATACATACACTTACGTTATATATGTTGCAGAAAACAAATTTTACAAAACATGACCGGTAAATAATGTCATGACCATGAGGGTCCTCTTATAAAATACACCATAATATAGCATCAAGGTCCTTTCACTAATGCAGACGCAACTGATCCCATACTCATCTATCGCTCTCGAGCGATCACTATACACCCGTTGCCTAACGGGGTATTCTTCTGAGTCCTGAAAAATAATTGCAAATTTTGGGTGAGTTTTGCGAACTCAATGAGTGACCATCATCAATGGTCCTCTCAATCATGTAACAAAATCAATTCATAACCTATATTCACATTGCTGTCTATTTGATCTCATTTTACAAATCACATAAATAATACACTTTCACAAAATTGCCCATTTACACATTTACAGAAATCCACATTCATATATCCCATTTTTGATACATACATATTTCACTCACTTACCATTTATTATCATTTTGCTGTGAACGAGTGCCTAAATTGTCCCATTAAAGGGCTCATTAATATATGTCCTTTATCTAATGATGGATACAGGGCTCATTATACGTTGAGCTTGAGGCTCTGAATCACTCATGAGCTCGAAGTTTATTTACGCACGTTGAGCTAAAAGCTCTGATCGGTGGCAATTCTGGTCAACAGCCCTAATATTTCATACATCGCTAGGCATATCATAATTTGTCATACATTTTACAATTAGTTGTACCCCATGACTGTTATCACATCATTATATGGCATTTTGCCTGTCATTCAATCAAACATATTAAATCAAATGCAGCATGTAACATTTTTTCAATTTATTTCAGTGTTTTCACCGAACGCCTGAATTGTCCCTATAAGGGCACATTAATCTTTGAGCCAGAGGCTCTAAAACTGTCCCATTAAGAGCTCATTAATCGTTGAGCCATAGGCTCTGAAACTGTCCCATTAAGGGCTCACTAATCGTTGAGCCAGAGGCTCTAAAACTATCCCATTAAGAGCTCACTAATCGTTGAGCCATAGGCTCTGAAACTATCCCAATAAGGGCTCATTAATTGTTGAGCCAGAGGCTCTGAAACTGTCCCAATAAGGGCTCATTAATCGTTGAGCCAGAGGCTCTGAATCACTGTGAGCTCGAGGCCCAAATATATACGTTGAGCTAAAAGCTCTAATTGGTGGCTACTCCGGTCACAACTGTTATTTTCTGTTCATGCGTTAACGTATGAACTGTGTATGCCACAATTTATCACATCATTTATGCACGTATGCATATAACACAATCAATTTGCCTATAGTTGGCACAATTTACGTTTATGTATCACAATCAATCACATGATTACAATTATCAAATGCATATGACCCCTTGCATGTAACACTTTTCCAATTATTTCGTTGTTGTGAATCTGGGCGCATTAATCGTTGAGCTCGAGGTTCTAAATCACTGTGGCTCGAGGCCTAAATATGTTGAGCTTTAAGCTCTCGGTGGCTGCTCTGGTCACAACTGTTATTAACTAGTCATGCATTTGTGCATAGAATGCATATGCCGCAATGAAACAATGCTAACAACACAATCAATCCCAAACAAGCACATTCGAACATATAGTTCACAATTAATCACACGAAAATCGCATATATCACTTCTATTCATATTTCAAACACGATACTCAGACAATATTGCACTTCTATGTCATGTTTCTCCAATACACTGGACCCTCTGTCCGGAATCCACAGTCAGACACAATCCCACTATTATTCTTCAAAGAATTATAAATAAGGAATTATAAGAAATTAATAATGGAGAAACCAGCTAGGTCACTCACTTGACTTCCGCGCTAACGCCTGAAAGTCTCGTCAACAATTCAATCACTTTATTCACGTATTCCTATAACACAATCATTTCTCAATTATCACAATCAGACAATTTTTTCACAATTTGTCACATTAAAAATACAATCACAATTTCACATACCCATAACACTTCTATATCATATCACTCCAATACTCCGGACCTTCTGTCCGGAGTTCACAATCAACACTGTCCCACCATTATACTCTAGAGAATTAAAATCACTGAATTATAACACTTAATAATTGGAGAACCGTCTAGGTCACTCACCTGACTTCCGCGCTAACGCCTGGAAGTCTCGACAACGTCGGTGGGCTGACGTTCCAAATGTGCCTCTATCACAAGTCAAAACGCATTTATTTAACACATCGTCCAATTCAGCAATAATGCACAAATAGAAATTTAAAGATATGTACTATGCACATTCGTGACATTCCTGTACTATCCCAAAAATCCCCATCACAGCCTTTCCTCAATATCAGAACTCAATAGACACTAAAATCGTTCACTTTGTTTCAGAAAAATCAAAAAATTATTCTCCAAATAGATACGGACTATCTTTTTATCGACACCACATTTTACACTACACTTCCATCCAAAATTGAGAACTTTAAAAGATTGATTCAACACTTTCCTTTTTCATACACTTATAGACCCTTGTCTCTAGATCATAACAAATCCGAAATTATCTCATTTGAATATCGATACAAAAAGTTATGGTTTAAAAACTAAAACATAACTTGTAGCTCGCAGCGGCAAGGGTACAAGTGTGCGCCGTGGCGTTCATTATCGCCTACGCCGCGATGTGCACGTTTGCCTACGCCGCGGTGTGCACATCTTCGTGTGCTGCGGCGTGCGTATGAGCACGTCGCGAAGTGTGAGTCTCGTAAACCTCCTGAAACCTGATTTCTTAACAATTTCAATCCAATTCCTCCCATTTTTCAAAACATAAATCATCTAAACACTTAAACATCACTTATACTCCATTTTCCAACTCATTTTCAAACCAATCTCATTCATAAAACATCAAATATTAACTATGATCGAAAACCCTAAAAACCGAACATATCCTTAACCCATTCTTTAACTTTTAACACTCAAAACATGAATCATTCATTGAATAAAGAGGAAATGATACTTATACTTACTTGATTTAGCTTTAAAATCTTCAAACTCTTCATGATTTCCTCAAAAACCTAAGCCTTTCTCTTCTTCTCTTCTCCATCTTCTCCCAAAGCACTCTTTCTCTTTTTATAACACAAAACAAACCTTTCATCTCCTTTTTATACCCTTACTAAATATAAAAAGTCCATTTTACCCTTTCCTTTAAGCCTTAAGTCTTATAAATTTAAGTTTCATGCCCAAATTGCCCTTATACAAATCTTTATAACTTTACTACTTCTATTCATAAATTCAGACTCTTAGGGACTGAATTGAGATTCAATTCTTTCAGAATCACTCACTTTCATGCCTATCAATTTCCAATTCAATCAATTCATTCCTTTTGACTTTCATAAATCCCTCCAAATTTCAATGGCTCATGCTAAAACAAAATTCCTAAATTATGTCTTTAATTGAAGTGTCAATTGATACCATTTTCAGATCAAAAAATCTCATCGGTACCCACTTTGCAATTTTATGCAGAATACACATAAATCACTCCAATTCAATTTTTCAAACACAAAAATTCACATTTTTCACAAAGACACAAAAGCCGGGAATTGTCACGAGTGTATGTACGATCTTGTGCATTTGCAAAAAAATTACTCTTCATATCTGTATAGAGGCCATTTTATGCATGTATGTCAAAATACATGTACAAAATCACAATCCTATCCAATTTTACTATTTTATCCTTCCCATTGGTGATGGGATGTTACAGGATATATGAATGTGGATTTCTGTATATGTGTAAATGGGCAATTTTGTGAAAGTGTATTATGTATGTGATTTGTAAAATGAGATCAAATAGACAGCAATGTGAATATAGGTTATGAACTGATTTGGTTACATGATTGAGCGTGTAGCATCCCACTCCCGCAAGACCCAAACCCGACATCGACGGTGATATCCGAGCCATGACTCATGAGGTGGTATGCTAAAGCGCCAATACAGCTTTAAAACTTCGGTAACATTTTTTTTTAAATCAATCGAGAGCGCAGATATCAAGAATAATTGGGCACGCTCGAATACGAAATCATTCTATCTCAAAACAACATTTCGTAATATTACAAGTACGAAATTCAAAACCAAATTGGGCCCAATGTTTGTTCTGAACACTTTCAGAATCACATTCAATTAGGGACCCTCAGAAATAACAGTATCATTTTGCGGAAAATACAAATTTACACATAATTCAAAATGACACTAATGCAAACGTGAACTGATCCCGACCTTAACGCTGACTTGCAAACGGTAATCATACTCCCGTGCCCAACGGGGTACTCTTCGATCCCTGAAAAATATTTGCAATGTTGGGTGAGTTTGCGAACTCAGTGAGAAACCATCATCGATGGTTCACTCAACTCATGCATTCACCAATCATATTAGCACACAAGAGCATTAATGTAATATCACATATTATTACATTTCAGTTCCAATTTCATATACACATACAATTTCATCATTCACATCTTCCAGTCATTTACAGTCATATATATATATGCAATGCGCATGTGACACTGTTCCATTTTCATTTCGTTGTTGTGACTGCGCTTTGGCTGCCCCATGAACGGCACATTACGTTGAGCCGTGGCTCGAAAACATGGGCTTGAAGCCTCGATACATTGAGCTCGAGGCTCAATACTTTGGACTCGAGGTCTCGTGGCTGAAATGAAAGCTCACATACGTTGGGCATGATATGCCCCGATACGATGTTTTCCCGGTCACAACCGCTTTTATCTCGATCATGTCCTTATGCATGAATGCATATGTTCCAATTTCCATTTACAGCTATTTCTATCACTTACATTCAATGCCATTTCCTATTTCTTCAGACCTTCGTCCGATATTTCAATCATATATTTTTTCCAATTTATTGCATCATACCATTATCGCATTTAATAAATCACATTCAATGTATTGAAATGCATAACTAACACTTCAATATCAATTTCCCATTTCTGACCTTTGGTCCGAGATCTCCAATATAAACATTCACACACGATTTACACAAGTAGCACTTCGTTATCTCATTCCAAATATTTCGACACCTATGGTCCAAATCAATCAAAATCAAACACAAATAAACCTCCATTATCTCCACATGGCAAAATTTGCAAAATCTTAAACACATAAAGGTTGAGGAACCAACTAGGTTACTCACCGAATAACTTCCGAGCTAATGCCGGAAGTCTGCGATGTCCGTGGATCTACGGTCCAACCGAGCCTCTATAGCAAACACAATAGGTTCACATTACTAATCAGATAGTTCAATGACCAAATAATGCACATGGAATAATTAAACGTGTATAATGCATGTTCATGGCATTCCGGCCTTAATCCAAAATTTTCTCATAATAAAATTTTATTAAAATTAGAAATCCATAAAGCCGACGGTGCGCTTCGGACCTCTATAGTCCCCAATTAAATCAAATGTTGTTTGCATGTTCCGTCAATAGGGGCTACGCCAAATTCCGCCTAAAATTCTCGTTTTCTCAGAAAATGAAATTAAATATTCAACGAATCCGATGCCTCTGAATCAGGTCAATCGGACGTCGGACGGAAAGAAATTGACAAAAGAATAAACGGACCATTTAATGCCAAATAATAATCAAAATAATAAATATATATATATATATATATATATATATACTGATGCGAGCGACGCCCTCATGAGGCTTAATTCGCCTCACATCGTCATGCGAGGCGAGGCGTCCCATGACCAGCCTCCTAAATCTCGCCATGAGACGGCGAAGTTTCCACCGCTTTTTTTTTTTTTTTCAAATTTCAATCTTAATTTCAAATTACTCTAACTTTTAGCACACAAATCAGAAAATACCCACTATACCTCATTGGAAAGCTTATGAAAAGCTCTACAACTCTCAAGAAGACCATAAAATCAATTCAACCTCTATGGGTGTCAAAATCCCATCCAAGATACTGCTTACTTAAAACTCATAAATATAGGACAAGAACTCACAAATGCAAGGACTCACTGATTAGTTAGCTAAAATTCCTACATAAATATGCTCAATAAGATCACAATGTCAGCTACAATTGACATGAACAACCCAAAATCAAATTCCATTACTAAACAAGTCAATTAATTCACTCAATGTTACTGTCCCTGAAACCATGCAATTTGAACAAAGAAACTTATAACAAACATATCTCCCTGTACACAAGTCAGAAAAATCCAAACTTTACATCCCTAAAAAGATAAATCCTCAAACTTCAAGTTTCATGAAGAACTCAAACTCCAATTCGATTTCTAACAATTACAAATCTGTTATGCAAGTTTCTGACCTAATCAACACTTAAAACCACAATGTAGGTTCAGCTTTTGCAAATCCATATCTCCCACATCTGATTTCCAAAACTTACATGCCATACACCAATTTCAATATCAATGTTATCTAAAACTCTTCAGTAGACCCCTAAAATCAGTTCAGTTCACAAAAATTACTAAAATTCTTCCACACCCGAATGTGTACTAAATATGCCAATCCAACTAGGTTTCAGTCACTGCATATAAACAGTCACTAGTAATCAGGTCATATCTCCAAATATAAAACTCGAAAAATAGCAAGATTAGTGGCAATGGAAAGCTAACTCAATATGCCACAACTTTCATGAAGACCACTTTCCCAAATTCCATCTCAATTAATTTAGAAAAATCAGCAAAATAATCAGGTCATATATGCAGGTACTGTTCACAGACCCTACAACCAGAAACTTTCCATGCAAAGATCCACCCTTCTAACATTACAATTTAACATCACCTATTTCACACAAAGTTGAAGCCAACATCCCAAAGTTTCATTGGACACAAACCTCACCTCATTTGCTCACTTACACAATTAGTTATGATCAAAACATTACAATAGGTTCAAAACTCAATTTCCAGCTTTCATCAACAACCTAACTTCTATCACTTCTAACATCAATAACACATCACTAAGCATCCAATTGAACACAAATTCAGCCCCTATATCATTAATACATTTACTACGAAATACCATCTCAAGTTGGCAGCCCTCATCTCTCCATTTCCATGCAAAATTAGTCAATCAAAATCAAGCTAAAAACACTTCTAAACCACATCATTTATGTTCACTTTATCAAACCATACTTAACCTAGCCTTATACCCACCAATTCCATCTACAATTTTCATTCAAATCATGGATCAATAATCATAATAAGTGCATCATAGTTCTCATTAAAAGCCTCTAACAATCATGGTTCAATAAATACATAATCAAAGCATAATGAAAACCTAATAAGAAACTTACCAATTCAAACTTTCAAGCTTCCCCACTCTCCAATCACTTCACTTTCTTCCTTCACTTCCAAAACCCATACATGGCTATCACCTTGGATAAAGACTTAAGCTCATATGCAAGTAAAGAGGGCTCTTAAGGTTGGTGGAAGGTGACTTAAGAGAGAAACAAAAGAAATCGATGGAGATGGCAAAATGGAAGGTAGGTTTTGGATGAGTGAGTGCAATGTGGAAACAACTTTGATTTTTCATTCCTTTAACCATAAGCCACCGAAAACTCTAGGTTAAAACAAACAAAAGCATTTAATCCTTTTAGGACAAATGGCATGGATTGGAGAAAGGGACAAAATAGAAATAGGACAAAATTTAGCTAATCCTAGTTAATTAAGCACTAATCCCAATTAAACTTTAATCATGGTACTAAAATAATTCCCTAACACCATTTAGCCAATAATCTAATGCCATTAGGCAATCCTTCTCAGACAAAAGGCTCACTCAATCGATTACTTGGAATTTTTGTCCGAGAAAGAACCCTAAAAATTCCAGAAAATTCCATAAATCCCTAAAATGGAAAACAATTTATGACGACTCAAAATAATTTTCCAATTACAACTATCCCATAAATTTCACAAAAGGTCTCATTTGAAACCTAAGTTTAAAATGTCATGAATGCATGTTATCATGTGTATATGCAAAACAACCATCACCATAGAGGCGATAAGTTGTATGTGCATGCCGAGATATAATTTAATACTCCTAACCCGTCCCAAATTACCAACATACCCTTCCCATCGGTGATGGATGTTACAATTCTCCTCCCTAACAAAAATTTCGTCCTCGAAATTTCATATATGATTTATCGAGGAGGGGGGGAGTCTTTTGATTAATACCCTTTGTTTCTCACTGCTTTCACTACCCCACCAAATTCACCAATGAACGGAGATCAAAACAATCAATTACTCTTTTTCGCTTTCAAACTTTCCATGTTTACGCGTAATTCGTCACCTTCAATATCAATAACATATATATCGGATATTTCCAATTCTATCTATGAAACACTTTGTAAATCCGAATCATCTTTTAGGTTTTAGCCTAACTTACCATCCATAATGCTATTCACACCACAACATGATAGAGGCCACTCCTCACGAAGTCAATTTCCTTAACTACACCTTTATTTCCATCTAAGTACATTTTGGTGAGGCCATACCCTTCAAAATATTTCATTTATTACATATCGATTTCGTTATTATCAAAACACAAATCTCATGACATTTGTAACCTCGGTGTGAATCAATTCGATTTATTATCACCATCTTAAATTCTTAACCTATCACTTTATTTACCCTAATCACATCATATAGGGATAACGACTCCTTTTGCAAGAAGACCCTTATACACTTTTGAATGATGACACCAATATAATGATTGTCATGCCATAATCCCTTTGTACTATTCCTCAATCTCATATCCCAATGAAATCCAAAATACCTATTGGTTAATCACACATGTCATCGCTCACTTTGATGACTATACCATTAATTGCTTTTCCACCATACTTTTCTAGAGCGTAACGCTTTGATTGTTTCTTGTGCTTTCTCGAACCATTCACTTATAATCATTTGATTTCCAATTTAACCTTTCAATTACTCATCAATACACTCTTGCTAGAACATAAAGCTTGATCATTCCTTACATTTTCACTAACAGCCCCGTAATAAGTATCACCCATATCTCTTAATCAACTATACCTATCACTTTCCTCACAATTGAGTTAATTCCCGCCCTCAATACAGTTTACAATTTCTACATCCTCACTTCGGGTTTTGCCAATCCGCTTTGATGCACACCAACTTTGAACTTCTCATAGCTAATAATATTTTCTTTTGCCCCATTTTGTCAGTTCGACTATTAACACTCAATAATAACCTTATTGCCCAAATTTTGATCTTCTATAATTGAATTTATTTCTTTCTTTGTTCAATCCCTTGAATTGTACCATTGGCTTAGTTTGAAGAAATCACCATGAATCCTTTTAAATCATTCAAATGCACGAAATATCTCAATCGTTATCGATTTGCATAATCATAGACATCTCCAAACTATTTCTGTACGATTAATGTCTCCAAGCTTTTAGGTCACACTCAGTATAACAAGTTTCAAATCATCGATCATAATACCGCCCATAGAATCATATTTACCCCAAGGTACATAAACTCACTTTATGATCATCACCATAACATTCGCATGTTTTCCTCAATTATTCTCGTCAATTTGCTAAAACCGAAAATCTTTGACAATTTCGAATGCATCTAGCATTCCATTAGTTCTAATTAATTCCAAATTCGCATACACATATCTTTTGAACTGTCACATTTTATCAATACTTATATCTTCATTAATTCTCCCAATATCCCATGTTTCATTCAATTAGGTTAAGATTCACTCTTATGAGACTTGTATATCGACCAATTTCCTCAACTATACCCATTCATCTATTTCTTATACTTATATCCATTATCCGCTCCAAACACAATTTAGACTGTTCCTTTTCAATAATACAATAAACTTATACCCATAGTTGACTCATATAACTCTTTCATGATCAAACGCTCCAATGAGGAACAATTTCCTTATAATTTTCTCATCCTAAACATATTCGCCACATATTCCTTACCTAAATTTCTCCACATAACTCAATTTATTCACGATAGATCACTCACTACCTTGAATAAACAATCGTTATATCGATCTCGCACTTTCGAACATAAACTTTTAATCCTCAAATTCTCAATTAATATTCAGTAATTCTCTTCAATAATCGTAACAATTAACATAATATACACTCTTTCAAGAGTATAGTTTAGCTCTTACGCTAGAGTCTCGCCAGATATAATACAAATCATAAAACTTTATCAATCAACTATTTTTTTCTCTATATAAATATACATATCAATTACTCTTGATACTTCACGAAGATCAATCTCTGAAGAGCACTTAAACAATTTCTTTTCCTCTACTATCTTGTCATCATCACCCTAATCATCACATTCTTTCTGACAATATATCTCTATAGTCCCATCAATTTGCCCGTTAATAGATCATACTTGCTAAGAATACCTTAATTGCATTTAATTCTCGATAACCATTCTCTTTTGGTACCCATTTCTTGATCACGGAACCTTACTATATTCATGTCCCTCTTTTATTCCCTCAAGCTCATTACCAATGCGAACATCTTTAACTGTCTCACTTCTTTCTCAATTGATCATTCGAGCATTCTCATGCCTTACTCCCACTCATTTTGAACTTGAGCTACCGGCATCATAATCGGAGCTTACGTAATAGGCCACTGATTACCTCCTATATCATGTTCACGCAAATTATTCATTTATGCTTGCTCATTTCACCCATGAGGGTAATCCCACTATCGAGATACACTTACAAAGGATCATATAATCTGAACTCAACAATCTTCCTGTGTACACCCGTCCTCGCTCATGAGGATCATATATAATCACAATTCATTCACAACTGATCGTTATAAGCACTTTCATTTCTTCTTCTAACTCATAAAGGGATTTTTTTTTGACTAGAATTCTGGCTAACAAGTAGCCATTAACTCTTCAATTACAGGGTAACATTTTCACTTAACATAGGGCTCCCATAATCAGGTGTGCATTTACTTAGGCAGATCAATTAAACCCGAACAACATTTTCATCTACCAATTTCATTGTCTTACATTTCAATCTTTTCATTTTTGCATTAGACCCATATATTTCCATACTCATATCTCTATCATAGATAGGAAATCATTCTTGATTTTGCACTTAATGTATAATTTGACTCCAAATCACCAATCCTTATTTATAACTCTCATCACGGTAATCAATCCCAATTGTAACTTTTCTATATCATAGATACACTTTATTGTCATTTACCTTATACACTCGTAAATCTTACCATTATCACATCTCTATTTTTCCTCTATTAATTTACAACTATAATCTTTATTTCTAACTCATATTCAAGGATATACCTAATATCACTCCAATTTTGCACTTCACAATATACCCGTCAATCTCAATACACTAAATATTCATCTATCTGATCAAACCATACCCTCTTTCCTATTGTGCAATATCCATTACTTCCTTTTCTCACATTCTAACACATTATCCTTTTTCTCACTTTGTCTAACCACTTAAACGACTGAGACATACTTATGTAAACGACTCAGATACTACATCGGGGATCGCTTGTCACCGCTCACGTGTGATGACTTAAATGCACGTAACTTGACACATTTGTTTCAGAAAGCCCATGTAAGATTGTACTTCTGGGCTCTGATACCACAAATGTAGCATCCCACTCCCGCAAGACCCGAACCCGACATCGACGGTGATATCCGAGCCCGAACTCGCGAGGGTGGTATGCTAAAGCAGTCAATACAGTTTAAAACTTCGGAACACATTTTTTTAAAAACCAATCGAGAGCGCAGATATCAAGAATAATTGGGCCTGCTCAATACGAAATCATTCTATCTCAAAACAACATTTCGTAATATTACAAGTACGAGAATTCAAAACCAAATTGGGCCCATGTCGTTCTCGAACACTTTCAGAATCACATTCAATCGGGGACCCTCGAAATAACAAAGATATCATTTTGGGAAAATACAAATTTACACATAATTCAAAATGACACTAATGCAAACGTGAACTGATCCCGACCTTAACGCCGACTTGCAAACGGTAATCATACTCCGTGCGCTCAACGGGTACTCTTCGATCCCTCGAAAAATATTTGCAATGTCAGGTGAGTTTGCGAACTCAAGAGAAACCATCATCGATGGTTCACTCAACTCATGCATTCACCAATCATATTAGCACACGTAGCATTAATAAAGAATATCACATATTATTACATTTCAGTTCCAATTTCATATACACATACAATTTCATCATTCACATCTTCCACCATTTACAATATATATATATATGCAATGCGATGTGACACTGCTCCATTTTCATTTCGTTGTTGGACTGTGTGTGCTCAAATCGTCCCCAAGAACGGGCACATTACGCTGAGCCGGTGGCTCGAAAACATGGGCTTGAAGCCACGATACATCGAGCCCGAGGCTCAATACTTTGGACTCGAGGTCTCGTGCGTTGAAATAAAGCTCACATACGTTAGGCGTGATATGCCCCGATACAATGGTCGCCCGGCCACAATCGCTTTTATCTCGATCATGTCCTTATGCATGAATGCATATGTTCCAATTTCCATTTACGTTATTTCTATCACTTACATTCAATGCCATTTTATTTCTTCAGACCTTCGGTCCGATATTTCAATCATATATTTTTTTCCAATTTATTGCATCATACCATTATCGCATTTAACAGTCACATTCAATGTATTGAAACAAACAACTAACACTTCAATATCAATTTCCCATTTCCTCGGACCTTTGGTCCGAGATCTCCAATATAAACATTCACACACAGTTACACACAAGTAGCACTTCGTTATCTCATTCCAAATATTTCAGACACCTATGGTCCGAAATCAATCAAAATCAAACACAAATAAACCCTCCATTATCTCCACATGGCAAAATTTGCAAAATCTTAAACACATAAAGGTTGAGGAACCAACTAGGTTACTCACCGAATAACTTCCGAGCTAATGCCGGGAAGTCTCTGCGATGTCCGTGGATCTACGGTCCAACTGAGCCTCTATAGCAAACACAATAGGTTCACATTACTAATCAGATAGTTCGAATGACCAAATAATGCACATGGAATAATTAAAACGTGTATAATGCATGTTCATGGCATTCCCGGCCTTAATCCAAAATTTTCCCATAATAAAATTTTATTAAAAATTAGAAATCCATAGGCGCTGACGGTGCGCACTTCGGACCTCTATAGGTCCCCAATTAAATCAAACAAAGGTTTGCATGTTCCATCAATAGGGCTACGCCAAATTCCGCCTAAAATTCCGCTTTCTCAGAAAATGAAATTAAATATTCAACGAATCCGATGCCTCTGGAATCAGGTCAATCGGACGTCGGACGGGAAAGAAATTGACAAAAGAATAAACGGACCATTTAATGCCAAATAATAATCAAAAATAATAAATATATATATATATATATATATACATATATATATATATCGATGCGAGACGCCGCCCTCATGGAGGCTTAATTCGCCACATCGTCATGCGAGGCGAGGCGCCCTCGCGACCAGCCTCCTAAATTCTCGCCATGAGGCGTAAACGTCGCCTCGCGAGACGGCGAAGTTTCCACCGCCGCTTGCCTTTTTTTTTTCAAATTTCAATCTTAATTTCAAATTACTCTAACTTTTAGCACACAAATCAGAAAAATACCCACTATACCTCATTGGAAAGCTTATGAAAAGCTCTACAACTCTCAAGAAGACCATAAAATCAATTCAACCTCTAAGGTGTCAAAATCCCATCCAAGATACTGCTTACTCAAAACTCATAAATATAGGACAAGAACTCACAAATGCAAGGACTCACTGATTAGTTAGCTAAAATTCCTACATAAATATGCTCAATAAGATCACAATGTCAGCTACAATTGACATGAACAACCCAAAATCAAATTCCATTACTAAACAAGTCAATTAATTCACTCAATGTTACTGTCCCTGAAACCATGCAATTTAAACAAGAACTTATAACAAACATATCTCCCTGTACACAAGTCAGAAAAATCCAAACTTTACATCCCTAAAAGATAAATCCTCAAACTTCAAGTTTCATGAAGAACTCAAACTCAATTCGATTTCTAACAATTCCAAATCTGTTATGCAAGTTTCTGACCTAATCAACACTTAAAACCACAATGTAGGTTCAGCTTTTGCAAATCCATATCTCCCACATCTGATTTCCAAAATTACATGCCATACACCAATTTCAATATCAATGTTATCTAAAACTCTTCAGTAGACCCTAAAATCAGTTCAGTTCACAAAATTACTAAAATTCTTCCACACCCGAATGTGTACTAAATATGCCAATCCAACTAGGTTTCAGTCACTGCATATAAACAGTCACTAGTAATCAGGTCATATCTCCCAATATACAACTCGAAAAATAGCAAGATTAGTGGCAATGGAAAGCTAACTCAATATGCCACAACTTTCATGAAGACCACTTTCCCAAATTCCATCTCAATTAATTTAGAAAAATCAGCAAAATAATCAGGTCATATATGCAGGTACTGTTCACAGACCCTACAACCAGAAACTTTCCATGCAAAGATCCACCCTTCTAACATTACAATTTAACATCACCTATTTCACACAAAGTTGAAGCCAACATCCCAAAGTTTCATTGGGCACAAACCTCACCTCATTTGCTCACTTACACAATTAGTTATGATCAAAACATTACAATAGGTTCAAAACTCAATTTCCAGCTTTCATCAACAACCTAACTTCTATCACTTCTAACATCAATAACACATCACTAAGCATCCAATTGAACACAAATTCAGCCCTATATCATTAATACATTTACTACGAAATACCATCTCAAGTTGGCAGCCCTCATCTCTCCATTTCCATGCAAAATTAGTCAATCAAAATCAAGCTAAAACACTTCTAAACCACATCATTTATGTTCACTTTATCAAACCATACTTAACCTAGCCTTATACCCACCAATTCCATCTACAATTTTCATTCAAATCATGGATCAATAATCATAATAAGTGCATCATAGTTCTCATTAAAAGCCTCTAACAATCATGGTTCAATAAATACATAATCAAAGCATAATGAAAACCTAATAAGAAACTTACCAATTCAAACTTTCAAGCTTCCCCACTCTCCAATCACTTCACTTTCTTCCTTCACTTCCAAAACCCATACATGGCTATCACCTTGGATAAAGACTTAAGCTCATATGCAAGTAAAGAGGGCTCTTAAGGTTGGTGGAAGGTGACTTAAGAGAGAAACAAAAGAAATCGATGGAGATGGCAAAATGGAAGGTAGGTTTCTGATGAGTGAGTGCAATGTGGAAACAACTTTGATTTTTCATTCCTTTAACCATAAGCCACCGAAAACTCTAGGTTAAAACAAACAAAAGCATTTAATCCTTTTAGGACAAATGGCATGGATTGGAGAAAGGGACAAAATAGAAATAAGACAAAATTTAGCTAATCCTAGTTAATTAAGCACTAATCCCAATTAAACTCTAATCATGGTACTAAAATAATTCCCTAACACCATTTAGCCAATAATCTAATGCCATTAGGCAATCCTTCTCAGACAAAAGGCTCACTCATCAGATCGGCTTGGAATTTTTGGTCCGAGAAAGAACCCAAAAATTCCGAAAAATTCTATAAATCCCTAAAAATGGAAAACAATTTATGACGCACTCAAAATAATTTTCCAATTACATCTATCCCATTAATTTCACAAAAGGTCTCAGTTTGAAACCTAAGCCGGAAAATGTCATGAATACATGTTATCATGTGTATATGCAAAACAACCATCAGTCATAGAGGCGATAAGTTGTATGTGCATGCCGAGATATAATTTAATACTCCTAACCCGTCCCAAATTACCAACATACCCTTCCCATCGGTGATGGGATGTTACAGAGCGGACCATTGATGATGGTCACTCATTGAGTTCGCAAAACTCACCCAAAATTTGCAATTAGTTTTTTCAGGACTCAGAAGAATACCCCGTTAGGCAACGGGTGTATAGTGATCGCTTGAGAGTGATAGAAGAGGACGGGATCAGTTCCGTCTGCATTAGTGTGAGGACCTTGGTGATATATTATAGTGTATTTTTAAGAGGACCCTCGTGGTCATCACATTATTTACCGATCATGTTTTGTAAGACTTGTTTTTCGCAACATATTTAACGTAAGTGTATGTATGTTTCAAAAAAAAATTTATACTGTGATTTGACTGAGTTATGTATCACGCCACCCTCGCAGGGCACAGACTCGGATATCACTATCGATGTCAGGTCTGGGTCTTACGGGAGTGGGGTGTTACAGACGTGCACATGACTAACGAAGCGTTCCTCTCTCGCCTAAACAGAAGCACATAATCATGCTCAAATCATTTTATCAAATGCTTTCATGCTCTTTTCTTTCTTTTCTGAATATACAAAATGCCATGAATTTTTCCAAGGCATAACGTAAAACGTTTCAATGCATTCCCATCTTTACTTTTGAAATTCATCAACAAAGTTCATATACCGAAACATGTAGAAATTTTTGCAAATCATTCAAAAGAAATAAAAACAACATTTATTAAGTAATTGAAATCATTCTTGATTTGGAAGAAATCTTTATTGGCTCATTTCTAAATTATAAACATGAAACCCACCTGAATTCCTTGCTTGGATACATGCTTAAAAGATGCCTCTCCTCTTGATCCTCTTGCCTTCGTTGATCCCCTTTATCAAATACAAAATTCCTATTCAATAGGAATACAAATTAAAGACCCATATATTGCATATTCACTAAGATAATTTCTAAAAACTCAAACTCTTCCAAAAGTCCAAACACCCGGGTCAATTTTCCATGATCACTATGATCAAGTAAATGAAAAAATCTGGTAATATTCTCTTCTAGAAAAAGTTTCCCCATTGTCCTAAGTTTCTAATGACTCCAAAATCATTAAATTTTTTTCCGAAATCTGAAAGTTATACTCCAAACATATTGGGACTACCCTTATGTTGAAACAAGAATCTATACTCAACTTCCATTCAAAATTTGAGATATTTAATGACTGATTCAAAACTTCCTTTCTTCATAAAACTTGTATACCTTTGTCTCTATTTTACAACGAATTAAAAATCACCTCATTTGCACATCTACATCAAAAGTTATGGCTAAAATACCAAAATATGCCTGCAGGGAAAATGAAGTCATAGCGACGTGGATGACTGCGTACCACCTGACGTGGAGACCGTAAATCTTCCGAACACTTGTTTTTCGATATTTTTCATCTTTATACTTCTCATATTTCACAAATAACTCATCTTAACCCTAAATCATCATTCCTACTTCATTTCTTTCACAAATAACTCATCTTAACCCTAAATCATCATTCCTACTTCATTTCTAAATTCATTTCAACACAAAAATCATTCACAAACACAACAAAATCATTAACCCTAGAACACCGTTCATCAATATCATCCTACCCACATTCAACCCCATTTTTCTCTTCTAATGATCACTAAACATGATTCATTCAACAAATCAAGAAGGGTTGAGTCTTGTACTTACTTGTTTAGCTCCAAGATTCGTCAAATTCTTCAAGATTTCTAAAACCCTAATTTTTTCCTCCTCTTCTCCTCTCTTCCACGGTTTCTTCTTCCATTTCCAAACAAAACAACTCTTTCTTCTTCTTTTTATACCCTTAATAAGTGTGCAATGTCCATTTTTCCCCTTTCTTTAAACCTTATAGCCTTATATGCTTAAGTGACTTGCCTAAAATGCCCTTATGCATTCTTACCACTTTTAATACAACCAAACCATATAATAAATTCTACTAACATTTACATAACAAGTAGCTCCAAAACTTTATCCATCAAACCTCATGATTTACTTAAATCATGCTTTATTTAACAAGAAAAATTCGGGGACCAACAAAAGTCTCCATGAGAGTTGTAGATCTTGAAATCCTCTTTCTATTAATCTAAAGAAAACCTAAATCTGAGTTCTGTACAGAAAGTTATACCCATTTTTCCAATTCGTCTCAGTATAACGTCAGTAATCCTCTCATGACGTCAACATCGTCTTAGTTTGGCTAGAACATCTTCTAGTCCAAATTTGATCCTCTAAATGATAGAATTGGTCTTTGAGATTGTCATGAGAGTTGTATATCTTGAAGTTGTATTTCTATTCATCTAAAGAGCACCTAAATCCAAGTTCTATACTGAAAGTTATACCCATTTTTTCGATTCATCTCAGTATGATGTCAGCAATCGTCTCATGACGTCAGCATCATTTTAGTTTAGCTAGAACATCTTCTAGTCCAAATTTGATCCTCTAGATGATAGAATTGGTCTTTAAGATCTTCATAAGAATTGTAGATCTTGAAGTCTTATTTCTATTCATCTAAAGAAAATCTGAATACAAGTTCTGTATAGAAATTTATACCCATTTTTTCTATTCATCTCAGTATGATGTCAACAATCGTCTCATGACGTCAGCATCATCTTAGTTCCTTGTTCTATTCTATTTTTGACCCTTTTTGAAGTCGAAACTCATTTCGAGTTCTTCATGACAGTTGTAGATTTTGAGGCCCTCTTTCAAATTTTTTTAAAACAAAATCAATCCAACATCTGTAGCAAAAGTTATGGTATTTGCGCCAAGACATGTATAATTCGAGTAAGGGCATAAACGTGTTAGATTCTTTTGGCCATAACTTTCTCATCCGTCCTCCAAATGAAGTGATTCTTGAAGTAATGGATTTCTAGAATCTTTGCCTATCTCTCCATAAAAATTTGTATCTTTTGGAGTTGACATGATTAATTTTGTTAAAGAGAAAGTGAGGGGTCAGTTGGGAGAGCATAATTGTGGTATGTGCATGCTTTAGTTTTCTAAGTATATCTCGAGCTGTAGAGCTCCGATTGAGGTGATTTCTGGTTTCAAAATGAACTAGAGATTCATAGCTGCAAATTTTCCTTAATGAAGTTAAATTGTAATTTTGGTGTTTGACTAATGTAGGCCTCCACTCTTATAGGATGATGATTATTTAGGGTTATTGGAAATCACCTTACAAGGTATTATGCAAGCCCAAGGTTTATGACTTCGGATGTTGGGTTTCGAAAACGGGGTCCAACAATCCATGGTCTTTATTAAAAAAAATGAAAATACTAATGGAGAAAGTGCAAACAATGTAAAAAGGACAGCAGAAAATGAAAATCTTCAAAAGTTAGCTTGCATGAATAGTGATCTCCTCTTCTTTTATGAGTATTTTCTCGATTTCCCTCATATCTTTCCTTGATTCTCATCTGATACTATATCCCCTAAGTTCAGGTAGTCAATCCCCATGAAAGATGGCAATATAATCTTCAAAGATTGTGAGAATCTCGATTTTGACTTTTGAAAATTAATCTGCAGATTTATTCCATCCTTAGGCGTGCCCACACTTAGTCACAGAATTGCTGTCAAATTAGGAATTTCAGATTTTCTTCATTATTTTGCATCTTTTTGATTCAATTTTGTCTTGAAAGTGTTGGAAATTATCTGTAAACAATTATAAGGTAATTCCATTAATTTTGGATAATAATTTCAACACATTAAAGATAATTAAGTCTAAAATAAGTACAAATTGATGACTTAACAATCATAGAAAACTTAAACTCATGCATTTCCTAAGCTTCTTGAACTAAAATCTTCTAAAAATTCAAAAGATTTCAAATGGACTTACCTTAATTCTTCACCAAATAAAGAGATATTTGGCTCTAATAGAAGCTATTATCTTCCTCTTTCTTTTTCTCTTCTTGATCAACCTCAAATTCCCTCTTGAAATAAAAGAAATAATGAAACCTTAGCTTTTTCTTCATTCCTTTCTCTCAAAACCAAAACCTTTCCTTTTTCTCTCTTATTTTCATTTCTTCTCTTCTTTTCTCCCTTTAATTCATGTTTTCTCTTCTTAAAAAGCAAGACAACATTTCCCTTTTCCTATAATACCCTTAATAAGTATGCAGATTTCTTTTTACCCTTCCTTTAATGCCTTATATGCTTAAGTGTTATACCAAAAATGCCCTCATGTATTCTTACCACTTTTAATTCAACAATCCAATGAAATAAATCCTACTAATATAAACATAACAATTAAACTCCAAAAATAAATCTATCAAAACCTCATAATTCATTTAAATAATACTTAACTAGAGAAAAAAATTCGAGAGCCAACAAACGGATTTGATAACCTCGACACTACGGTTTCATTAGGATTTTCAGAACTTACCGGAGTAATATTCAAATCAATTGAAACTTCTCTCTCGTTGCACGTTACTTCAACATTCAAATCAATATTTTATTTTTCTAAATTGAAAACCATGAATACATATTATGTTGTTTTTAAAGTTCCTTCTATATATATATATAGCCACTAGAGTTTTTGGTCTTGGTTCCTTTACAAATTTTTTAAACATTCTGTAAATTTTTAGACTCTAAAATTTTCACGTTACTATCTTTGGCTCCACATCTAAATCAATCAATTTTCAAAATTTTCAACAATGTTGAGATCAATATACAAGGTTAAAGTGTTGGACCCCTATCTTTTATTGGACTTTAGCATTGGTAAATGACTATGAAATAAAAAATGAATAGTGAAAGTGTCAAATTTTAAAGAATAGGAAATCTGAAATTTTGGGCTAAAAGTACCCACCAAAGCTTTGTAAAATCTTATATTATGATGTAAATGAAAGACTTTTGAATTATATTGTATTTTGTATATGTTTGATAAAAAGATGATGTAGTAAGAAGTTATAAGGTTTGGAAAAATACAGTTACTGTTTGAAATGTCGTTTTATAGGCAGTAGCTTTGAAAGAGGTTTTACCTCCTTTAGAGACTAAATTGATTTTTGCATCCTTCATGAAAGTTATATAGAAATTACATAGCTTTACAATGATGTATAATATGTTATTTTTGATTATGGGAATTGGAAGATGTGAAATTTGGAAGTTTGGATGTTATTTTAAGATGACAAATTTCTGGAAGAAACTTTGATTGAAAAATTGACCTAGTTAGAGGTTGAAATTGCCTTTAAGTGCTTCATAAAAGTTTTATATTTTGTTTTGATCTTTCTATTGATGTAAAGTATGGAAATTTTGGACCATGGAATGTGAAGTTTTAAATTCTAGAAGTTTCTGTTATAGTTTGGCATGATCATTAGTGGACAGAAACTTTGAGTGGCTTTTTGACTCCCTTAGAGGCCAAATTGATTTTTCTGTCCTTTATGAAAGTTGTAGGTTGCTTTTTGATCTTTCCATTGATATAAAGTATGACATTTTTTGACCTTAGAACTGAAAGATAGAAATTTTCTAACTTGAGTTATTGTTTAGGGAGACATTAATTGGACAGAAAGTTCAAGTAGGATTTTGACCCCTTTAGAGACGGAATTGATTTTTTAGTTCTTCATGGAAGTTGTAGAGCTTCCTTTCAACTTTCTTTTGATACCAAGTTTGTGAATTTTGGACTTCTGTGTAAAATGTTATGAATTCTTCAAAGTCAGTATACGTTTTGGCCGATCGATTGTTTTGGCCGACCGACCTTCGTTTTGGCCGATCGATCCGATCTTTTGTTTTGCCCAACCTAATCTGACCCCCTCTCACTCTTTTGCTTATATCTTTTCCATTCGACATCCGATTGATTTAGTTTTTGAAGCATTGGATTCTTCAGACATATCTCTATCTATCCATGGAAAATTGTGAATTTTTGAGATTATATTAAGAATGATTGATTTAATCAAAGTGAGTTAGCAAATTTTCTGAACATGGTTCAGTATTATGGTAAATTCTTGATCTGTGGAGATCCAATTGAACTGATTCTTGTTAAAAAATAAACTAGAGATATGGGGGTACAAGTCATCTGAAGGAAGTAAATTTCAATTTAGCCCCTAAGACTTTCAATTTCTGAATTGAAGTTGGGTATAATGTTCAGTCTTGGATTATTGAGAGCTGAAAGTATTTTGGCCATAACTTTTGTTCTAGTCATCCAAATGAGTTGATTATTAATTTGGATTAAACTAGAGAAATAGGGCTTAAAATGTTCTGAAGGATTTGAGTTTCAATTTAGTCTTTAAGAATGTCAATTTTCGGATGGAAGTAAATTGCTGAAAAATGTGTTAGCATAAGAATAGTCCGAAATATTTAGAGTATAACTTTTGGAGCCGTGCACCAAATTAAATGATTTTGGTGGTGTTATGAAATTGAGACTATGAGGAACATTTCTCTAGAAGGAAGTTTTAGCAAATTCCTTCAAGTTGATGATTTGAAAAATGTCATAAGTTAAGCATGATTTAATGATCTTTTGAGACCTAGTTATATTTTATGATTTTAGAGGAATTAATTAGCATGTTGATGAAATTAATTAGCATGTTAATTTGAGTAAGATCATATGGCATAGATTGAGGGGATTAAATTTTATTAAAGTGTTAAGAATGCATAAGGGGAAAAATTGGAAGAATCCTTAAGTTTTTAAGTTAGAAGGCTTATATGGAGGGGCATCATGGTCATTTTGCATTCATTAATGACAAGTGTTTGTGGGCTGTCGTTTAAGAGGGAAGTAAGGCACGAAATTAGGAAGGAAGAAAGAAAAGAAAAGAAAGAAGAAAGAAGAGAAAGGAAGGAGACTTCAGTGGAGAAGAAGAAAGAAGAAAGAAAAAGGTTAGGGTTTTATTTTTCTTGGATTTTGAGAGGGATTTCAAACTTGATTCAAGAGAGAAAAAGGTGGAGGATGATGCGAGCTCCAACTTGAGCCAAGAAATTTCAAAATTGGAGAAGATTTAAGGTAAGAGAAGATTTTGATCTTTGAATTTTGAAAGGGATTTTGGTTTAAATAGCTTGGAAATGTTATGGATTTGAGTTTTCTAAAGTTAATTTTGGTGATTATGAGTTATGTGATGTTTAATTTTGGATGATTATGAATTAGGGATTTTGTCATTAATTAAGGAATTTAAGAGAGGCAATGGAGAAATTGAGGCTTTGAACAAGTTCCAACCATGGAAATGAGGTGGGTACCATGTTTATATTTTGAAATATAAGCTATGTAAGTGTTTTTGAAAAATCAAGAAATTGAAAGGGTTTTTAAATTATTATTTTCGAACGATTAAATTCCTAGCTTTTGGAATGATTTTAGAAATTGTTATAATGGTACATTCATTATTTGGAATGATTTAAGAAATTGCAATAATTATTGAATTAATTATTTTTCGAATGATTTGAATAATTTGAGAAATGTCTATAATTGATGATTTCATTGTTTTGAATGAATGGGATTTTATTTGACTTATGATTTTGATAAATTGCAAAATTGTTGCATTCTTGGGTGCTTGAATGATTGAGAATTTGATATGTGAATTTGTGTGACATTGTGACATTATGTTTGAATATGATATGACATGATATGAAAACCATGTTTTGAAATATGCCTTCGGGCAGTCCGATTTTCAAGTGTGAATTGTCTGTTATGTGGGTTCGGTTAGGTCCCATAAGAGGGTCAAGTGCATTTGTCTAGGCTTCGTCCACCTGCCCACTAGTGGCATTGGAGCTCCGTTAAGGACTCCCATAAGTTCACGACTACACCGGACCGCTATGCGGGAAGGTGTAGTACATTCTGTTCACGGCTGTACAGGACTGCTATACGGGAATGTGCAGTACGTTCTGTATCTAGACCGACCCAAACCAAATTCTGATATGTTATGTGTGTTATACTGTGATGCATTACATGATGTAAAAATTGTTCATGAATTTTGAAAGAAATGGAGATTTACATTATTTGAAATGGTTCATAAAGTTTGAAAAATTGAGAATTTTGAGAAATAAGCAACTGATAGTTCAACTGTGAAATTTTTATAAAATGACAAAAGTTTTAAAAAATATTATTTTTGCTTATTTTTCGATTTATAAACATGTTATCCACGAGCTGTAAAACTCACCCCCCTTTCATCCCCATCTCCAGGTATCGAGCAGGGGATCGGATGAAAAAAAGTCAAGGCATTTGTTCGATTTTGCTTATCTTGTGTTTTGTGTATTTTAGATTTTGGTTATTGGTTTTGTATATAGCTTGGAATGCTATTAATGTTTTGTAAGCATTTATTTTATGATGTAAATGAATTATAGAATTGCATATGGAATTATGAATTTGTGTATTGAATTGAGATATGAATGTGATTGAATGTGATATGGGTTCCGGACGGGAGATCCTATGATACCGATGATTGAGAATTATTGAAGTGCTTTAGTTATGTATGAGTTTGATTTGCGTTTGAATTCTGGACAGGAGGTTCGATGAATTATGTTGCTGGAATTGAAATATTGAAGTGCTCTTTGTTTATGGCTTGATTGTGTATAGCAATGTGCGAGATGTTTAAAGAAAAATAAGAATTGGTTAAAAGATGAATTATGAGATATGTATGATTGTGAAGGATAAAATAATTGGGTTTATGGAATTGATAAATTCCAAATCCGAAATTGGAATGGTTTTGAATAATGATGAATAAAAAAAAATTATACCATTTTGGATTGGTTTAGACCGAGTGAGTCTCGAGATTCCAACACTAGTTTTCCTAAGTTTGCGTTTATGGATGTCGGAATCTAAACATTCAATTGATTGATCGTTTTGTTTTCTTTGTTTCCGAGATTATGTAAATCCGTTCCTTCGATTCCGTTTTATGATTTTTTCGAGCCTTTGGATTTTCTATGGCTCCTTAAGATTTTGATTTCATTTTGTTTCTTTCGCTTTCCGATCCGAATTGGTTTTCGTTGATTTCATTCTTTTGTTTCGCTTTCCGTTCTGTTTTTCTTTTTTTTTCGTTTGGGGTCCAGTTTCAAAATCGGGTCCCAACATTTGTGGTATTAGAGCGTCGGTATTAGGATCTTACATGGGCGCATGTGTATAAGTGATATGCATGAGAAATTGATAAGAGTTAGTGAATGGATATGATTGAATTAGTGAGAAGGTGAACATGATGTGATTCACTTTGTCCTGAATTATTTGAAGAACCAAAGTGATTATTTGATTTAGGTGTCAAGAATAAGATTGATTATAAGAATGTGATTATGGAAATTAAGATTAGAAATTCATGATGAATTTGGATGATTTGACTTCGAATATATGTGAGATGCAATAACGGATGTTTCAAAGATGAGATGAGTGATAGACATATAGATATGTATGGAAGTTCAAAGGGTTGAATTGAATGGTTTTGGTCCATATCAAGGTTATCAAAAATTGGACCATTGACATATGTTAAGAAATAGTGATTTGATATGATAGTGGTGTATTTGGCATAAGAAGTGAAAAAAAATTTTGAAGAAATTGAGAAATATGTGTGATGAGAAATTAGTTAAGAAAGCGATTGACTATGATCTTTTAAAAGACATTATGTGAGAGAATAAGTTACTTGGTGATTACTTAAGTATGAATTTCGAGGACGAAATTCTTTTAAGAGGGAGAGAAATATTGGATCCCGATCTTTTATTGGACTTTAACATTGGTAAATGACTATGAAATGAAAAATGAATAGTGAAAGTGTAAAAATTTGGAGAATAGGAAATCTGAAATTTTGGGCTAAAAGTTCCCACCAAAGCTTTGTAAAATCTTATATTATGATGTAAATGAAAGACTTTTGAATTATATTGTATTTTGTATATGTTTGATAAAAAGATGATGTAGTAAGAAATTATAAGGTTTGAAAAAATACAGTTACTGTTTGAAATGTCATTTTATACGCAATAGTTTTGAAAGAGGTTTTACCTCCTTTAGAGACTAAATTGATTTTTGCATCCTTCATGAAAGTTATAGAAAAATTGCATAGTTTTACAATGATGTATAATATGTTATTTTTTATTGTGGGAATCGGAAGATGTGAAATTTAGAAGTTTGGATGTTGTTTTAGAATGACAAATTTCTGGCAGAAACTTTGATTGAAAAATTGTCCTAGTTAGAGGTTGAAATTGCCTTTAAGTACTTCATGAAAGTTTTAGATTTTGTTTTGATCTTTCCATTGATGTAGAGTATGGAAATTTTGGACCATGGAATGTGAAGTTTTAAATTCTAGAAGTTTCTGTTACAATTTGGCATGATCATTAGTGGACAGAAACTTTAAGTGACTTTTTGACTCCCTTAGAGGCCAAATTGATTTCTCTTTCCTTTATGAAAGTTGTAGTTTGCTTTTTGATCTTTCCATTAATATAAAGTATGACATTTTTGGACCTTGGAGCTGAAAGATAGAAATTTTCTAAGTTGAGTTATTGTTTAGGGAGACATTAATTGGACAGAAAGTTCGAGTGGGATTTTGACCCCTTTAGAGATGAAATTAATTTTTTTAGTTCTTCATGAAAGTTGTAGAACTTCCTTTCAGCTTTCTTTTGATACCAAGTTTCTGAATTTTGGACTTTTGTGTAAAAAGTTATGAATTCTTGAAAGTCAGTATGCATTTTGGAGCGACCCCTTATTTTGGCCGACCGACCTTTGTTTTCGCCGACCGATCTGATCCTTTGTTTTTGCCGACCGACCTTTGTTTTGACCGATCGATCCGACCCTTTATTTTTCCTGACCTAATCCGACCCTCTCTCACTCTTTTGCTTATATCTTTTCCGTCCGACATCCGATTGACTTGGTTTTTAAAGCGTTGGATTCCGAAGACATCCCTCTATCTTTCCATGGAAAATTGTGGATTTTTTATATTAAATTGAGGATGATTGATTTAATCAAATTGAGTTGGGAATTTTCTAAACATGGTTCAATATTATGGTAACTTCTTGATCTGTGGAGATTCAATTGAACTGATTTTTATTGAAAAATAAACTAGAGATATGGGGCTACAAGTCATATGAAGGAAGTAAATTTCAATTTACCCCATAAGACTTTCAATTTCTGAATTGAAGTTGGGTATAGTGTTTAGTCTTGGATTAGTGAGAGCTGAAAGTATTTTGGCCATAACTTTTGTTCTAGTCATCCAAATGAGTTGATTCTTAATTTGGATTAAACTAGAGAAATAGGGCTCTGAAGCATTTGAGTTTCAATTTAATCTTTAAGAATGTCAATTTTCGGATGAAAGTAAATCGCTGGAAAATGTGTTAGCATAAGACTAGTCCGAAATGTTTGGAGTATAACTTTTGGAGTAGTGCACCAAATTAAATGATTTTGGTGGCGTTATGAAATTGAGACTATGAGGAACATTTCTCTAAAAGGAAGTTTTAGCAAATTCCTTCAATCTGATGATTTGAAAAATGTCCTAATTTAAGCATGATTTAATGATCTTTTGAGACCTAGTTATATTTTATGATTTTAGAGGAATGAATTAGCATGTTGATGAAATTAATTAGCATGTTAATTTGAGTAAGATCATATGGCATAGATTGAGTGGATTAAATTTTATTAAAGTGTTAAGAATGCATAAGGGGCAAAATTGGAAGAATCCTTAAGGTTTTAAGTTAGAAGGCTTATATGGAGGGGCATAATGGTCATTTTGCATTCATTAATGACAAGTGTTTGTGGGCTGTCGTTTAAGAGGGAAGTAAGGCACGAAATTGGGAAGGAAGAAAGAAAAGAAAAGAAAGAAGAGAGAGGAAGGAGACTTCGGTGGAGAAGAAAAAAGAAGAAAGAAAAAGGTTAGGGTTTTATTTTTCTTAGATTTTGAGAGGGATTTCGAACTTGATTCAAGAGAGAAAAAGGTGGAGGATGATGAGAGCTCCAACATGAGCTAAGAAATTTCGAAATTGGAGAAGATTTATGTAACATCCTATTACTGTCAGTAAGGGTATTATGGTAATACGGACCGATCCGATAGGTCAGATCAGATTTACCGATCGAGCATGCTATCGGCCTCTAATTATAGAGGAACAGTCTCTGATATGCATAGTCATTTATTCATAGTACATGCATTTATGATTTTTCGTATTTCATCAGGAATTGGAATTTACTGAATTGACTGGTATGTGAATTGATCGACTTGTGAACTGACTGAACTGACTGGAATATGATTAATTGAGAATTAGGGGTTATTGGGTCCAAATGACTGATTTAAAATAGTTTAAGTGTAATTGGAAATTAATAGTGGGTTATAGGAAATTTTGGGAAATTCGGGAGAAAATGCCCAGACCGGAAATATTTGAGAGACTGACCGATTATCAGATAATCTCGAAAGAATGGTCCGATGGCAATGGAAAAAATTTAGAGTTATACTGTTAAGAAATAAATATGATGAGTTCTTGAAATTTAGAGACTGAAATTTGGACTGACTTGGAGACTTAGGTCTATAAATACTAGGTTTGAGGAATTTGGGGAAAACACCTAAGGCAATTTCACGCTTTCTTCTTCCCCATCGTGACTTGCGATTTCCTCCCATTGGTAAGGATTCCTCGATTTTCTTTATGGATTCTTTCCTCGAGATGAGGTTAATCGATTGACCGTTATTGGTGAAGGTTAGAGGCTCGGGATTAGTGAATCGCCGAGCTTGAAGGATTTTAGGGTTTGGAGGATTTTGAGGAACCGTAGCTTGATCTGTGATTTGGTAAGTTTTAAGAGCTTTGATGTTGTTATGGATGATTCTTCTGTATTTATGGCATTTATTATATTTGACCGGTAGTTGGGAGTGTTTATGGATGGGTTTTGTTATTGATGATTGCCGCAGGGTGTATAGGGTCGAAGTGTGGATTTGTGGAGGTAGATTATCGATTTGTTGATGGATAGAGTTATATGGATGATTGAATATGCTAAGGTTGCCGATGATGATATTGCTTGATTTATGTGTATTGAAGTTATCGGTGAGTTGCGAATCGAAACTGGAAATCCCGGACCGGTGTGTTTAAAAGCTATGTGTTGGGGAAGAAGGAGAGCCGTGCGTAGTGGATTTAGGTTGGAGACCGCATAGCCGTGAGAGAGCTTCGGCATGCGGGCGAAGCCGCGAGGAGCTTCGGCATGCGGACGAAGCGGTGAGGAGCTCAGCATGCGGACGAAGCGATGAGGAGCTTCAGCATGCGGACGAAGCGGTGAGGAGCTTCAGCATGCGGACGAAGCGGTGTAGCTTCAAGATGCGGACGAGCCGTGAGGAGTTTCAGCATGCAAGCGAAGCGCGAGGAGCTTCGGCATGCGGACGAAGCGGTGAGGAGCTCTCAGCATGGACGAAGCAGAGGAGGAGTTTCAGCATGCGGACGAGCAGTGAGGAGCTCGGCATGCGGACGAGCGGTGAGGAGCTCGGCATGCGGACGAGCAGTGAGGAGCTCGGCATGCGGACGAGCAGTGAGTAGCTCGGCATGCGGACGAGCGGTGAGGAGCTCGGCATGCGGACGAGCAGTGAGGAGCTCGGCATGCGGGCGAGCTGCGAGTAGCCCGGCATACGAACGAGCTGCGGATCGATCGATCATCCGAGCGACCGACCGACGAGTTGCGTATCGTTCGGCTATGCGAGCGACCGAGCGACGAGCTTTGGGAGTCGCTCGGCACGCGGGCGAGCAGTGGACGGGCGGTCCTGCGTAGCTCGTCAGATGAGCGAGCGGTTTAGCGTGCGGGCTAGGGCTCACGTCCAGGTCGACCTGTGGCATGCGGTGAACGCCAGCGCACTCCATGGTCGCAACCTTTGCCCTAGTCGTCCGAAGAGGAGTGTTTGAGGCTTTTGGCATTGGGACTTAGGAAATTAACCGATTGAGGTGATTAAGGATTAGATTTGATTTAATTGGTACTGAATTATAGAGATTGAGGTCAATTGTGATTCATAGTGTGACCTAAGTGTCACAAATTGAGACTATTGGAGTTTTAATTGAGATTGCAATAGAGGTTTTGACCCAATGGATAGGAAATTGTTATAGGAAGTATGAATATAGAAAATAGATCGGATCAATTATTGTCGAGCAATTGAGTAAGAAAGTGGAATTGGGCTTAAGGTATCGAAATTGGGATTTAGCACCGAAAATCGTGAACACGCATTGTACATCATTTGCACCGAGACATATGCATTCTTGCATCGCTTTTATCGGGCAATTAGTAATGGGTTGTACTTTCTTCGTTATAGTGGCGCCCGTTGGATCATCGCTCCACGGACATTGCCGGGACTTCGTGCAATAGCTCGAAGTTACAAAGTGAGTAACCTAGTTGGTTTCTCAAATTCTTGATTGTCTAAATGCTCACCGTATGAATTCATCAAATGAATGTGATTGAATTGTATGCTTTTCTTTGTCGAACGGACCGCTACATGACACCGAAAATTGCATGATTATTGAAATATACATGATCAAACTGTATGTTCTCACCGTATTGAATCGACTCAGATAACCATCAAATCTATGAGTGAATCAGACATATCGAAAAGAGTACGATTGAAGTGTGTGCGTTTACTATATTGAATTGGATTACTGAATGACACTGAGAACTGTAACACTGGGCTTTATAGCCATATATCGCATGTTATCAATCATCAATAATCAACATCGCATTGCACGATCAATGCATGATCGATAAAGGACGTGACCCAAGTTGCTAATATCACCGAAAAGAGCCAAGAGCTCATTATCGCATCGACGCCTAGCCCGAGGGGAGAAATCCCAGACGCGGCCCCATCGATCACTTTATCGCATCGACTTGCCTAGCCCGAGGGGAGAAATCTCGACGCGCCCCATCGATCACCGATCGAGCACTGGGCACGACAATCAATAACCGAAAAGAGTCTCATATGCATTGCATACTATATTGAATGTCCGAAATGACCGTATGATTACCGTGAATGACCGTGATTGTTCATCGCAAATTATCAGTGAATGAATGACCAATTGTGGCAATGATCGATTGCGTGTTGACATGATTTATCAGAATTGCTGCATGATACCGCGAACCGTGATGTAACATCAGTAAATCGTTATGTATGATTACCATAGATCGTTAATAGACTATCATGAATCAGTGAGGCCATACCGTAATCTACGGTATGGTATCAGTAATTGGTTATCACCGTGAATTGTATATAATATCAGAATCGCTTATCATCAGAAATCGTTATATAGTCTTGTATAATGTTATACGACATCGTTAATTGACTACTATCAGATTGCGCTATACGCGATACGCGTAATGCATGATTTGAGTGAATCATCGATGATGGTTTCTCATTGAGTTCGCAAACTCACCCAACATTGCAACTTTTTTGTGGATTGAAGAGTACCCGCCGCATTTAACGGAGTATGTCTCGCATTGAGTCTGGAGACTAGGGTCGGGATCGATTCAGGCGTCTGCATAAGTGTCTTTCCGAGTTGTGTGTGTAAATGAATAATTCGCGCTTTCTACTAAATTGAACTGCTATTTTATAGGGCCCCAGAGTGATAATTGTATAACCGAAATGTGATTACTGAAATTATGTCTTGAGTGAATGTATTCGCTTTTAAAGGGACCCAACTGCTTATTGAATTGCATTTCGATTGATTCTAAAGCGTTAAATAAATTGTGTATTGAGTTTTGTCGAATTGATCGCAGTAGCCTACCATTCTCGTGTGGCGTGGACTCGGATATCACCCACGATATCGGGTTCGGTCCCGCTGGGTTGGGATGCTACATTTAGGTATCGAGCCCGTAAATGCGATTGTACATGGGCTTTCTGAAATTTGTACTGAGTTATATGCATTAAAATCGTAAAGTCGTCACGGCAGACAGTGACAACTGATCCCCAGTCTAGCGTATGAGTCGCATGCATGAGCGTGTATCAGTCGATAAGCGGTCAGAGATAGAGAGGAAATGATAAGACGGTAGAGTGTGATAAAAGGAAGTGGCGATCATCGAAGGATAAGAAAAAGTATATGGTCTGATCTGACAAATGAACATTTAGTGTATCGATATTGATGGATATACGATGATATGCAAAAAGAGAGTGGTACTGAAATATGTGATATGAATATAGACTTGTGGATTGATAGAGGAAATAAAAATATGATAGAAATGACCGAGTTCCAAAGTGTAAAGGGATGAAATGAAATGTTACAATTGGGATTGATTATCGTGATAAGTGTTATAAATAATGATTTATGACCAAGATCGATTACGTTAGTGAGAAATTTAGAATAATGGTAAATCTATGATGTTGATTTTTAAGTGTGAAAATTCAAGGGTATGATGTAATAACGAAAAGATTGAAAAGTAAGATAATGATACGGAGAAATGAAACAGATGTTCCGGTTTAATTGCTCTGATTATATGGATGTGTGATTGATCTATATGGGATATTGTGCATAGTTGGAATTGAGTTTCTAGGTATTGAGAATGACCGATAAGACATGTGACAACCGTGATGTCAAGAATTTCATGAGTAAAATCGATGAATGAAAGTAAATGGTGATCAATGAAAGGACAATAGAGAGTTAAATCTAAAATGAAGGATTCTAATCTGAGTTGAGACTCAACTGTCAGAGATAAAATCTGTTATTAAGAAAATATGTATTATGCTAATGTAAGGGATCTGAATGTGTAATATGATTTTGCTCATTGAGGAGAATATTGATTCGCAAATAATCGAGTAAAACTGTTCGAAAGTGATGAATGTTTATTCAACCTGTGGAGTGATTTATAGCGGCTTATGTGGAGAAGTTGGTGTAAAGGAACATGTGTCGGAATATATGTATTCGGAATTATTGAGAATTAACTGAGTGCTGGATCTATCCAGAAATGACAAAATGTTTGAGGAAATGTGTGAAAAGTATGACTGATGATTGTGGAAGAGACATTTGGAGAACTGTTCAACAAGTGTTAATTATATTGTTTTAAATTGGTGATGTGGCAATATATAGTGAAATGTCCCAAAAAGGTTATGAGGTAATTAGTTACTATAGTGCAATGTGATTAAACGTATCTAGGGACAAGGATAACGTTGTATATCAGATCGTGATCAATTTTCGAAATTGTGGCGCCTTAAAAAAAAGTGTGGGGCATTAATCGATAGAAAGGTTATGGATATATCCATGGATATGCAAATCAATGATGATCGGATACTTTGGGAATTTGAATGATTTGTAAAAGAGATTAAATGGATTGAAAGTAAATTCAATAGGTATAAGAGTGTTATTCTTGTTGATGGATAATTGTCAAACCGGTAAAAAGAAAGTAATATGAGTTATCGAATTTCAAATAAATTATGTATAAAAGGTACTAGCAAAACAATCGGTGATTCGAAAACGCAAACCTGTATTGGAAAATTCAAATGGAGTCAACTTATGAGAAAATGATATTTATGATCAGATTGTGGAGTGTGTGTTTTACCCACAAAGAGATCATTAGAGAATTTTAAGGAATCGATGAAGTGTTGTGTTTCAACAAGAGTGTACTTGAAGAGAAATCAAAGGTCTAGAGGAGAAATTGAATAGTAAATTGTGGGAATGATTAATGAATGTATTCCGCCGAGGCAATCGTGAGACCGATATCCTCGAGTCCGTTGTGATTGTTTGAACATAGTCAAATACTATAATTGAATTGAGTAAATGATGACAAGGACGTGAATCTGTAATAGGGTCGAGTGATCCCACCATGACTATGAGTCGAATCGTTAAGGAAACTAAAATCGTTATTAAATGGCCTCTGCGTGACCATCGTGAAACTAGATTGGTAGAGTGGTTTAAAACCTAAAGATGGTCCTGACTGATAAAATGTTTTATGAACTGGATTGGGAAACAGAGTTATGGAATGATAAATGTGTTTCTGGTACTGAATGTTGGAATTTGCGAATACTGATAAGAATATGAGTGAGAATCAGAATAGAGAAGAGTGGATCAATTCTCCTGTCCTCTTGATTCGCTGTATATGAAATTTCGAGGACGAAATTTTTATAAGGAGGGGTGAATTGTAACATCCTATTACTGTCAGTAAGGGTATTATGGTAATACTGGACCGATCGATAGGTCATCTCAGATTTACCGATCGAGCATGCTATCGCCTCTAATTATAGAGGAACAGTCTCATCGATATGCATAGTCATTTATTCATAGTACATGCATTTATGATTTTTCGGTATTTCATCAGAATTGGAATTTCTTCAATTGACCGGTATGTGAATTGATCGACTTGTGAACTGATCGAATCGACCGAATATGATTAATTGAGAATTAGGGTTATTAGGTCCAAATGACTGATTTAAAATAGTTTAAGTGTAATTGGAAATTAATAGTGGGTTATAGGAAATTTTGGGGAAATTCGGGAGAAAATGCCCGGACCGGAAATATTTGAGAGATCGATCGATCGATCAGATAGTCTCGAAAGAATGGTCCGATGGCAATGGAAAATTTAGAGTTATACTGTTAAGAAATAAATATGATGAGTTCTTGAAATTTAGAGACCAAATTTGGACCGACTTGAGACTTAGGTCTATAAATACTAGGTTTGAGGAATTTGGGAAAACACCTAAGGCAATTTCACGCTTTCTTCTTCCCCATCAGGACTTCATGATTTCCTCCCATTGGTAAGGATTCCTCGATTTTCTTTATGGATTCTTTCCTCGAGACGAGGTTAATCGATTGACCGTTATCGGTGAAGGTTAGAGGCTCTGGGATTAGTGAATCGCTGAGCTTGAAGGATTTTAGGTTTTGGAGGATTTTGAGGAACCGTAGCTTGATCTGTGATTTGGTAAGTTTTAAGAGCTTTGATGTTGTTATGGATGATTCTTCTGTGTATTTATGGCATTTATTATATTTGACCGGTAGTGGGAGTGTTTATGGATGGGTTTTGTTATTGATGATTGTCGCAGGAGTGTATAGGGTCGAAGTGTGGATTTGTGGAGGTAGATTATCGATTTGTTGATGGATAGAGTTATATGGATGATTGAATATGCTAAGGTTGCCGATGATGATATTGCTTGATTTATGTGTATTGAGTTATTGGTGAGTTGCGAATCGAAAACTGGAAATCTCGGATCGTGTGTTTAAAAGCTATGTGTTGGGGAAGAAGGAGAGCATGCGTAGTGGATTTAGGTTGGAGACCGCATAGCTTCGTGAGGAGTTTCGGCATGCGGCGAAGCGCGAGGAGCTCGGCATGCGACGAAGCGTGAGGAGCTCTCAGCATGCGGACGAAGCGAAGGAGGAGCTTCAGCATGCGACGAAGCGGTGAGGAGCTCGGCATGCGGACGAAGCAAGTGAGTAGCTCGGCATGCGGACGAGCCGTGAGGAGCTCGGCATGCGGGCGAGCCGTGAGGAGCTTCGGCATGCGGACGAAAGCAAGGAGGAGCTTCGGCATGCGGACGAGCCGTGAGGAGCTTCAGCATGCGGACGAAGCGGTGAGGAGCTTCAGATGCGACGAAGCAATGAGGAGCTTCGGCATGCGGACCAGCGGTGAGTAGCTCGGCATGCGGACGAAGCGGTGAGGAGCTTCGGCATGCGGACGAAAGCAATGAGGAGCTTCGGCATGCGGGCGAAGCTGCGAGTAGCCCGATACTGACGAGCTGCGGATCGATCGATCATCCGAGCGACCGACCGACGAAGTCACAGATCGTTCGGCTATCTGCGAAATAATCGAGCGACGAGCTTGGGAGTCGCCGCACGCTGGCTAGCAAGTGACGGGCGGTCTGCGTAGCTCGCCGATGAGCGAGCGGTTTAGCGTCGGGCTAGGGCTCACGCCCAGTCGACTGTGGCACGCGGTGAACGCCAGCGCACTCCATGGTCGCAACCTTGCCCTAGTCGTCCAAGAGGAGTGTTTGAGGCTTTTGGCATTGGGACTTAGGAAATTAACCGATTGAGGTGATTAAGGATTAGATTTGATTTAATTGGTATCAATTATAGAGATTGAGGCCAATTGTGATTCATAGTGTGACCTAAGTGTCACAAATTGAGACTATTGGAGTTTTAATTGAGATTGCAATAGAGGTTTTGACCCAATGGATAGGAAATTGTTATAGGAAGTATGAATATAGAAAATAGGACTGGATCAATTATTGTCGAGCAATTGAGTAAGAAAGTGGAATTGGGCTTAAGGTATCGAAATTGGGATTTAGCACCGAAAATCGTGAACACGCATTGTACATCATTTGCAGACCGAGACATATGCATTCTTGTCGCTTTTTATTGGGCAATTAGTAATGGGTTGTACTTTCTCGTTATAGTGGCGCCGTTGGATCATCGCTCCACGGACATTCTTTGGGACTTCGAGCAATAGCTCGAAGTTACAAAGAGTAACCTAGTTGGTTTCTCAAATTCTTGATTGTCTAAATGCTCACCGTATGAATTCTCAAATGAATGTGATTGAATTGTATGCTTTCTTTGTCGAACGGACCGCTACATGACACCGAAAATTGCATGATTATTGAAATATACATGATCAAACCGTATGTTCTCACCGTATTGAATCGACTCTTCAGATAACCACTCAAATCTATGAGTGAATCAGATTATTCTCAAAAGAGTACGATTGAAGTGTGCGTTTACTATATTGAATTGATTACCGAATGACACCGAGAATCAGAACACCGGGCTTTATAGCCATATATCGCATGTTATCAAATCATCGAATAATCGAACATCGCATTGCACGATCAATGCATGATCGAGAAAGGACGTGACCCAAGTTGCTAATATCACTTAAAAGAGCCAAGAGCTCATTCTCGCATCGACGCCTAGCCCGAGGGGAGAAATCACGACGCGTCCCGATCGATCATTCTTTATCGCATCGACCGCCTAGCCCGAGGGGAGAAATCACGACGCGTCCCAATCGATCACCGATCGAGCACTTGGGCACGACATCAATAATCGAAAAGAGTCTCATATGCATTGCATACTATATTGAATGTCCGAAATGACCGTATGATTACCGTGAATGACCGTGATTGTTCATCGCAAATTATTGTGAATGAATGATGAATTGTGGCAATGATCGATTGCGTGTTGACATGATTTATCAGAATTGCCGCATGATACCGCGAACCGTGATGTAACATCAGAATCGTTATGTATGATTACCATAGATCGTTAATAGACTCATCGTGGAATCGTGAGGCCATACCGTAATCTACGGTATGGTACTCGAATTGGTTATCACCGTGAATTGTATATAATATCAGAATCGCTTATCATCGTAAACGTTATATAGTCTCAGTATAATGTTATACGACATCGTTAATCGACTACTATCAGATTGTGCTATATACGCGATACGCGTAATGCATGATTTGAGTGAATCATCGATGATGGTTTCTCATTGAGTTCGCAAACTCACCCAACATTGCAACTATTTTTCGTGGATTGAAGAGTACCCGCCGATTTAACGGGAGTATGTCTCACGCATTGAGTCGGAGACTAGGGTCGGGATCAATTCGCCTCGCATAAGTGTCTTTCCGAGTTGTGTGTGTAAATGAATAATTCCGCTTTCTACTAAATTGAACTGCTATTTTATAGGCCCCCAGTGATAATTGTATAACCGAAATGTGATTACCGAAATTGTGTCTTGAGTGAATGTATTCGCTTTTAAAGGGACCCAACTGCTTATTGAATTGTGCATTTCTGATTGATTCTAAAGCGTTAAATAAATTGTGTATTGAGTTTTGTACTGAAATTGACTGCTGTAGCCTACCATTCTCGTGTGGCGTGGACTCGGATATCACCCACGATATCGGGTTCGGGTCCTGCGGGGTTGGGATGCTACAATTTAAGGTAAGAGAAGATTTTGATCTTTGAATTTTTAAAGGGATTTTAGTTTAGATAGCTTGAAAATGTTATGGGTTTGAGTTTTCTAAAGTTAATTTTGGTGATTATGACTTATGTGATGTTTAATTTTGGATGATTATGAATTAGGGATTTTGTTATGAATTAAGGAATTTAAGAGAAGTAATAGAGAAATTGAGGCTTTGAACAAGTTCCAAGCATGGAAATGAGGTGAGTACCATGTTTATATTTTGAAATATAAGCTATGTATGTGTTTTTGAAAAATGAAGAAAGTGAAAGGGTTTTTAAATTATTATTCTCGAATGATTAAATTCCTAGCTTTTGGAATGATTTTAGAAATTGTTATAATGGTACATTCATTATTTGGAATGATTTAAGAAATTGCAATAATTATTGAATTCATTATTTTTCGAATGATTTGAATAATTTGAGAAATATCTATAATTGATGATTTCATTGTTTTGAATGAATAGGATTTTGTTTGACTTATGATTTTGATAAATTGCAAAATTGTTGCGGTCTTGGGTGCTTGAATGATTGAGAATTTGATATGTGAATTTGTGTGACATTGTGACATTATGTTTGAATATGATATGACATGATATGAAAATCAAGTTTTGAAATATGCCTTTGGGCAGTCCGATTTTCAAGTGTGAATTGTCTGCTATGTGGGTTTGTGTAACACCCCACTCCCGCGAGACCCGAACCCGACATCGACGGTGATATCCGAGCCCGCGACCCGAGAGGGTGGTATGCTAGAGCGATCAATGCAAGATAAAACTCATTATGATTTTTTTTGAAACAATGAAAAGCGCTGAATTAAGAATAAACGATTCAGCCCGTGATACGAAAACCCATTTCACTCATACACTTTATCAAAGATCACTTTTCAAACAATATTTATCAATTAGGGCCCTCGGCCCTCAAACAATTCAGTACTATTTTTGCGGAATATAAATTTACACATAAGTCAAAATAACACAAATGCAGACGTGAACTGATCCCGACATCGAACACCGACTCTCTTCTAGTAATCATACTCCCGGTTCACTAACGGGGTACTCTTCAATTCCTGAAAAATATTTGCAATGTTGGGTGAGTTTGCGAACTCAGTGAGAAACCATCATCGATGGTTCACCCAACTCATGCATATACACAATACACATCATATCATATATATTAACACATTCATATAATCACATGCATTCAATTTCACATTTATAAGGCGTTTCGCCTTTAACACAATTCAAGTTCAATTGTTTGTATATACAATGCACATGTGACACTTTTCATTTTCATTTCGTTGTTGTGACCGTGCGCCTGAAACTATCCCAGTGACGGGCACATTGCGTTGAGCCAGTGGCTCTGAAACATTGGGCTTAAAGCCCTAATACATTGAGCCTGAGGCTCTGAATACGTTGGACCTGAGGTCCTGTGCATTGAGCTTAAAGCTCTCATATACGTTGGGCGTGATATGCCCTGATACGGTGGCTGCTTCGGTCACAACTGCCTTTATCTGATCATACCAATATGCATGAATGCATATGTTCCAATTTCCATTTACATTTCATGTCATTTCCTATTCCTTTAGTCCGATATGTCAATCATATCATTTTCAATTTATTGCATTGATGCATCATAATCATTTACACATAATAGCACTTCAATATCACATTTTCAATATTTCGGACACCCATGGTCCGAAATCAATCAAAATCCAAATCAATCACATATCCATTCGTTATCTCCGCATGGCATTTATGCGTAAAATTAAACACGTAAAGGCTGAGAAACCAACTAGGTTACTCACCTGTACTTTCGAGCTAATATCTGGAAGTCTCAGTAACGTCAGTAGATCGACGCTCCAAATGTGCCTCTATAATAATCAGAAAATATACTCATTACCTCTTGTCCAATCAGAACTATTTAATAATGCATATGAAGCAATTTGCAGGTGCACAATGCATGTTCATGATATTCCCGGCCCTAATCCCTTTTTTTCTATTAGAAAATTGCCTAAAAATTAGAAACCTATCATGCGTTGACGGAGCGCAATTGCACTCTATAGGTCCCCAATTAAACAAAAAAAGGATTAAAGGCTTCATACTCGGGCCACGTCAATCTTCCGTCCAAAAATTCCCAATTTCTCACAAAATGAAATTAAATGTTCTACGAATCCGATGCCTCAAGAATCAGGTCAATCGGACGTCGAACGGAAAAGAAATTGACAAAAGAATCACCAAATACCAAATAATCAAATAATAATAAATAAGAAAAACCAGCCTCGCAGGGGCGAGGCGTCGCCCTCGCGAGGCCGACTGATCTGGCCTCGTCGCTAGGGCGAGGCGTCGTCCTAGCGATGTCGTCTATCCGAGCCTCGTTGCTAGGGCGAGGCGTCGCCCTAGCAACCGGGCGTGATTTCACATTCTCATTCCCTTTTTTTTCCTGATTTCTAATCCAACTTCCAACATCCATAGCTCTTAGCACACAATTCAGAAAAATACAAATCATACCTTGTTGGAAAGATCATAAAAACCTCTACAATTCTCAAGAAGACCATAAAAATCAATTTCACCCCTAAGGGTGTCAAAAATCCCTTCAAAGTAACTGCCTACACAATCACTTCCCAAAACAGAACAGTCATTGGAAATTCACTATCTTTCATTCGAGGTAGTCAAAAATTATGCAATAAATATACTCATCAAGATCACAATGTTATCTACAACTTTCATGAAACAACCCAAATTGCAATTCCCTTGCTAACTAGGTCAATTAATTCATTCAATGTTACTTTCCCTGAAATCATTCAATTTGAGCAGTAAACTTATAACAAGCATAACTCCCAGTACACAAGTCAGAAAAATCAGAACTTTATATCCTTGAAAATATAAATCCTCAAACTTCAATTCTTCCTGAAATAACCAAACTCCAATTCAGCCTCTAACAGTTTCAAATCTGTTATGCAAGTTTTTGACCTAATCACCACTTAACATCTTAATGTAGGTTCAGATTTTGAAATTGCATATCTCCCACATCTGATTGCCAAAAAGTATAAGCCATATATCATTTTCAAGATCAATGTGTCATCTAGAACTCTTCAGTACATTTCAAACTCCAATTCAATTCACAAAAATTACTAAAATTGCTTCCAAGCCAAATGCTCACAAATCAGACACAACAGCTAGATTTCATCACAATGCTCAAAACCAGTCAATAGAAAACAGTTCATATCTCTCAATATACAACTCAAAAAATAACAAGATCAGTGGAAATGGAAAGCTAACTCAATATGTTTCAACTTTCATGAAGACCATTTTCCCTAATTCCATATCAATTAATTTAGAAAAATCACCAAAGTAATCAGGTCATATATGCGGGTACTGTTCACAGACCCTAAAAACAGAAACTTTCCATGTAGAAATTCGACCCTCTAGGATTACAATTTAACAACACCTAATTCACACTAAATTGAAGCCAACATCCCAAAGTTTACTTAGGCACAAACCTCACCTCATTTGCTCCCCTACACAATTAGTTATGATCAAAACATTCCAATAGGTCAAAGATTCATTTTCCAGCTTTCAACATTAACCTAACTCCTATCACTTCTAATATCAATAACACTTCACTAAGCACCCATTTATACTACTAATTCAACCACAAACTAATCACAACATTGACTTATATAACTAACCAAACTTTGACAGCACAAACCTACACAATTTCCATACTTTGTTACCATGTATTAAGCATCATAAACATCATTAATAACATCACCTTCCCATTCTTTAACTACCATAACCAATTCCTTCACACAAGCATACATTAAACCCATTCAAACCTACCACTTCCATGATCACATACATGCTCAAAGGAATCCCATGCATGCTTCTAACTACCAAAAGAAGGAAAACAAACACAACTCTTACCTTAATCAAGTTCAAGCTATCAATTCTCCACAACTTCAAGTTCACACTTCTTCTTCTTCAATCCTCACCCACGATTTTTATAAGCATCTTAACAATATCATTAATTCAAGGTCTAAGCTTGGTCTTGGCTGTGACTAGTGAGGAAGCAAGCAAATAACAAGTAGAACTTATTTGGGAGGAGAAGGAAATCGTCAAAGGAAGAGAACACAATGAAGGGAATGCAAGTTTCGGATGAGAAGAGAATGGCTTTCCAAAATGAGTTTTTTTAAGAATTTCCTAGGAGAAATTTCGAGAATCATGGAAGAATAAGACAAAGTCATAATATAGGACACTTGGCTCTTCCATTTAATGAAGAAAAAGACAAAATTAAGTAATTAAACCATTTAAATAATAAAAAAAAACATAATCCTAATTAATCTTTCATCCCACTAATGCTAATGGCTCTCTAACAATTCTCAAAATAATATATCCAAAAGACAAGATCATTTGGTCGCAATTTTCGCCAATAGAAAATCGAATTTGCTCGCTAATCATAATTTTTTTCGGTCCGGAAATTTCTGAAAATTTTCCCGAATCATTTTTTTGAAAATTACCTAAATTGCCCAAAATTGTAAAACATATGACAGTCCACTCCCAATAATTTTTCAAACACGAAAACCACATTTTCCACAACAAAAACACATTTAGGCCATTTACCGGCGATTTTGCCGGTCCGGAAATTTTCTCCGGATAATTCCAGAAAAATTCTCATAAATCCCTGAAAATGTAAAACACTCAATGGCGCACTCCATATAATTTTCCAAGTACAATTATCTCATAAATTTCACAAAAGATCTCAATTTGAAACCTAAGCCGGAAAACGTCATGAATGCATGTTTATCATGTGCAAGTGCAACAAACCATCAATCATAGAGACGATATGCTGTATGTGCATGCCGAGATATAATTTAATACTCCTAACCCGACCCAATTTACTAAAATACCCTTCCAATCGGAGATGGGATGTTACAATTCTCCCCTCCTAATAAAAATTTCGTCCGCGAAATTTCATATACGGTTGATCAGGAAGGCAGGGGAGTCTTTTCAATTAATACCCTCTGTTTCCCACTGATTTCACTACACAACCAAATTCTGTCAATTAACGGAGATCAAAACAACCAATTACTCTTTTTCCTTTCTCAAACTTTACATGATTTTACTGCTTTCTCATGATTACGCGCAATTCGTCACTTTCAATATCAAACACATATATATCGGATCCTAACAATATTTCCTAATTCTAGCTATGAAACACGTTATGAACCTGAATCATCTTTTAGGTTTTAGCCTAACTTACCAATCCATAATGCTATTCACACCACAGTCGCATAGAAGCCACTTATCACGAATTCAATTTTCTGTAATTACACCTTTATTTCCATCCAAGTACATTTTGGCCGAGGCGATACACTTCAAAATATTTCATTTATCGCTAATTAGATTTCGTTATTATCAAACCACAAATCTCATGAGATTTATAACCTCAGTGTGAATCATTTTAACTCACTGTCACCACCTTAAATTACTTAGCCTATCACTGTATTGCACTAATTACATCGTATAGGGATAACGACTCCTTTTTGGCAGTAAGACCCCTTATACACTTTTCGAATGGTGACACCAATATAATGATTGACATGCCATAATCCCTTTGCACTATACATCAATCTCATATCCCAACAAAATCCAAAAATACCTGTTGTTTAATCACACATGTCATCGTTCACTTTGACAGACTATAACATCAATTGCTTTTCCACAATACTTTTATTAGAACATAACACTTCGATTGTTTCTTGTGCTTTCTCGAACCATTCACTTATAATCATTTGATTTCTCATTCTAACCTTTCAATTACTCTTTCAATACGCTCTTGCTAGAACATAAAGCTTCAATCATTCCTTAAGTTTTCATTAACAGTTCCCGTAATGAGTTTCACCCATATTTCTTAATTTGAACTATACCTATCACTTTCCTCAACAATTGGAATTATCTTCAGTTCTTCGATACGGTTTACAATTTCTACATCCTCACTTCGGGTTTTACCAATCCGTTTTGATGCACACCTACTTTAAAATTCCCATAGCTAATAATACTTTCTTATGCCCCATTTTGTCAGTTCGACTATTAACACTCAATAATACACTAGATTTGATATCCTTATTACCCTTATTACCCGAATTTTGATCTTCTGCAATTGAATTTATTTATCTATTTATTTATTTCTTTGCTCAATCCCTTGAATTGCATCATTAGCTTAGTTTGGAGTAATTAGCCGCTTAATCCTTTTTAAATCATTTAAATGCACGAAATAACTCAATCGTTATCGATTTGCATATTCATAGACATCTCCAAACTATTTCTGTACTATCAATGTCTCCAAGATTTTAGGCCACACTCAGTATAACAAATTTCAAATCATCAATCATAATACCGCCCATGGAATTATATTTGTCTCAAGGTGCATAAAATAGATCACATCATAGCCTTTACTGGAACACTTCAATATATATAGTAAATTCTCCAAATGTCTCCTTTGTGATCATCAGTCATAACATTCACACGTTTTCCTCAAATATTCTTGTCAATTTACTAAAACCAGAGAATCTTTGACAATTTCCAAACGTATCCAGCATTCCGTTAGTTCTAATTAATTTCAAATTCCGCATACACATATATTTTGAACTTTCGCATTTTATCAATACCTATATCTTTATTAATTCTCCCAATATACCAAGTTCGTATACTAATTCATCCCTTATTCATTCAATCAGGTTAAGATTCACTCTTATGAGACTTACATGCTCACCAATTTCCTCAACTATACCAATTCATCTATTTCTTATGCGTATATCCATTATCCACTCCAAACACAATTGAGACATGTTCCTTTTCAATAATACAATAAACTTCTTATACCCATATTTGATTTATATAACTCTTTAATTATCGAACGTTTCCAATGAGGAACAATTTTCTTATAATTTTCTCAGCATAACATATTCTGCCATATGTTCCTTACCTTAATTTCTCGACATAACTCAATTTATTCGTGATAGATCACTCACTGACTTGAATAAACAATCGTTATATCGATCTCTTACTTTCAGAACATAATTAAACAAAGTATACACGAACTTTTAATCCCCTCAAATTCGCAATTAATATTTCTTTAATATTCAGTACTTCTCTTACATAATCAGAGTCATCTCATTAACGTAATGTACACTTTTTCAGTAGCATATTTTATCTCTTACGATTGAGTCTCTGCTAGATTTAATACAGTGCAGTTACTCTTGATACTTCACAAAGATAAATCTCTGAAGGGCACTTAAACAATTTCTTTTCCTCTACAATCTTGCCATACATCACCATAATCATCACATCTTATCTGACAATATATATCTACATTCCCATCAATTTGCCCGTTAATAGCTCATACTGCTAAGAACACCTTAATTGCATTTAATTCTCGATAACCATTCTCTTATTGGTACCAATTCTCGATCATGGGGACCTTACTATATTCATGTCCCTCTTTTTATTCCCTCAAGCTCATTACCAATGCAAACATCTTTAACTGTCTCACTTCTTTCTCAATTAATCAGTACAAGTATTCTCATGCCTTACTCTAACTCATTTTTCACTTGAGCTACTGGCATTTTAATCAGAGCTTATGTAATAGGCCACCAATTATCCATTAACTCATCAATTGCAGCTTAACATTTTCACTTACCATGGGGCGCCCATAATCAGGTGTGCATTTACTTAGACAGATCAATTTAAACCCGAACAACTTTTTCATCTACCAATTTCATTGTCTTACATTTCAATATTTTCATTATTGCATTATACCCATATATTTCCGCACTCAAATGAATATCACAGATATGAAATCATTCTTGATTTTGCACTTAATATCTTTTGACTCCAAATCACCAATCCTTATTTATAACTCTTATTACGGTAATCAATCCCAATTGTAACTTCTCTATATCATAGAGAAGTTACAACACTTTATTTTCATTACCTTATACACTAGAAATCTTACCATTATCACATCTCTATTTTCTTCTATTAATTCACAACTATAATCTTTATTTCAAACTCACAGTCAAGGATATACCCCATATCACACTAATAGTATATTTCACAAGATATCCATCAATACCAGTACACTAAATATTCATCTGTCTGATCGAACCATACACTTTTTCTTATTTTGCGATATCAATTACTTCCTTTTCTCACATTCTAACACATTATCCTTTTTCTCATCTTTTCTAACCGCTTAAACGACTAAGACATACTTATGCCTACGACTCACATACTACACTGGGGATCAATTGTCATTGTCTGCCGTGACATGACTTAAATGCACGTAACTTGACACTTCTCCTTTTTTTTCAGAAAGCCCATGTAAGATTGTACTTCTGGGCTCTGATACCACAAATGTAGCACCCCACTCCCGCGAGACCCGAACCCGAAATCGACGGTGATATCCGAGCCAGCAACCCGCGAGGGTGGTATGCTAGAGCAGTCAATGCAGTGTAAAAACTCATTATGATTTTTTTTTGAAACAGTCGAGTGCGCGGAATTAAGAATAAACGATTCGGGCCCGTGATACGAAAACCCATTTTAGTCATACACTTTATCAAAGATCACTTTTCAAACAATATTTATCAATTAGGGCCCTCAAACAATTCAATACTATTTTTGCGAAATATAAATTTACACATAAGTCAAAATAACACAAATGCAGACGTGAAATGATCCCGACATCGAACACCGACTCTCTTGTAGTAATCATACTCCTGGTTCACTAACGGGGTACTCTTCAATTCCTGAAAAATATTTGCAATGTTGGGTGAGTTTGCGAACTCAGTGAGAAACCATCATCGATGGTTCACCCAACTCATGCATATACACAATACACATCATATCATATATATTAACACATTCATATAATCACATGCATTCAATTTCACATTTATAAGGCGTTTCGCCTTTAACACAATTCATGTTCAATTGTTTGTATATACAATGCACATGTGACACTTTTCATTTTCATTTCGTTGTTGTGGACTGCGCTTACCAAACCGTCCCAAAGAACGGCACATTGCGCTGAGCCGGTGGCTTCAAACATTGGGCTTAAAGCCCTAATACATCGAGCCCGAGGCTCAATACGTTGGACCCGAGGTCCCGTGCGTTGAGCTTAAAGCTCTCATATACGTTAGGCGTGATATGCCCCGATACGGTGGTCGCTCCGGTCACAATCGCTTTTCTCGATCATACCAATATGCATGAATGCATATGTTCCAATTTCTATTTACATTTCATGCCATTTTATTCCTTCTACCTTTGGTCCGTATGTCAATCATATCATTTTCAATTTATTGCATTGATGCATCATAATCATTTACACATAATAGCACTTCAATATCACATTTTCAATATTTCTACACCCACGGTCCAAATCAATCAAAATCCAAATCAATCACATATCCATCTCATTATCTCCGCATGGCATTTATGCGTAAAATTAAACACATAAAGGCTGAGAAACCAACTAGGTTACTCACCTGTACTTCCGAGCTAATATCTGGAAGTCTCAGTAACGTCGGTAGATCGACGCTCCAAATGTGCCTCTATAATAATCAGAAAATATACTCATTACCTCTTGTCCAATCAGAACTATTTAATAATGCATATAAAGCAATTTGCAGGTGCACAATGCATGTTCATGATATTCCCGGCCCTAATCCCTTTTTTTCTATTAGAAAAATTCGTCTAAAAGTTAGAAACATATTGGCGTTGACGGAGCGCAATTCGTACCTCTATAGGTCCCCAATTAAACAAAACAGTGATTAAAGGCTCCGTTATCCGGGACCACGTCAATTTTCAGTCCAAAAATTTCCAATTTCTCACAAAATGAAATTAAATGTTCTACGAATCCGATGCCTAAAGAATCAGGTCAATCGGACGTCGGACGGAAAAGAAATTGACAAAAGAATCACCAAATACCAAATAATCAAATAATAATAAATAAGAAAAATCAGCCTCATGAGGCGGCGTCGCTCATGAGGCCGACTGATCATGCCTTGTCGCTAGGGCGAGGCGTCGCCCTAGCGATGTCGTCCATCCGAGCCTCGTTGCTAGGGCGAGGCGTCGCCCTAGCAACCGGGCGTGATTCCACATTCTCATTCCATTTTTTTTCCTGATTTCTAATCCAACTTCCAACATCCATAGCTCTTAGCACACAATTCAGAAAAATACAAATCATACCTTGTTGGAAAGATCATAAAAACCTCTAAAATTCTCAAGAAGACCATAAAAATCAATTTCACCCATAAGGGTGTCAAAAATCCCTTCAAAGCAACTGCCTACACAATCACTTCCCAAAACAGAACAGTCATTGGAAATTCACTATCTTTCATTCGAGGTAGTCAAAAATTATGCAATAAATATACTCATCTAGATCACAATGTTATCTACAACTTTCACAAAACAACCCAAATTGCAATTCCCTTTCTAACTAGGTCAATTAATTCATTCAATGTTACTTTCCCTGAAATCATTCAATTTGAGCAGTAAACTTATAACAAGCATAACTCCCAGTACACAAGTCAGAAAAATCAGAACTTTATATCCCTGAAAATATAAATCCTCAAACTTCAATTCTTCCTGAAATAACCAAACTCCAATTCAGCCTCTAACAGTTTCAAATCTGTTATGCAAGTTTCTGACCTAATCAGCACTTAACATCACAATGTAGGTTCAGATTTTGAAATTGCATATCTCCCACATCTGATTGCCAAAAAGTATAAGCCATATATCATTTTCAAGATCAATGTGTCATCTAGAACTCTTCAGTACATTTCAAACTCCAATTCAATTCACAAAAATTACTAAAATTGCTTCCAAGCCAAATGCTCACAAATCAGACACAACAGCTAGATTTCATCACAATGCTCAAAACCAGTCAATAGAAAACAGTTCATATCTCTCAATATACAACTCGAAAAACAACAAGATCAGTGGAAATGGAAAGCTAACTCAATATTCTTCAACTTTCATGAAGACCATTTTCCCTAATTCCATATCAATTAATTTAGAAAAATCACCAAAGTAATCAGGTCATATATGCGGGTACTGTTCACAGACCCTAAAAACAGAAACTTTCCATGTAGAAATTCGACCCTCTAGGATTACAATTTAACAACACCTAATTCACACTAAATTGAAGCCAACATCCCAAAGTTTACTTGGGCACAAACCTCACCTCATTTGCTCCCCTACACAATTAGTTATGATCAAAACATTCCAATAGGTCAAAGATTCATTTTCCAGCTTTCAACATTAACCTAACTCCTATCATTTCTAATATCAATAACACTTCACTAAGCACCCATTTATACTACTAATTCAACCACAAACTAATCACAACATTGACTTATATAACTAACCAAACTTTGACAGCACAAACCTACACAATTTCCATACTTTGTTACCATGTATTAAGCATCATAAACATCATTAATAACATCACATTCCCATTCTTTAACTACCATAACCAATTCCTTCACACAAGCATACATTAAACCCATTCAAACCTACCACTTCCATGATCACATACATGCTCAAAGGAATCCCATGCATGCTTCTAACTACCAAAAGAAGGAAAACAAACACAACTCTTACCTTAATCAAGTTCAAGCTATCAATTCTCCACAACTTCAAGTTCACACTTCTTCTTCTTCAATCCTCACCCACGATTTTTATAAGCATCTTAACAATATCATCAATTCAAGGTCTAAGCTTAGTCTTGGTTGTGACTAGTGAGGAAGCAAGCAAATAACAAGTAGAACTTATTTGGGAGGAGAAGGAAATCGTCAAAGGAAGAGAACACAATGAAGGGAATGCAAGTTTCGGATGAGAAGAGAATGGCTTTCCAAAATGAGTTTTTTTAAGAATTTCCTAGGAGAAATTTCGGGAATCATGGAAGAATAAGACAAAGTCATAATATAGGACACTTGGCTCTTCCATTTAATGAAGAAAAAGACAAAATTAAGTAATTAAACCATTTATAAAAAAAACATAATCCTAATTAATCTTTCATCCCACTAATGCTAATGGCTCTCTAACAATTCTCAAAATAATATATCCAAAATGACAGTACCATTTGGTCGCAATTTTCGCTACCGAAAATCGACCGGTTTGTCAATTGGCAATTTTTTCCGGTCTGGAAATTTCCGGAAATTTCCCCGAATTATTTTTTTGAAAATTACCTAAATTGCCCAAAATTGTAAAACATATGACAGTCCACTCCCAATAATTTTTCAAACACGAAAACTACATTTTCCACAACAAAAACACATTTAGGCCATTTACCGGCGATTTTGCCGGTCCGGGAATTTTCTCCGGATAATTCCAGAAAAATTTTCATAAATCCCTAAAAATGTAAAACACTCAATGGCGCACTCCATATAATTTTCCAAGTACAATTATCCCATAAATTTCACAAAAGATCTCAATTTGAAACCTAAGCCGGAAAACGTCATGAATGCATGTTTACCATGTGCAAGTGCAACAAACCATCAATCATAGAGGCGATATGATGTATGTGCATGCCGAGATATAATTTAATACTCCTGACCCGACCCAATTTACTAAAATACCCTTCCCATCGGAGATGGGATGTTACAGTTTGGTTAGGTCCCATAAGAGGGTCAAGTGCACTTGTCAGAAGCTTCACCGCTTTCACCACTTAGTGGCATTGGAGCTCCGTTAAGGACTCCCATAAGTTCACTTGAAATGACCGCTATGCGGAAAGGTGTAATACGCTCTGCTCACTATTGTATAAGAAGACGCTATGCGAGAATGTGCGATGACGCTCAGATCTGAACCGACCCAAACCAAATTCTAATATGTTATGTGTGTTATACTGTGATGAATTACATTATGTAAAAATTGTTCATGAATTTTGAAAGAAATAGAGATTTACATGATTTGAAATAGTTCATGAAGTTTGAAAAGTTGAGAATTTTGAGAAATAAGCAACTGATAATTCAACTGTGAAATTTTTATAAAATGACAAAAGTTTTAAAAAAGATTATTTTTACTTATTTTTCGATTTATAAACATGTTATCCACGAGCTGTAAAGCTCACCCCCCTTTCATCCCCATCTCCAGGTATTGAGCAGGATATCGAATGAAAGAAAGCCAAGGCATTTGTTCGATTTTGCTTATCTTGTGTTTTATGTATTTTGTATTTGTGTTATTGGTTTTGTATATAGCTTGGAATACTATTAATGTTTTGTAAGCATTTATTTTATGATGTAAATGAATTATGGAATTGCATATGGAATTATGAATTTGTGTATTGAATTGAGATATGAATGTGATTGAATGTGATATGGGTTCCGAACAGGAGGTCCGATGATACTTGTGATTGAGAATTATTGAAGTGCTTTAGTTATGTATGAGTTTGATTTGCATTTGAATTCCGGACAGGAGGTCCGATGAATTGTGTTGCCGGAATTGAAATATTGAAGTGCTCTTTGTTTATGGCTTGATTGTGTATAGCAATGTGTGAGATGTTTAAAGAAAAATAAGAATTGGTTAGAAGATGAATTATGAGATATGTATGATTGTGAAGGATAAAATAATTGAGTTTTTGAAATTGATAAATTCCAAATGAGAAATTGAAATGGTTTTGAATACTGATGAATAAAAAAAATTATACCGTTTTGGATTAGTTTAGACCGAGTGAGTCTCGAGATTCCAATGCTAGTTTTCCTAAGTTTGCATTCACGGATGTCGGAATCTGAACATTCAGTTGATTGATCGTTTTGTTTTTTTTGTTTCCGAGATTATGTAAATTCGTTCCTTCGATTCCGTTTTATGATTTTTCCGAGCCTTTGGATTTTCTATGGCTCCTTAAGATTTCGATTTCATTTTGTTTCTTTCGCTTTCCGATCCGAATTGGTTTTCATTGATTCTGTTCTTTTGTTTCGTTTTTCGTTCTGTTTTTCATTTTTTTTCCGGTTGGGGTCCGGTTTCAAAATCGGATCCCAACATAAAGCGAATAAACACGGATGAAGAGACGATGAAAATGAAGAGACGCTAATATACATTATGGAAATGAAGATAATGCAAAACCAATAAAAATTCTTTATAATTAAAAGTTGAAAACATCCAAACTCTGCATGTGATGTTTTAATTATTGCACTGTTAATGTTAATAATAATAATTTTAAAAAGCATCATTGTTGAGTAGTACCATTAATAAAAACATATCAAACATTTCGTTAACTTTCTTAATAAGTATCCGTCCCTCTAAACTGACTTTCATTTTAGATAGAAGGGAGTACTATGTATGTTAACTAAATTTACAAAAGCTAAACTTAATATAAAATCTTCTTTAATTTAAGTATGATATAATATTTAATAGTTTTACTAAAATAAATAACATGACATAATATTTTACCGGTAATCCCAAGTAAAAACCTCTTCATGCTTACTTTTTCGTGAAAGTGAAAAATTGAACGTTCCGTCAAATTTGGCGACCCTTGAAATCTAAGTGTAATTATCACGTTTCCTATTTTTTAAATATGATGGGTGATTAATATAATGATAAAAGTGTGGCCAGCCATGAGCCATCCCCACGTTTGGAGCAGTCTTTCATGTTCTCCACGCAAAAACAGACGCAATCAGTACCCCAATCACAGACGTACCTCTTGACCATATCCAACGGTTACAGAGACTTTCTAATCGTTCTGCTACCCAACCCCTAAATAATCTTCCTGTCAACGACTCCACTGGATTACATTAAAAGTCTCTACGCACTACATGCCCTAGCGTTTCTCCATTGCCTTCTTACTGTCTGTGATTCTTCACGGATACTGATATCGGCCATCTTTCCCAAAATACCCTCGCTCTGCTCTCATTATTCCTATCGATGTCCTCTTCTCCTCCGCTTCCCGTGTCCAGCCCCCATCCCACGGCGGCCACTACCACCACCGAGTCCACCCAATTGCAACCATCAATCACCACATCCCTAAAGGCCTTGGCCAGGCGCATCTCAGCGTCCGTCCGCAGCGCGCTCTCGAATCGCCGTCCATGGGGCGAACTCATCGACCGGACCGCCTTCACTAGGCCAGCGTCGCTCTCAGACGCCACAACGCGAGTGCGCAAGAATTTCTCCTATTTCCGTGTCAACTACCTCACTCTACTGGTGATCGTCCTCGCGCTCTCTCTCCTCTCGCATCCGTTCTCTCTCCTCACGCTGGTCTCGCTCCTGGCAGCGTGGCTGTGCCTCTACACGTTCCGACCGTCGGATCAGCCGCTGGTGATATTGGGACGCACGTTCACGGATCGGGAAACACTAGGGATACTGATATTGTTGACAGTGATAGTGGTGTTCCTGACAAGCGTCGGGTCTCTGCTTATATCGGCGACGATGATAGGGCTGGGGATTGTGTGCGTGCACGGAGCGTTTAGAGATCCAGAGGATTTGTTTATGGACGAGCAAGAGGCGTTAGGACCAGGGTTGTTCTCGTTCATCGGAGGGGCCGCTTCCTCAGCCGCGGGACCGGCCATGATGATGTCCCGCGTTTGATCGGTTTTGATGCATTGAAGTTTTACATGTTATTTATTTTTGAGCTAATATGATATTTTAATCATTTATCCGGAAAATGTTCTTGTAGATCTAATTGTTGGAGAACTAATGATCGAGAGATGCGTTGTTTTGGTATTTGTTTGTTTAAACTGATAATTTCATTTAGAACGCTTCATTGTTAAGACATCTTGAATCTGACACGATAGTTGATTATCAATTGAGAAGACCAAAGAGACGTAAAGAAATGTTTTTCTCTTCTATGCTTATCAGGACAGGATTTTGCATATGTAATTCAAGTCCAAAATCAACCCACACGCTTACTTCAATGTAACAGTGCAGAGTTCAATTACAAATAATACAATCAAACAAAAGTGTTTTTAACTGAAGAAGGGAACATCCTGTATTATGCGTGTGTGTTCGTCAACAATAGAGAAATGGAAGTGTCAAACCTAACCAACCAAATCCATTTATGTCAATGTGATTATAATTACATTGAAACTGTCATCTTTGCATCTGAGAAAGACACCGCAAATTACAACTTCATTTCATATGAGACAATTTTTAATGCCTAAGAACTGCCCTCTCTATTTAAATGGCATGGAGAAATGCCATGTGATGCGATGGCGATGGTTGCCAGGCCAGCAGCATCAATTTGAAAGCTCCAAGTATTGTTTTAAGTGCTCTCTTTTTTATCATATCCACTAGTCTCTTCCGCCACCTTTGCCCACACATTTGCGATTTTCTCAGCATATCCCACCTGCATGTTCAATCGCAGTCACATTTCAATGATATAATCAAACACCACATACAGTATTCACCATCATAAGAAATTTCACCAACAAAAAATGCAATACCAAATAGCAGACAAAAACCATCAACCCCAGATCTAGAAATGACATAGAAAACCAGTACTTCTGCAGAATACTCCTCATCTGTTCTTCAACAGAAACTAGGAATCGATATAATAATATTCAACAGCAAAACCCATTCCCACGGGCCTACTTCACTTCTTCAGTAAAACACCAAGTAAGCCCCTTTGAGCTTAGCCATTCTACTTAAGCATGGTTCACATGCAGACGACTATTTCAAAACAAAATTTAGCCACCTTCAGAACTGGAAAAAGTTGCCAATAGTAACCTATCTACTTCACAACTCCCCAATTGAGACACGCTATTCTTTGATATCAGACATTATTGGAACTCATTTCAAAGCCTAATAAAGTTACCTTTCAGAAATGCTATAAAAATTAGGCCTTGTCAACCACTCTGCTTGTAGTTAAGAGTGTTTAGAAAGCTCTAATAATATTTTGAAACTTGTCAAGTGACGAGGTATTGGCGGTTCTCGTGGAAGGGGATGTTTGTTTAGGACATGAGCTCTATCTAGTACTGACACAACAGAAGTATATCGTTGACAGAGAATTTCTCCCTGCCTACCAGCGCAGAAATAACTACTATCTAAAGAGCTTTAGAGGTGAACAAAAACACTAAGCACGAAGTGCACAAGAAACAGAGCCCAGGTTGGACTCTTTAAACAGACTCAAATCGAGGAGAAATGGTTTGAAGTGAACATTGATGGAAGCATCCTAAGCATATGCGTACAGCATCAAGCATAGTAATAAGGAATGGCAATGGAGAACTTCGTCTTCCAGTTCTCATCAAAATTGGGGACAACAGGAGTCCTAAAAGCAAAGTTTTGAAGGACATTGCAATTGTTTCATATATATTGAAATGGACTCAATTTGGAAGCCGTTAGGTTGCCCAACGCTCACTCAAGTCAAGCTTTTCACTGGATTCTCGAAATGAAGTTATATCAGTAGGTGTATAAATGTAAATTTGTAACATATCTGTAAGAACGATATAATTCCCCAGATAGGTATTATAAAACCTCAGGTTAGAGTAACTCCCTGTTGGTTTCCCCCCTCAGATTAATCTCACTTTCAACATTATTTGTCAAGGGAAGATATGAAAACAAATGTATTATGGTTAAACCAAACCCCACTAAGCGAAAAAGAAAAACAATCTGATTGACCACAGAAAACAAGAAACAGGACTAGTACCTGATTAAGTACAAAACCCTTTAACATGTTTAAAAAATCAGCATGCCTTTCTCTGTCAAGCCTTTCCAATTCAATCCGGTTGTTTTCCTGCAATAAAAATATCTTTGGTTAACAGTCTGAAAAACACGGAAAGGTAAGGGATGGTCAAAGAGATTTTAACAATGCAATTCAAGCTCTAGTGTTACACATGAAAGGTAGAAAGACATATAGAAGAGGTCAATTCACTTAGAATAAAGACTTATTAGCCATAAATTAACAAAGATATGGATATGTCACAAATGCATCTCAACATCTCAAATTCATACCTAGAATTTCATGTATTATATTTCCCAAACCAAAAGGGGGAGTTCTAAATTGTACATAAAAGTGAGCAACTAAAGTAATTATTGACAATGCACATATTGAAGGATTCACCAGAACAAGTATTGGAAAAGGTGAAACGGAAATTAGAGCTTATGAATCCAGCATATCACCAATATTCTATGAAGTACTTGAAGTTCTAAAATTTAACCAACTTGAACTATAACAGGATAGGAATTTGATAGGGTCAAAATTCAAAAGGAAATGTCCCTTATGAAAGGGATTAGCATGAAGAAAAGTTACCTTGATGCGTTCATACTCTCTGATTGCAACATTTTTGGCATCCTCAGTCGCTCTCATGGTTTCTTTTAATTCCTCTATTTTGCGAATCCTTGACTTGTCACCACCAAATATCTTTGATGATGCAGCTTCAAGTTTTTCAGCTCTGGACTCCAAGGCGGATAGCTCGGACAGAAGTGTTTGCACTGTCAATAAAGCACTAGATCTATCCGAGAATGCACCATGAACGGATAGCAAAAGGCCAAGATAATCATGAAGAATATCCTGCCAATTAAAAAGAAAAACCTTAATAACGGAAAGTTTAATCTGAACTTAGGACCCTCAATTACAAACATAAAAAGCCAGCTTGTAGCATTTGTAGCTATGCCCTCTAATAGTTGGACTACAAATCAAGTTCTCAAGTAATAGGAATGCTTTCTATATTTACAATCAGAATCCATAAAGTGGTGCAGACAAGAAAAAGACAATAGAACCTAATGGATAACCAATTTAGGCAACAATTTGCATGGCACATTCAACGTCAGAAACATCTGCAACTGACCAAATGCTTAACAGTTTGTGCATTCAATTCCCGGTAGAATCGGCTCGCTTTAACTGCAGCAGTTGCCACATTTTTCATGTCAGCAGCCCTCGCTCTTTGGGAGTTGAATACAGCTTCTTCATTCTCAAATTTAGTCAATTTAATAAAAGCCAATCCTAACTCTCCCATTGTCTCTCCCATATCTTGTTGTGCCTTCACAATTGATTCAGCCTACAAACAAAGAATTCCCACCACATAACAAATCAAAACAGCAAAATAAAAAGTATTTCAAAACCTCATATCACCAACCATGCCTCCAGTTGACATAAAATTGCAAATTTTACCTGTTGAGAAGCATTGCTGAGTTGCTGCTCAAGATCATGCATCCTCTCCTTTTTCTCCAAAAACTCCTTGTCTTCCTCAACAACAGGCGGCTTTGATCCTCCCCAATCATTAGCCACAGACTGCTTCAACTCCTTAAACAGTCTCAACAAATCTCTCCCTCCTTTCGCAGGCTGCACCACTTCTTGGGGTGCGACCACTGTACTCTCTCCAAACAGCTGTTTTGGCAGCTTCACGGCGCCATCCAGCATCCTGGAAGCCACATCAGTGCTCGTGGGCAATGGCAGCTTCCCTTGTACCTGCAAAAACACCTTCAATTCATCGCTCTGCCTTAACACTGGATGCATTGCGAGCCTCCTCAAGTACTTCTCCAAAGCTACTCTCCTCTGCTCCACGAATTCCTGCTTTTGCATCACCTGGCTCTCCACCACATTCTTGTCCGGTCTTGGTGGGATAAAAAACCCTCGGTACGTTTCCGACAACCGATCAGATAAAGTCACAATGTCTTTAAATCGGCGCCGAACACTAAATTCAGTCCCGTTAAACCCCGGCATATTCGTTCTCGTCGTGATTAGATAGGTCACATATGTATTCCCTCCAGGAACAAGCGAATTCGAAGTTTCTTGCTCTTTCTGAGGATTCGAGACTGTGATTCTGATATACTCGGAGCTGGAAGAAGGTGATCTCGAGAGTGAGAGCGACGAATCAGAAGACTGACTCAAGCTATCCAAGCCGTTGATTTCATTAACGGCGCTCTCATCAAACGGACTAAAAATGACGTCAGTGTAGGCGGGCGGTTCGATGTAGGAAGAGTTATCGGAAGCGTGGTTAGGGTTTCGAAGATCACGATAAGGAGAAGGTGCTAGGAGAGGATCGGAATCGGCAGGAGCCACCAGCATCGGCGGCGAAAGAGGATGATGCGTCTCGGCGAGCGATGACATGGCGCTCCGGTAATCGGCGTTGGTTTTGGGGCTAGTTGCATTGTCGGAGGGATCATCGAGAACAAGATTTTCCATCTCTTCACGGGAGGTGTAGAGGTGGGCTTCTTCGAAGCCCTGGTTCTCCGATCCCATCATCTCCGATTCCAAAATCAACACACAAGCTTAAACTGAAAAACAAAAGAAATCAAAAACAATTTGTACGGTTGAGGATGGGCATAGGATGGGTTGCTTGTTTGGGTTAGAAGGTCAAGCGACGGGTTGAGGCTAACGTGTGCCGAGGGTGGTGATAGGAGATGGGAGAGGACTATGGAAGCATGCGACGCACGTGGCTGCGTGGCAGAGAGGTTTTTGTTTGTCTCATCTCTTCTCTTCTACTTCGAAGCTTTGCTGTTTTCTCAAGAAGTCTTTTACGTTCGATGAGAGACTTGGAAATATCTGGCGTCTGCTTCAGACAATTACATGCGGTCGGAATCAGGCTTCTACGGTGTACTTGCACTACTGTTAAATCTGACCAACATCAGGTTGATTTTAACTCGCCGATCTGATCTTATCTAGGGTCGGCGGAGATTGGCATTAATGAAGTCGTCTGGGCTTGTCAGTCTGGAAATTAAGAAAATGAAAGCAGTGGTCTATAGCCCACTAGAGAATAGCTTATTAGGATAGAAGAAGAACGAGCCCAGGTTGAGAAGTGAGGCAGGTACAGGATCTTATTGAGGTTAGAGTCTTGTTTTGTCCTAGGATCCAAATATCGGCAATGGATTTCCGCAATATAATTATATATTTTGTTGAATTTAAGATTTTTAATATATCATAGTAAAATAAAATAATTTATAATAGAATAAAATATAAATAGATATAATAAAAAAAATATTATTTAAGAGTGATGAAAAATTCATAATATAATATAAAGAAATGTTGTTTAAAAAAGAGTTTATAATATATTATAGTAAAATTTTGTTTATTATTTTACATTTCATCATAAACTTTATAAATCAGGAGTAACATATTTTTACTATTTAGGATAAAACGAATTGTAATATGAAACTTTTCCTTTCTATTTTATTATAAATTATCATCTCAAACAATAAAATAATATCATATATCATTTCATTCTATTATTTACTCAACTAAATATAATCTAACTCTTGGTCACTTTTCTTTGTGATGAATGAGGTGGGTATTGAGGAAGTGGAGGGATTTGTAGTTAGCGTCTCAAAACGATGCCGCATTATTAAAAAAAAGTACATTTTCAATCAGGTTGGATCAGGATTTTTTGGTTAATGAACAAATTGATCAAAAAAGAAACATAGAAGAGGTTGGTTCCTGTTTCCAAACCGAACAAACTCAATAAGTTGCATATCTTGGAATTGTTAGGAATTCACTGGTACTTCATGTCCTCAAGGAAATGGTTCAATTTTTCTTTTTATGGGGACAATGGAACCGATTTATTAAATTTTAAAGGTGTATTTGTAATTGATTGTATCAACCGTGAGGACATTTGGCTTATGTGATGGTTTTAGGAAATCAGTAGAGTACTGAAGATTTAAGGACCCGTAGTTGATTGGCCATTAATACGCTTGAAAAAGAGGTGGATTTTGAAAATTGGGTAGAAGAAACATTTGATCGAGCTTCTGGGACATGGCATTCGTGATATGAGAGTATATGTGTTTGACCTAGTCTCGCTTGAGTATGCTCCCATTTTCCTCTAGTGAATTTATAATGTGTTTATGTCAAAGAGGAGCTTATACGGCTTTGAGAATTAATGGGTCAAAGTTGAATCGTATAATTCTATGATATGTAATTTTTAGTTAAAAGGGATTGCGATTTGATTCTAAAAATTCTCTTATATGGTCTAGAGTAAATGATGAATGGTGTTGGATGTGGGAGCATAGGGGATTTTATATTGTTAGAATAGGGTATCAGTGATTAATGACTTTGTTGAATTTGGGCAATGAGAGACGAGAGCAATTTAATTAAAATTAAATATGGAATCTTCCTATACCTCCCAAAGTTAAGGAATTCATATAAAGGGAAGATCTAATTGTTTGCATATAAAGGATAATTTGTTAAAGAAGAATGTGCAAGTGAACCAGTTTGATGTTGTGTGTTGGGAAAATTATGAAACGATGAATCATATGTACATCTCATATCCTTTTACTCAAGGTTATTGGCTCGTTCTGACTTTTTAAATGGTTGTGATCGCTATAGATTTTCATACTAAGTTATTTTGGTGACATTAGTAATGTGGGTATTTTTTCAATGATGCTCTAAAGGTTATGGCGCAATCAAAATAAGATAATTTGGAGATGAAAATATTTATTTGTGTATAGATTATAGAGAGCTACTTTCTTCTTCTTCTTCTTTTTTGAAGAAACTGAGCGTATTTATTGAGATAAAGTTGCATTACACATTAAAGTGTCTATTAAAAAACCGAGCGGCGTGTCCCAACTAAGCCTATTGGGAAAACTAGTAGCTGATTTAGATAACACGTAGGCTACCATATTTACATGCATTGGAATCCAGTTAAAAGTAAAGGATTGAAAGCCACTAGCAGTTAATTTGCACTCGTCCAGAATAGCTCCCAGCTCATTAATGTCATTTCGTGATCCATGAAATTGCTGCACTAATTGAAGACAATCGGTTTCCACCTCCACGGATGTAAAGCTAGAGTGTATGAACCAAGATAAGACTTCTTTGAAAGCGATAACTTCAGCAATAAGAGGAGTATAATTGGAAGTAAAGAAACAAAAGAGACATTTAATGAACTGACCTCTCGCTCCTCTTATTACTACGCCATATGACATAGTCCCCTGAGAAAACTGAATTGCAACATCAAAATTGCATTTCACATCTCCATCAGTTAGGCCTAACCAATGAGATTTGGCATTGTTCCACTCTTCAAGAAACCTGTTTTAATGTTGCCATAATAACGCTAGGATCTAGTCTTTTTTGCTACCAGATGAAAGAATTTTGGGCTTTTCACAAGCACCACAGTAGTACACAAGTCTGACTTACCACATCTATCTAGTCAGTCAAGAGATCCTGCAATAAAATAAAATAAAATTTGGAGCAATAGGAGATAAATTTAATAACACCCAACATGCTCGAGCTTGGTCACAATCTAGCAAAGCATGAGAAATGGTTTCAGCCTCATCATAATAAGGACTGTGTTCCTCTATGGTCATTACCTCTAGCACAGGAATAATCCCTCTACATGTTCTCCAAAGAAATTCCTTCGTTTTGGGAGGAATTGGTAATGCCACAACTTCTTCCACGGGCGAGTAATCTCCTCAAAAACCTTGGTGTTTAACTATTTAAGGCTGCTCTATAACCTGACCTAACTGAGTAGAAACCATCTTGAATAAAATGCCAAATCAGCTTATCCTAATAGCTTGTCCTTTACAATGGAATGGAAAGTGTTGGGACCCGATCTCGAAACCGGATCCCAACCGAAAACGAAACGAAAATGGTCGAAACCAAAGCAAAATCAAATTGGATAAATCGAATCCGAAGGCAAATCGAATAACAAAAGGTGGAAACAAAGTACCAAGCGGATCAAAAGGCCAAACCAAATGGCAAAAGCGAAATTTAATAATAAAGCGAAAGAAACCGAATCATAAACATAAGGCGGAAACAATCAAAAGCGAAGCGAACATGAATCGAATTATCGTATTGGCTTGGAAACAAAACAACCAAACGATGCTATTGAACTGAAACACAAGTGCCGACATCCGATAACATACACTTAGAAAAACAATCGCGTTGAAAACCTTAAGACTTAACTATCCGAAATTCCATCCGAATCGGTATAAATTTTTTTTCTTTCTTTTCCATTTCTTTCACCTTTATCCAAATCTTATATTACTCAAAACAACATACTTTCCTCAATTGGAAATTTTCCTCAATAAAAATTCTCAATTCATAAAACTTCTTATATAAACAAACAATTCCTAAAATTCATCTTATTACCAATTTTATCAAAATTTTGGCAGTATAACGGCTGCATTCTAACAAACCCAAACCTGCAAAGTGTTCAAAAATACACTTCTATATTCTCACATAATAGTCAGTATCATCGAACTCCCCGTCCAGAATCCAACACAACAAACACAATCCTATATCTACATATCCATGTCCAAAACGCATTATACAAATCCAATTCCTATTAATTTCTCAACTCAATATACAAATAATAATCATTATACATAATGTCATAATTCAAGTCTTTATACAAGGTCACCATTCAATCCCAAATCACATTCAATATATTAATTCCATATTCAAAATCCTAATTCAATCCAAACCCAAAAATCAATCACATTCATATTCACTCACCAAACATTTCCATAATCATACAAAATCCCATCCATAACTTAATTCAATACACATGTCCAGAATTTGTAATACATTCTCATAATGAATACACAACACATTTTAGTGGCATTCCAAGCCATTTACAAACTATTTCTAAATTCCAAAATTCACAATTTACAAATTAAACAAAAACGAATAGATGGCTTGACTTTCTTTCGTCCGAATCTCCTTCTTGAAACCTGAAGATGGGGATGAAAGGGGGGTGAGCTACACAGCTCGTGGATAATATGTTTATAAATTAAACGATAAGTAAAAACATTTTCCAAAACTCATTTTCCATTTATAAACCTTTCACTCTATATAATTTATCAAAAATCCTATTTTTCAAACTTTCAACTTCTCAAAACGATTATAACAAATTTCCAAAATTTCATGATTGATAATTTACTTTCTCATTTCATAAATTTCTCCAAAGTTTCACAGTTCATAAACCAACTCAAAATATGTATGCATACAGATATAAACAAAAATACATAACACATAACACATCAAACGGTTTGGGTGGGTCCAAAGCGAGCGTCGCACATTCCATCAAGATAATGTCCTCAGGTACCGTGAACGAAACATATTACACCTTTCCGCATCATGGTCTGGTGTAGCCGTGACTTATGGGAGTCCGATATCGAAACTCTAGTGTCACTAGGCTTTAAAAAAAAATGAGACAGTGCACTGACTCAATCTTAAGGGACTTAACCAAACTCACATATCACATATTCATGCTTGAAAATCAGATTGCCCGAAGGCACATTTCTAAAACTCAATTTTTCATATTGTGTCATACTAGACACCTTAACATTTGCAAAATGCACATTACATGATCGCAATCGTTCAAACACATAGTCACAAAAATTCGCATATTACATTTCAATCATAAATCAAAGACATTCAATTCATAGTTCCCACAATTGCTAATTCACATAACCATCATGCACACATTCAAATCCAAAGGATTTTTAAATCTCCAAATCAAAGAATGCATCAATTTTTTTTCATAATTAACAACATCGTTCAAAAATAAGAAAGTAACAATTGAATCGAATTTATCAAATCATCCCAAACAAATGTAGTAATTTTTTTCCAATCATTCAAAATAATGAATTCAAAATTTGAAAATCATTCAAATCAATTTAATTTTAATCATTCAAAATAATAAAATTAACAATTGTAACAATTTCTTAAATCATTGCAAAACCAATGAAAGTAACATTTCCAAAATTTTCTTAATTTATCAAAACGCTTAAACTTGTAAAAAAATTTTAACATTCCAAACTATTGAATGTAACAATTGAATCACTATAATTAATTGTTCAAACAATTTCAATAATTATTCAATTCATTCTAAATCAATAATTTCAAATATTTTAATCTTCTTCTTTACTTTTCAAAAATATAAACAAGAAATTTTCAAAACAATTTACTTTTTGAATGCAAGTTTTTCATAATTTGCAAAATCATTCAAATCACATGATCAGATATTTGTATCGATTTTTATCAAATCATCCTAAACGAGTTTTAACAATTTATCCAATCTTTCAAAAAAATCAATTTAACGATTGGATCAATTTCTTAAGTCATTACAAAATCCAATTTCTTAAGTCATTACAAAGATCAAGAAATTAAGCATTCAAAATAATAATTTTCAAATCTTTATACATACTTGATTTTTTTCAAAACCTAATAAATAGAGAACTTCATAAATTTCCTTCATTTATCAAAACATTTTAGACTTGGAACAATTTTTCAAAAACATTCGAAATTAAGTAAAATCGATACTTCTTTCTTTCACTTTCTTGATTTTCAAGAGCACAAAATTTAGCTTGTAAATAAAAAATATATGTATATATTGTCTAATTCACAAATCACATTACAAATCACATAAACATTTTCCATTTATTCAAACACAATAACACAAAATTTACATATTAAAATTTTCAATCAATCAAAATCAATGAATTCACCAACCATTCCAAAAACAATGAATTTAATCATTTGAAAATCAAAATTTTCAAACCTTAACATAAACAATAATTTATAAATATTTTGCTTCTTGATTTTCAAAATCACATAACTAACTTATAATTCAAACTATAAACATATCTTTCGATCATAAATCAATTAAAATTTCCTTTCATTCAAAACCATGTAAACATTAATTTCTCAAATTTATTCACAACAATCGGATAATGACGAGTTCCATAAATATTGCAATTTCTTAAAAACATTTGAAAATCATATTCCAACTCATTTTATTTAAAACAATCGAAAAAATAAATTATAACATTTTTCCCTTTCTTGAATTTTCAAAAACACACAATTTACTTATAATTCAAAATATAAATACATTACCCACCTTATTTCCATGCTAGCAACTTGTTTAAGGTATCAATTTTTCCATTTCTTCCTTCTTTCCTCCAAATGAAAATTCCCTAAGCCATAATCATCCAAATTCAACATCATAATTAGCATAATCCTCAAATTGAGCTTAGAAAATACAAATCCCTCATAAATTCTAGCTATCTAAATCAACAATTTCTAAAATCCCCAAACCACAAAAATTGGGTATAAACCCTAATTTACAATTATCCAAAATTGAATCAATTACAACATATAATCTCTAAAATTGAGCTTAGAATCAACAAACCCATACCAATTCCAAGGCATCTAAACCATAAATTCATCAAAATCTCAAAGCTCAAAATTTCGAATCTTACCTTATTTCCTCCTCCATTTTCAGCAATTTTGGGCTCCATAGGAAGCTTTCATGTTCTTCCTCATTTTTCCCTTTAAAAAGCATCAAAAACCCCCTAAAATCTTGTACAAAAATCGAACCCTAACTCCCATCACCGAAATTTCTCTCTTCTTTCTCCATGGAATGCTTCTTCTCCTATTTTCTTTCTTCCTTTTTCTCTTTTCTCCTAAGTATCGTGCTTCACCTCCTAAAAAAACGACAGCCCACTAGTTTTAGGATGTCATGTCATTAAATGAAAGAGAAAAGACCTTATTGGCCCTCCATGTTAGCCTTCATAGTTAACCCTTTAAGTAAACTTCCAAAATTGTCCCTATACTCATCTTATTTCAAGCTTACTTTAGGACAAGTTTCTAATCATCAATTTGAAGGAATTTGCCAAAACTTCCTTCTAAAGAAATATTCCTCCTTGTCTTAATTTCATAATGACACCAAAATCATTTAATTTGGATCACTATACCAAAAGTTATGCTCTCAATAGTTCAGACATGTCTTAAGTTAAATCATTTTCCAGCACGTTATTTTCATCCAAAAATTGTCATTCTTAAACACAAAATTGAAACTCGATGTCTTAATAACAATTGTAGCCCTATTTCTCTAGTTTAATCCAAATCAAAAATCACCTCGTTTGGATTACTAGAGCAAAAATACTTTCAGATTTCTCTAATCCAAGACTACACACGAATCCGAACTTCAAGTCAGAAATTGAAAGTTTTAGGGGCTAAATTTCAATTTCATTTCTTCATATGATTTGTATCCCCATGACTCAATTTTATTTTGCCTCAAGAATCACTTCAATTGGATCTCCACAGATTCCAAATTTCGCAAAAGACTGAACCATGTTCAGAAAATTATCTAACTCACTTTGATCAAATAAATCATCCATAATTTAATCTCATACAAATACAAATATCCCTTGAGATTGTAGATAATTGTCTTAGGAATCCAACGCTTTGAAAATCATATCAATCGGATGTCGGACGGAAAAGATATAAACAAAAGATTGAAATAAGGACATAATAAGAAATAAGAATAGAGAGATGTATATATGTATAAATACATATATATATCCGAATTTTTCAAAAATCATATGTCTTGATCCCGAACTCCAAATTTGACAAATTTGGTATCAAAAGAAAGCTCTACAACTTCCATGAAGGACATAAAAATCAATTTGTCCTCTAAAGGAGTCAAAAATCTACTCAAAGTTTATGTCATAATTATCTCTTCCTAAACAACTTCCAAACTTTAGTCGATCACAACTCCTAGCTCCGATATCGAAAAATTTCATACTTTATAGCGATAAAAAGCTGGGAATATAAGCTACAACTTTCATGTAGACCATTTACTCTAATTCAGACTACATCAATCTAGCGATTTGCCTCAAAACACAGCATGCACAATTTCTACACTTAAGAACATTTTCAAAGTCAAAGTAAAATAACCTTTGTTGGACCAATGGTGGTTGACAAATTAAATCTCACTTATGTTTTGATAATAATAAAATGTATAGAATTGGTTAAGAAATTGTTTCAGGTATTTTGGGATTGATATTCAATAAAAAAATTGTGCAAATCAAGATAGCATTACTCTTTGATGGGAAAGAGATTAATCATTGTGGAATCAAGATGAAAATTACCTTAAATGTGCAAGAGATATTCAAGGATAAAGATTATGGATAAGGAACTTCAAAGATATGTATCCCAACAATTAAAGATCAAGATTTCATGCAATATAATCGTTGAAGCCAACATAAGTCGACTAACACATCATAAGTCGACTTATATATCAAGTGAGAACAACATAAGTCGACTAGAACATCATAAGTCGACTAATATATGAAGATCTGTCAACACACGTCGACTAATAGTACATAAGTCGACTTATCAAGGACCACAAGTTGACTTACACAGCATAAGTTGACTTATTGAAGAGCGGAGATGAATTTTACGTAAGTCGCTGACACAAGTCGACTTATACACTCGACAAGTCGACTTATAGGTACAACAAATAAATTCCAACAGTTCAATTAGCCACAAATGGAAAGGAGGATATTAAGGAACGGTCATATCAATTATACAATGGCTAGAATGGCTTCCAACAACTATTTTCTTCAAGTATAAAGAGTGGATGATTGATGAAGAGTGTATGGAAGATATATAAGCGAAAATACTCTTCTATTGCTCAAAAGTTGCTCATTATTGCTCTTATCCTGTTACACAATTGTATTGAGCATTCGTTCTTCAATCTTTATCTTATTTCTCTTACAATTTGAGTGACTAGTGAAAGGTCATGTGTGAGGTAGCTTGAGCCGGAAATCAAGTGGTGTTGGTAGGATTTGTACCGGAAGATAAATCATTTGTAAAGGTAGCTTGAGCTAGAAATCAAGTGGTGTTGGTAGGATTTGTGTCGGAAGACAAATCAAGTGTAAAGGTAGCTTGAGCCGGAAATCAAGCGGTATTGTAAGAGTTCACACTGAACTACAAAGTGTATAATAAAGTGGTTTACAAAATCCTAAGTGGGAGCTTAGGTAGAGGACGTAGGTCTTAGCACCGAACCTTTATAAAAGTAGTGTTTGATCTTCTTCCCTAATCTTTTCATTTAAATTTGTTTAAATTGTTTTTGTGTGAATTAACTTCTGATTTTATTGTAGAAATTTACGAAAAGATTTAAAGATTTATTCAACCCCCCTTCTAGATCGTTTACAATTGGTATCAGAGCAGAAGTATCCAGGGATGGCACACAACAAACTAGCGGAAGAAGGTAACACAAATTATCGCCCTCCTTTGTTTAATGGTACGAACTACTCTTCTTGAAAAAATCCTATGAAGTATCATATTATAAGCGAAGGAGTGGAGTATTGGAAGATCATCATCTTCAGTCCACAAGCACCTTTGAAAGAAAATGGTGAGTTAAAAATGGAGCTGAAATACGACGACAATGACTGGAGGCAAGCCTACATTAACGCGAAAGCTATGAAGTTGATATATTACTCTCTCACGGTTGAGGAAGGAAACCGAGTTAATTCTTGTACCAGCGCCAAAGAAATGTGGGAAAGACTTCGCATCACCCATGAAGGAACTAACCAAGTCCGGAAAACAAAGATCAACATGCTTCTCCATGACTATGAAATGTTTGTCATGAAGGAAGGTGAGTCTATTTCCACTATGCTTGATCGTTTTGCAGAAATCATAAATGAATTAGGCAACCTTGGAAAGCATATGACGGATAGCTAGAAGGTGAAAAAGATTCTTCGCTCACTACCGAAAGAATGGGATTTCAAGTCACCGCGATCATGGAGTCTAAGGATCTCAATCATTTGGAATTCAACGCCTTGGTGAGATCTCTCATAAACTATGAGATCATACGCAAGTCAAAAGGAGGAAGAGGTAAGTCACAAAAGTCAATTGCTTTAAAAGCTAATGCTTCTTCTTTTAATGAAAGCGATGAAGAAATAGATGAAGAAGATGAAGATAAAAAAATAGCAATGTACGCCAGAAACTTGAAAAAGTTCAAAGGACTACTCAAAAATAGGAGGAAAGAATTAAGTGGTAGAAGAAATGAAGAAAGAAAGAAGTACACCATGGAAAGAAGGACCAAAAGCACATCTTCCACTTCAAATTTCCAGAAAAGTGACAAATATGACAAAGGGAAAAAGAAAGCTAGCCTAGTAGTCACTTAGAGTGATGATGAGGAAGCATACCAAAGCAATGAAGAAAACAACCTAGCTCTTATAGCTAATAGCTCCTCAACAAGTGATGACGAAGATGAGGTAACTTTCCTTGATTAAGATCTTAAAGATTCTTTTAATGCTTTACAAATGGATTTTGAAGAAGCTATTGAGATCAACAAGAAATTGAGAAAGAAAATAAGAGAATTGGTTGCTGAAAATAATGCCTTACATGATACTATTGATGATTTAGATAGTCCAAAGGAAGATCATTCTGCATGTCTTGTTGAAAAGGAAAATCTTATTTGTGAGCTTGATAGACTTAGAAAGGAATTTTCTTATGTGGTTGGAAAATTTGCGAATGGAAACGAAAAGTTTGGAAAATTGTTATCTTTGCAAAAATATTCAATTTCTAAATATAGATTAGGATATGATCCCTTTAATAGAGATTGTTCCTTGATTTCAAAATTTACTAAGGATGAAAAAGTTGCTCAATGTGCTAGATGCTTGAAAGATGGTCATATAGAACTTGTTTGCAAAAGTATTAGAAGATGTATTAATGTGAAGAAAATATGGGTGGTAAAAGGTACAACACCTCCTAATGTGGTCTATATGACTAACCAAAATGGATCCAAGATGGCTTGGGTACCAATGAGAAGAAAGGATGTTTCAGTTGTAGGTACAAGCAAGGAATGAAAATCAACCAAGCATATGGTACATTGATAGTGGATGTTCAAGGCATATGAGTGGAGACAAGACTCTATTTGCAGAAATTAAACCAAAAAATCAAGGATATGTCACATTTGGAGACAACAATAAAGGTAAAGTCATTGGTATTGGTAAAGTGGGTAAGGAACCTCTACCTACCATTGACAATGTTTTGCTTGTTGATGGCTTGAAACATAATTTGCTAAAGTGTTTCTCAATTATGCTTGTTTTCTTTTTGTGCTCTTTCTAATTTGCATGGTTAAGAAAGATGATCATATTGCTTTCATTAGTTTGAAACATGGAAATACATATATTGTTGATTGGCTTGTTGACTATTGCATCAAGAGATAAGGTGTTTAAATGCTTCAGTCGAGTATTACAGCCATAGTCGACCAATACACATTCTCTTCTACCTTTGAGATTTCTTCATGATGATGTTTCTCCATCATGATGGTTTTTGTATCTAGCCAAGACCAACATTTCATATTATTTGTCTTTGCTTGCTACTTGAGACTATTTGTGTTTGATGACTTGCTTCTCTATTTAATGTGATTGCGATATTTCATCTATTGTTGGTTTGTATTAGTTGTTCTGATTATGACAAAAAGGGGGAGAAAAATGAGAAATTGGATATTCTTTAGTTACTTGATTAAGGGGGAGTATGTGATAATTGTCTTTAATTTAAGTCTATCATGATTTCAAATTACTTTTATGAATTTGATCTTACAAGGTTATTAAATTCAATGATTTATATGATTGAGGGGAGACTTAACCAAAATGACAAGGTATAAAACCTTGATCAATGTTTCTTTGTTTTCATTTCTTAAACAATTTCTAAGTGTTTTGTCATTATCAAAATGGGAGATTGTTGAACCAATGGTGGTTGACAAATTAAATCCCACTTATGTTTTGATAATAATAAAATGTATAGAATTGGTTAAGAAATTATTTCAGGTATTTTGGGATTGATATTCAATAAAAGAATTGTGCAAATCAAGATAGCATTAATCTTTGATGGGAAAGAGATTAATCATTGTGGAATCAAGATGGAAATTACCTTAAATGTGCAAGAGATATTCAAGGATGAAGATTATGGATAAGGAACTTCAAAGATATGTATCCCAACAATTAAAGATCAAGATTTCATGCAATATAATCGTTGAAGCCAACATAAGTCGACTAGCACATCATAAGTCGACTTATATATCAAGTGAGAACAACATAAGTCGACTAGAACATCATAAGTCGACTAATATATGAAGATCTGTCAACACAAGTCGACTAATAGTACATAAGTCGACTTATCGAGGACCACAAGTCGACTTACATAGCATAAGTCGACTTATTGAAGAACGGATATGAATTTTACGTAAATCGCTGACACAAGTCGATTTATACACTCGACAAGTCGACTTATGGGTACAACAAATAAATTCCAACGATTCAATTAGCCACAAATGGAAAGGAGGATATTAAGGAACGGTCATATCAATTATACAACGGCTAGAATGGCTTCCAACAGCTATTTTCTTCAAGTATAAAGAGTGGGTGATTGATGAAGAGTGTATGGAAGATTTATAAGCGAAAATACTCTTCTATTGCTCAAAAGTTGCTCATTATTGCTCTTATCCTGTTACACAATTGTATTGAGCATTCGTTCTTCAATCTTTATCTTATTTCTCTTACAATTTGAGTGACTAGTGAAAGGTCACGTGTGAGGTAGCTTGAGCCAGAAATCAAGTGGTGTTGGTAGGATTTGTGCCGGAAGACAAATCATTTGTAAAGGTAGCTTGAGCCGGAAATCAAGTGGTGTTAGTAGGATTTGTGCCGGAAGACAAATCAAGTGTAAAGGTAGCTTGAGCCGGAAATCAAGCGGTATTGTAAGAGTTCACACTGAACTACAAAGTGTGTAATAAAGTGGTTTGCAAAATCCTAAGTGGGAGCTTAGGTAGTGGACGTAGGTCTTAGCACCGAACCTCTATAAAAGCAGTGTTTGATCTTCTTCCCTAATCTTTTCATTTAAATTTGTTTAAATTGTTTTTGTGTGAATTAACTTCTGATTTTATTGTAGAAAATTACGAAAAGATTTAAAGATCTATTCAACCCCCCTTCTAGATCGTTTACAACCTTAACTTTGACTGACTATAACTTTTACTCCCGATATCAAAAAATATCAAACTTTATAGCGACAAAAAGCTCTCAACAGGAGCTACAAGTTTCCTGAAGATCATTTTCTCAAATTCTGCTTAAATTAAAAAGTCAACTCTCAAGTCAAACTTTCTATCACTATTCATCCCCAAAAGTCAAACTTTCTTAATTCTTTAAATTCTCACTCTTTTTCTCTTTATTTCTTGATTTTCAACTTTCATTTCAATCCACTAAGTCACTTTAACTTTCATAACCATACAAATCTATTCAAATCCCAAAATTATCAAAATCCATCAATTATTTCCTCATCACTTTCCTTTAAGTATAAATACATTTATACCTAAACATATACATAATAACACTCATTTCTTTTTTTTATTTCTAAATTTCACTTAAAAATCGGGCTCCAACAGAAAGTATTTTCTCCACATCAATATTACAAAAAAAAACATGTATGAATTGTAGATCCCATGCCTTCTCATCTGCTAGCATTAAGTCATTCACCTGCAAATATTCAAGACCCTCTACTACTTGTGACTATATAAAAAAAATCTGCATCTCCCAGTAACCAAGGGTCATTCCATACTGAGATGGTCTCTCCATTTTTGACTCTCCACCGGTTGCCAAGAGCTAGCAAATCTTTAGCTTATAACATACTCCTCCAAATAAAACTAGGATTGCATCTGTTCGTTGCTTCCAGGAAAGAGTTCCTGGGAAAGTATTAGCTTTGAGAATTTGTGCGACAAGGGAAGAAGGGTTATGGAGTAGGTTCCATCCCTGCTTAGCTAGCATTGTCAAATTGAACCCATGCAATAGTCGAAAACCAAGACCACCCATAAAGAGTTACTTATACTCCTCTTATTATAAGAATTTATTAAATAAAATAGTAATGTTGTGAGATGTTCAACGAATTAAGCCCCCTATCTCTTATCTAGAGTGATTATTTATATTACTTGATTTGGTTAAATATTATTTTCTAAAAAGAAGTGCTTCCCTTTATGTGTAACACCTCATTCCTATCTGACATATGCATGTGTGTTCATCGGATACATATGTACATTCTTGATAGAAATGATATGTTAACTATCTCACCTTCACTGTACATAACATGGCATCATAAACTAAACCATCAATCACACATTTTCATATTAATATATTGCTTATGTGGTGTGGTTTCTTTAATGTTTGACTCTTGTTATTTGTTCACGTGATTCACACGTGGAAACATTATTTACTAATATATTTCTTTTACTTTATCAAAAAAAAGAATAAGGTGAAGTCAAAATTCAAAAGGTGGTTGTCATGAGAGAAACTGCTTACAGTGCTCCTTATTTCACCAACTACACTTATAACACCAAATAGGAGGAGCCACAGGGGATGATGACTGGTTGACCATAGCTTGGTGGCTAACAACAACAAGCTAATGAATGGCTCGAGAGCTCAGAGATATGTCTCCATTTTCCACCCCAACAAGGCTCAAATTGGTCAGGAAACATGTCCATAGCCCAAGGAGAGGTAGCTCATTTAGCAGTCCACCTCATATCTATATGATAACATTTGATATATGTATCTCAACTGCTATATCATTACAGATTAGATTATTAGTTATATTATAGATATAAATCCCTGTAAATCTTTTTTATTGAATTTTCACTTGTATATTAAGGCTTACGAGCCTTTTTTATAAAGACATAAAAAACGAGATACATTCTTTTCATGAATTGTATCACGGTATTAGAGCCTACATCAAATTAATCTTCCTTCAACATCAACAAACAACATATTCTTCACTCTTTTTTTCAAACATCCATTACCAACACACAAAACCTTTACAATAACACAATTGTTATGACATAATAGACAACCCCAATTTTACCATTTAATCAATTGTATAATTTCCTCACAACACCTCTAAATATGACAAATTACCTAGTTTGACAAAGCCAAGTCCAAGTTTTTCAACAACTTTTTCTCTCTGGAAAAAATTCCTAATGTCGATAACATATCTGTATAATACGTCAAGTGGCATTTGACTGCCTTGTCTACTATTTCCTTATGACTTCACTCTCTAACTCTATCTCCTGTTTAGCTTACAGGTTTGATACAGTTTGTGATCTTTGGATTTGCTTGAATGACAGTTCCTCTAACAAACATCATCCCAATGATTGCTACCTCATCGCAAACTGCACATGTTTAAGAATGGAGTCTCCTCTATTTTGTATTTTCTAAACATGGTCTCAATCATAGTAGAAGAACTCGCGGCCATGGAAGACAATATCTCAGATGACTGCCTTGTCTTGTTCACCTTGAATGGTCTTCTTACTGAGTATGAATCATTTGTTGCTGCCATTGAACATCGCGACTCTCATCTATTTCTCGAACTTTCGTACTCGACTACTCATCCATGAACAACACCTCCTATCATATCATTCCTCACCCTTACCTAAAGTTGCTTTTCTAATGCCTCACTTTAACACAAAGTCATGTCGTCAGTCAAGACACAACACTTGGGTTCGCTACTCCAACTTTAGCAGTGTAGTCACTTAAGAAACAATTAGATTGGTGCAGAAACTCTAATGAGGTTTCTAATAACCCCTGGTGGACTAGCCCATTACCCATCCAACCTAAATAGTCCACATTGGCTTAGGCCATTCTCTGGCTCATCCAACCCAAATAGCCCATATCAACTAAGCCCAAGTCATCAACCCAATATACGTAGGCCCAATTTTAGACCTTGTAACCCACACTAGCATACCTAGCCCACATCTAAATTTACCTAAATCACCTACCCAACATAAAATATATCGGAAGTGGTATTATATTGAATTTCATTGACATTTTAGGAATTCTGAGTCTAGGAATCACTTGATTAGGCCTCCTTGTGATTTCACTTCCCTTAACATAGCCTTCTACTATGGAACGTCTATGACGCCAAAGACACTCAACAGTTTCACTCCAATGATACCGTTAAATGGTTACTAAATACTGATGTCACTACCCACATGATACTTGAGCCTCATCTTGTGGACTTTATAGCTTCGTATTGATGGTTGAAACCAAGTAACTATTAGTAATGATCAAACTCTTCCAATTTATTCTACAGGTCTTATTACCTTCTTTACACAAATTCATTCACTTCATCTTGGTAATGTTTTAGTAGCTCCATATCTCACTACTAATCTTTTATTTGTTGCTAAATTTGTTGTTAATAACTCAGGTCTCATTGAATTTAATCCCTTTGATTGTATTGTGAAGGATCTTTAAACCAAGATATTGTTCCTCGCACATTTCACCCACAATATTCTTTATCCCATGAATATTCCACTACACTTCAAAAATCTTATTATCTACACAATCACAATGGCTTTATTAGATCTTGGGCATCAACATCTTAGTCACCCATGTTACTCTACACTTTCTAAGTTATCTAGGTCTTTATTTGTTATTTCAAATGTCAATAACTCCTTGTTTTCAAGGAAAAGGTGTTTGTTTTCCTTTTTCAAACTCCTTTTGTCATTCTACCACACCTTTTCAACTTATTTATTGTGATATTTGTTAATCTTCCCCATCTTATTTATGTTTTGGTTATCATTTTTATCAATGACTTTAGTCCATATACCTAGATATTTCCTCTTGTTTACAAATCTCATGTCCTGCATACTTTTCATCTATTGACCACGACAAGTCTTGATATATGTGAGAAACACATGTAAAGAATGAGTTGTGAGGGAAAGAGGAAGCAGAGAGAGGTTTGCACACACATAATATACTTATAGCGAAAAAATTGTTGGTATTATTAGGAATGGTATTACTAAAGGCCTTCTAGGCAATGTAGGCCACACTTCTTGTGTACATATTCACCGCTTATTCTTGTTAATTTCTCTATCTTTGTCTTTATTATATGAGTTACTCCATTTTTGGACTGCTTTATCATATTATTATTTTACTTAGGTGATATTTGCCTTTGAAATTTGACGCTTCAAGCAACAATAACAGCCTTGGTAACATGTATGTTCCTTAATTTCCCTTTTTTTTTTGTAAACAAAACATAAAGAATCAAAATTGTAAAATACGTTAAATTTTGTTAATATTTAACTAGATAAAATTTATTATTATATAATATATAATTAACAATGATTGTGAACATATGCATATCTCTAATAATTTATTAAAATAAGGATTATTAATTTGATTTATAGATGTCATAACTAATATAAATTAAATTATTTTATATGTTAATTAACTATATAATATTTTAATAATCATCTCATTTTTAATAAAATTGTAAAAGTTAATATGAGTAAAATTGAGTTGAAAGAATGTTTTATGTTTGAATTATGTATATATTGACAATCCATTTTTATCCTATAAGTTTATATTTCTTAATCTTTATTAATTTACATTAAACTGAAATTTTCAATTGGGTTTAAAGTGATGTAAGCTTTGTAATGCTAACTTTAAAACCATTCACCATAGTTATTATTTATCATGTTTGCATATTATTAACTTTCGTATGGTTTTAAAAACTATCAAATAATCTTTATATAGTCTTTTTGTAATATTTGTCCCACTACTCTCAATATTCGTTGAAACCTTAAATCTAAATACAAAAACAGTGTCATATTCGTTACATGGCAGTATGGCACATTAGCATCACCTAATGAACAATATCATATGCCATGTTAACCTACATGACACCTAATTTCATGTGGCGTTATTTTGTAACTCACATGTCATCTTATGAAGGACGAATCGATGAAAATAATTAAGAGCAAAGGCAAAGTTCAAATAGAGGGAAACCCTAATCACACTACAAAATGAGAAATAAGAGGAAAACCCTAATTGAAGGAATCAAGTTAAAGTGAATTTTTTGGAAATAAAAATTCATGATAGAGAGAAAGTGAGGAATGATAAATAGGATTTATCCTCATTTCAACGATCTCCTCTTACCTACAATTTGAAGGTCTCATAAATATTCATAAGTCGGTTATGTTTTATATATTAATGTGCATTTGTTGTTTTTCTTTCCCTTTACTAATGAGCATTTCTATGTATGTTTCTATAATATAAATGTAAGATCTCCCCTATAGTTTAAGAAATCTGATAATCCTAATCCTTAAAATTCTTTAAAAAATCCTTTTAGTTTTCAATTTTCATAAAGAAAACTCCGCTCTTAAAATTCTATTAAAATATCGAAAAAGCACACACACAATGAATGTCATATATAAATTAATTAAATGTCACTAATATGATAACTAAATTCAGCTTTTAAACCCGACCTAAATCAATTAAATTTGACTTAAATTAATCATTTAAGATAATTTTAATAAATTATTTAATTTAATTTAATTTAATTAGTTTAGTTCAATTTTAAAAGTCGGGTTGAATTGTTATGTAAATAGCATTTGATTAGTCCATATTTGATGTTTATATTATGTGTATTTTAATGTTATTTTTAACCAAGACTTAAAAAGAATTTTTTGGGAAAACTAAAATTAGAATAATGTTTTTGAAAATTTTAAACATCAGGGAGTTTTTTTCTAAGATTTCTTCAACAACATGGAAGGTTTGTGTCTTTGACCTTTATATAAATGTGCATTTGTGTATTATGTGCCTTTTATGTTCTTATCCTTTATTATTTCATCTGATTAAAAGTTGCAAAGAATTTTTCACCAGGTGAAGTAAACCAAACTTGCCATCCTTATCATAGATAGTTATAGGTGGTCAAATAAGTCTTCTTTAATTAATTAATCTCAACTTTGTTAACTTAAAAGTATATCATTGAAGTAGATGGGTGGGTGATTCAATTACAACCAATTTAGTTCAATTAATGGGAGTGATTGAACCAAATGGGTTGTGTACTTTAGATTTTTGGAGTTGTAAGGTTGCTAATGCCTTTTGGTTTACCTCCATTATTATATTATCAGCAAGGTTAAAGAAATGGTTACCCTATTTCTACAAATGAGGGTTTGTTGTTTTTCTTATTTAATATTATTCATTTTGGACAAATATATTTTCCTATCTGTTAGGCATTTGGGCATATTGTTCTATAGAACATCCAATTAGTGAGTAAAACAATTAAGTGAAACTAAAATATTTTCATGTGTTTTAAACCTTGAAATGCTTTTAATACCATTTTAATGCTATAAAACATGAACATCTCATTAATGAAATTTTTTGCTATTACAATATTGAGCTTAAATAACTAATGCCATGTTAAGAAAGCATTATACTAAATTTATCGTAAAACGAAATTATAAAAAGATGGCACAACGAGAGAACCAAAATTAAGTTATAAAGATCTAATATCTCAACATGTTTAAAAGTACAAGAAGGAGCTGGACCAACCAAAAGAACAAAGAGTAAAGGATGTGTATAGCTTATGATATTTTGTATTTATGGACATCTCATATAGACTTTTTATAAATATGGTCATATGCATTTATAGACAACTCATTTAGATTTTTTGGACATATGATCCTGTGTATTTATGGCTAGCTAATGGATACCACTTTTGTATCTTTTGATGATGTTATTTATCAAATCATGTATGTAATTACAATACCTTACATAGATGATTGGTAATTTTTAAAACACATTGGACCGTCTTTTATACAAACTTAAGTGCAATTTTGTTCATTTTTAATTTATTGACTACTTTTATAATGCCCATGTGTAGGACTAAATAGAATTCTTTTAAATTGAATTAAATAAAGGTACAATTTATTTTCAATTTGATATGTGTTTAATTGTTGATATTTTAATTATTTTCATTTAGCGATTATCGATACAAAAATGATTAAAATACTCACTTTAATTCATATTTATTTTTAGGTACAATTTGAGAGTAAAGATATTAAAGTGACTCGGAAGCGTTAAACTTGGGTCATTTTTCAAAGATTTATTATATACTTGCTTTTATGGAGGAAGAAGAAAAAAAACATAACAAAAAGCAAGAGAAATAGAAAATATATAAGCATGAGCACCAAAGACACAAGCGTGGATTTAAGAAGAGTTGCATTTTAATTGTCAACATCAATTAAATCTTCGGTGATTTAAGAGGAGCAAAATGAAATCAAGTTGAGGCAGCAAGCTACAACGTGGATAGAGGAACGACGACGCAGAGGCAAAAACGCAAATGCTAGCAGGCATTGAGGAGAAAAACGCACAAAGGAAAGACGAAACGCAACATGGAGAGCAAATGGAGACAAATTAATTATCTAAGGACTACACAGATCATCACGCAACAGCGTGACCTGTGGGTCAGGTTCCAATAGAGGTGGGCGTTTGATTAAAACGCAGAGCAAAGACGCACGGTGGAGAGGAAGGTTTTAATGAGTGTGACCTTAATTGTCAAGTCACCGCACGATTACAAGTAGAGAGTAGAGGAATAAATAAGCATCGGTCAGCGGAGACTTAGAGTGGAGGCGTGAAGCGGCGAGTCTGCTCACTGGAGCAACAGAAGCGTGGAGTGAAGTGATAGATTGAGCAGCAAGCAGGAGAAGAGAACAAGCACACGTAGAGATGAGCAAATGTTTTAAGTGATGTAGACATTTAATGGTCTTATCATTGAACAGTAGAGGAGAGTCAGTGCAGGAGACTTAGAGTGGAGGCGTGAAGCAGCGTGAGCTGCGGCTTGGGCTGGAGCAGCGCAGGCGTGGAGTGAAGCTTGCGAGATTGAGCAGCCGCAGGAGAAGAGAACAAGCACACGTAGAGATGAGCAAATGTTTTAAGTGATGTAGACATTTAATGGTCTTATCATTGAACAGTAGAGGAGAGTTAGTCGAGAGCTGCGTGAAGGAGATTCAAAGGGATATTCGGTTGATGTTATGAAATAGGGGCTGAAACTATTTTTCGAAAAAGACCTATGAAGAGCTAAACGTCCCAATGTCGGTTCGGAGGTAAAATTGATACCGACGACCTGAGTTAAGTATTATTTGAATTATTTTATTGTTTCTTTCTCTCATTAGAAATTGATTGTGTTGTCCGACTTTAACTGATTTGGGTTTCGTGTATGGATAATCATATTTTTGTTATTATTCGGTTATTTATGTATGAACCCTTTGGGTGTTTTAAATTGATGATTTTAATGCGTTCATTGAATCGTTAATTTCAAACCTATTGCTAGAACTTCGATATAGTCCGTAATTGTTATGTTGAAATTTATGTATAGCGACTGATGATTCGTAATCATTAGGGATAACATGACCTAGGTTAAATGACCCGAGCGTATGTGGTTGTTGCCTTGATTAATCAGTTTTCCTAGTTCGTAATGCTATCGCCTAATTAAATCTAGAGATTGTATCCTAGGTTGTTAGGTGGTTAGATTTAATCAACGATCGTATCTTGACTAAACAAAACCTAAGGGAAAACTCGGGTTAATTTTTAATCCACGATTAATAATTTCTAGGAGAGGTTAAAGAATAACAAATTAATAAAATATGCTTAGTCAAGGTTTAGGCCGAAATTGAATCGAAAAACCGGGTCCCTATCGAATTCTCCACATTTATCATTTTATTGCATGTTTTCTTTAATTTGTTTTTATTAGTTAGTTTCATTTTTATTTTTGTTCTTTTAAAAATCCAAAACCTCTCGTTAGTGTAAACACTGATTAATTTTATTTCATAAACTTTACACGCACTTTCTGTGGGATCGACCTAGATTCGTCACTGCTACAGTAGTAATCTAGTTAATTAATTTTGACTAGCGTTACGACGCGCGGTCACAAATGCATGTGTTTGTATATAAATATATGTATTAAATAAAATAAAAATTATTTCATCAATTTAATAAATTTTTTAATACAAAATGCCATAAATTTAATACATAATATTATAAGGGTGCAACTCATCTCATCCCCATTACTTATACATAAAAATTGCCAATTATAATCCAAGAGAATACCTTCAAACTTAAGTTTATTATTATATCCCTTTGTTCATTGTAAGCTATTAACATGTTATTCTTTCTTTAAGTTATTTATGACCTCTACACTTCTTAGACGTCAAACCACTATAAAAGACTGGAAGATTCATTTCCAAGTAATAAATAAGATAAATAGTCATCAAGTTATTCCAATTCTTCTTTAACATAACTAAACTACACATAGAATTTATCCAAAGAACCTCTTCTACGATAAGTTTACTATATAAGGTTAAAACTGTGTACTACATAATCTTTCTAAGTCTTATTTTACTACGAAATTTGAGACCAGAGGTGATGATGATAATGCTGACGATGATGTCTTTTCCTTTCCGGACTCAAATTTAATCAAGAATTCGATCCAACTCGTGTGGATTTTAGGCCCTTTTGTCCCGTCCATAGGAAATACCAATTTGCCTCAACGTTGACCGGAAAAGGATACGGACCCAAGTTCCAGCAGTACCATTTCAAGACGGTATTTTTCAGAAGCTCAAAGTTGCTTTGCTGAAATAAGGAGTGTGTTAACTGTTCAGTGTTGATTTCATCATTTACGGAGAGACGGACTGATTTTGATTTAAGAGAGAACTCTACATATAATGGACGAACAAGAATTTCGACGCCTCCTCGATATGTTCCCTATTATCAGACCTCGCGATTACCATGTATGTATTTTAGCATTAACATAAAAGAAACCCTTTTTCTCTCTCTTGATTTCGCTTGTTCTTGTCTCCAAAGATTTGGTTTTTACTCTTCTTTCTCGTTCTGATTCTTAGTGGGTTTTTGAAGGCATACTAGTGCGTTGTTTGTGAGAAGTTTTGAGTATTATTAAGTAAATTGAGTTTCTTGATTTTAGGGTTCATTTTTGTGGTTGAATGTTAATTGTTAATTTTTCTTCTTTCTTCTCTCTTTTGCAACTTGAAATACTTGTTGGAATGCTTCTACTGGCATCAGATTGAGTCAGACCCATCGAGACAGTCATCAAGTTCTCGATTAGGGCATGGGATTGAGTCATACGTATCAAGACATTCAACTTCTACGTCAGGACCGAGTGAGGTGGTGTGTGCCTGGAATTGCTACTTACACCTCTTTGTCTTTCTCCAGATTCAGCCTTCTTCGATTCAATTTTATTTGTATATACGGTGGATTTGCTTGATATATTACTAACATTTTTATTAACAGATAAAGAAATGGCAGGATGCATGGGAAGGAGAAGATGAAAACGAGAAGGAGAATCAGGCTATTGATGTTAATGGTATGTTTTTCATGTTACATATTCCCTGTCTAATGTCTTTTTGTTATTGATTGAGGATCTTATACATACTTTCCTGTCGTGTTAATTACATGGGGCACTTGCAGAAATCTTGGTCCATCACTAACCAGAGCTCTATATGTAACGGCTTTTCCATCTAAGAAATCATAAATAGAGGTCTATAAATTCTGTGATTCCAATAAACATAATCATATTCAAAGATGTACGTCTCAGAACCACAAATTAAGTGCCAGTTTCAAACCTTCAACTGTCAATCCAAATGCTGTCAGGCTCCATGACCTCGCTGCATTACTGAACTGGTTGTTGCCATGTCAGACTTCTTCAAGTCTGTATGATACAGGAGATTCTAGAATTTCAATCATATGTAGTCTGTACTAGTGAATAATATTTTAAAACTTTCACTCATTGGTCATATTGTTTTTGTTATATAAAAAGTCTATAAATTGATAAGACCATCTGGAACTGGGTTACTAATTTCTATTCGTGTTTGCCGTCTTTATCTCTTTAAAATTGTATTCTAACTTTGTTTTTGCGCATGTGTTTTTCAATAGATCCATTCTGGAAGAAGCTGAAGTTGGCAGCAGAGAAGAAGGTATGCTTCCCCATCTTAATGCTGTTTTCTATATGTGAATTTATGATAGGATGCTACTTTTAGGTACAGGAACTGATTGTGATGACTTCATTTGATCAATTAGTTCTATTTTGTGACCTCATTTAGCTTGTATTTAATGGGCTCATGTTTGTCTCTGTTTTTGTCATCATTTTGATGTTGCCTATTAAGGTGATATTTCTTTCATTTTCTGCATAAGCACTGCTATTTATGACTTTTTTACCAAGTCTAAGCTATTAACTCTCGTGTTAAAGGCTGTTGTTGATTACTCCATTTACTCTATTGTCCATAAGCTTAAGCTGGCTAGTTCATTGCCGAAGGTATTCGTTCAATTATCTGAATGTCATTGTGAATGATTGTGTATGTTATATTTTAGGCAGGGAGTTAAAAAGATCTGTTGACAGTTAGCTATTCCAAGGAATGATGGTTTGTGAAGTGTGGGCCTTTTTCTTATGCATGATAGGAAAATTTAATCTTTTCTGGAAATTGATATGTTCTCTTTCCATCTTTTTTATTTTGTTATGTTAAGATTGAGCACTAAGCTATAAGTTCTTTATCTCGGAATACTTTAGTATGTGCTTTATGAGAACGATGCTGTGTCAATGTGAATGTGCAGTTGGGTGCAGCAGAGGCCGAGAGGTTTTGCATGGCTTTTCAAGAAGTTCACAGGAAACTTGTATGCAGATCTTACCATATTATCTGCACACTTGCATTTACCAGTTGTCAATGCTAAAACCTATTTTGCATCTCCTGACATACAGGTATATGAAGATCTAAGTTTGGATGCTGCCCGAGATTTTCTGAAAAAATCAAAAGGTCTTAGAGCATAGTAGCCTTCAAGTTGGTGTTGTTTTGGGAGAATCACAGGAAGCTGCCCGGTTAAGATAAGATAGGGGTTGGGAGCTGGATTGAAGTTGTTTAAATACGCTTTTTGTTTATGCTGCCTGTTCTATTCTGAAGAACAGCTTTGAACAGAATGGATTGCCCATATGCTAATTGAAGAAATTTGTTTAATTTCTTTTCTCCTGGTGCAGGATTGGAGGGATTTGTTAGTTCATGACCTCTTTAGGTATACTTGATTATGCGGTACTTAACTACATCGTGTACTGGTTATACAAAATCAAATTGAAACTAAGCAAACTTTAGCTTAAAAGACAATTTCTGCAAGTTGAATGTGATATTGAACATCATCTTTTTTAAAATTTCCAAGAGGCACATTCTGAGTCAAGCATTTTCCTTTTTCTCTATCCATCCCTGAAGTCAACTTACGCAACTACTCCACTCACCTAATATGATAGAATTTATGAATTTGTGTCCTCAAACGGCATAGAATGCCAGATCTTCCCCTCAGTCCTCGCTTCTCTATTTCTTGTTGTCGCTACTTGGTCATTTTCCGCAGGAAGATGTAAATTCCGTACGCAGGAGCTAGTGTTAGTGGAGCTACTTGGTGATAGATTTCTGGGAACCCGAGATGTTTACCGTTATGCTATGTTTTTCGTGAGGTTTCACAGGTTGCAGATGATTGTGCATCAGATGGATATTAAACCTTAAGTTGTGACTTTTATTAATTAGAATTGGATGAGATAATAGCATTATTTTAAATAAATTAATAATTTATAGTATTATTTTAAATAAATTAATAATTTAAGTTTGTTATAAAAGATAGAAATAATATGGTGTACCACTAATTGTAGATGCACCATTTAATAGTTAGTGTACATATGGATTGGTTTGGTTTTACCTAACACAAGAATGAAGTAGGTGGTTATTGGTTAGGTTTTACCTAACACAAGAATGAGGTAGATGGTTATTGGTTGGGTTTTACCTAACACAATAACATATATGGAGTAGTGATCACATGTGTATTAGGTGGTTAAAATGTACTTATAAATAGAAGGTTAACTTGATGTAAGATACACCATTTTTCATAAGAAGAATTCTCCTCCCAAATATTCTTACATTTTAGTTTCGGTTTTATAACACGTTATCGTAGACGAACCTCTCATTTCTAAAATTCGCTTATCAACATCAAGCAATCGTAAGGTTCTTCCGCTCACCTACATCGCATAAACGTTATTCGGTTTACGATATCAAACAAACGTAAGTTCTTCCGCTTATTTATCCTAGTTACGATGTTAAAATAAAGTTCTTCTTTTATCTACATTAATTCTACTTATGATATGATTAAAACAAATTATAGATTTACTCATTTTTTTACCTTCTTTAAATAATGAAAAGTTATTACCACCTCTAAATACGTAATTTATTGCATAGTATAATCATCGATGTTTTAAAAAATGTATAACTATATATATAACGGTAATATATATATATATATATATAACGGTAAATTTATAACGGCTAGGTAACGGTAAAAAAAATTCTATAAATAGATACCACTCCTTCATAATTTACTTCATCCCTACACACTATTTCTTACCTCAAATTTCTTACAAATTTTTTTTTCAAATGTTGTCCGCTATTTCATTTTTTTGTATCATTATCATCATTATATATCTTTGTTTCATTCTTAGTGTAGAGTTAAATAATTCAGTTCGCATATATTTTCTCTTAGTAATATCATGTATTATGATCCCTATGTTGTTTCTTGGCATAGCATTTGAGCAAGGCATGTAATTTATTTAATGTAATATCGATTTGAATACATGTATTAATTATTTCTCTCTATATAGTTGCCAACATGTCCAATCTTGCCAAAATTGAGTTCGCTACTCTTGATGTTGCGGGCCATAATTATATGCCGTGGATGATTGATGTCGAAATGCATCTCGAATCAATGAATCTTTTAGATACCATTAAAGAAAATAATACAACATCAAAACAAGATAAAGCCAAAGCGATTCATTCGTCGTCATCTTGATGAGGGATTAAAAATAGAATACCTCACAATTAAAGATCAAAGTCATTTGTGGAAAAATTTACAAGAAAGATATGACCATCAAAAGGAAGTTTTACTTCCGGTTCCTCGTGATGAATGGAGCGCTTTACGTTTCTAAGATTTTAAAAAGGTCAATGAGTATAACTTAGCTATGTTTAGAATTGTCTCACAACTACAATTTTGTGGGCAAACAATCACTGAGGAAGATATGTTAGAAAAAACATACTCTACCTTTCACGCAAAGAAATGTAACATTGCAACAACAATATCGAGTCGTGGATTTAAAAATACTCGACCGATTTCATGCCTCCTCAGAGTGGAGAAGAATAATGAACTTTTGATGAAAATCATCAATCCCGCCTCTCGGCGGCAAGCATTTCGAAATCAAATATTGCAATTGAAATGAAAATGAAAGAAAAATCATCATGGGCCTAGTCGTGGTCGCGGTCGTGGTCGTGGTCGTGGCCATGGTCGAATTACATTCGTGGTCGTACGAGGAAGTTATCCATATAACTCTCTTCAAAGAAATACGAGCCACCACAATAACAAGCACCATATTAATAATGTTCATGGAAGTTCTTATAGGACTTCGTGAGATTCTTGCCTTAGATGTGGTACAAAAGACATTGGGCTAAAGTTTGTCGAGTTCCCGAACATCTATGTCGCTTATACAAAGCATCCTTAAAAGGAAAGAAAAGGAAGTGAATTTTCTTGAACAACACCCTTTAGGTGATTCAACCGACTTTGGTACTTTTGATTTTGATTTCATTGAGAATCATAATCCTTCGATGACTCGCATATCCGAATGCTTGGATTTTATTGATGATTTTGTGGATCGGGGCATTGTTGGTGGCGTAGTAATGGAAATTAAAATAACGTACTTATGTTTGTGTTAAGTATTATTATGCTTATTATGTCACTCGGTTTCAATTGCTTGTTATGTTACTAGTTTCAATTACGATTGTTTTAAGTTAACATAACATCTTTTCTCTTTATTCTTGCAATTTTCTCGTTAGATTATTTATTTTTATGCGAAGTTTTGATATGGATCGCTTACTGTAAGAGGAGCGGAAAATAATGATAATTTATGCATACCGAGATAGTGGCACAACGCACACTATCCCGAAGATAAGAGGTTCTTTTCGTAATTAAAACCAACAAAACAATTGTGAACACAATATCAGTCCTATGACTTGATTGAAGGAATTGGCAAGGCAAATTTCACATTACTAAATGGCACAAAGTTCACAATACATGATGCCTTATTTGCGCCAAAGTCTAAAAGAAATTTGTTGAGTTTTAATGATATATATTCTCATCAATATGATACTCAGTCTGCAACTGAGGGAAATATGAAATATATGTATCTTACATCCTGTAAATTAGGAAAGATAAACATATTGGAAAAACTACCAATGCTCCCTACTGGATTGCATTATACATATATAAATGTGATGGAATCTAATATGGTAGTGAAAGCAAAACACATTGATCCTTCAATGATATCTATTTGGCATGATCGTCTGGGTCATCCAGGATCAACAATGATGCGAAAAATAATTGAGAATACACATGGACGTCCATTGAGTAATAAAATGATTACTGAAATAAATAAGAGTCCATGTACATCTTGTTCTCTTGAAAAACTGATCATAAGGCCATCACCAGCTAAAATAAAATTGGAATCACCTGTTTTTCTTGAATGTATTCAAGGTGATATATGTGGACCAATTCATCCACCATGTGGACCATTTCGATATTTTATGGTATTGATAGATGCCTCCAGCAGATGGTCTCACGTTTGTCTACTATCAACTCGTAATATGTCATTTCCAAGATTTCTTGCACAAATTATTAAATTACGAGTACAATTTTCTGACTATACAATAAAGAAAGTCAGACTCGATAATACTGGTAAATTCACATCCCAAACTTTCAATGATTATTGTATGTCAACTGGGATTAGGGTCGAGCATTCTGTTGCTCATGTGCATACTCAAAATGGTTTAGCTGAATCTTTAATTAAACGCCTTCAGCTTATTGCTAGACCATTGATGATGAGAACAAAGTTTCCAATTTCCGTATGGGGTCATGCAATTTTACATCCGAGGCATTAATTAAGCATCCCACCAAGTGCATATCATACATACTCCCACTACAACTTGCATTTGGTCAAGAGCCAAATATCTCCCATTTGAGAATTTTGGTCAGGCAAGATATGTGCTATTGTACCACCACAACGTAATAAAATGGGACCTCAAAGAAGATTGGGGATATATGTCGGCTATGAAAGTAAATCTATTATTAGATATCTTGAACCTCAAACGGGTGATATGTTTACAAGACGCTTTTCTTGATTGTCATTTTGATGAAAATACTTTCCCAACATTGGGGAGATAATAAACGGTGATGAAAGAAATTACATAGTGCGAACCATCATTATTGTATCTTGATTAACGCACAAAACAATGCGAAATGGTGCAAGAATTGTGCATTTGCAAAGAATTGCAAATCAATTACCGATGTTTTCACAGATACAAAAAGAGTGACTAAATCATTTATACCACCAAATGCTCCCGCCGGATTGAAATCCCAAAAGGACAACTCGAGAACATGGTCACTCATGAATCTACGACACGCATGAAGCGTGGTAGACCAATCGGTTCCAAAGATAAAATCCTTGAAAAGAAAAGGAGCAAATGTGATTAATGACCCTAAGATAGATAAAAGTGTTCTCTAGAAACACAAGATGAGGATAGTGTCCCAGAAGAGACACAAACTGACATTAATTAAGAAATCGCAATTAATTATATTCACACAAAAGAATTATGGAATCGGAATGATATGAAAGAGATTGATGAAATATTTTCTTATGCTATAGCATGTGATATCCTCAATGAAAATGATGATCCCGAACCAAGATCTATCATTGAATGTCAAAATAGACATGATTGGGTTCAATGGAAGATGCTATTGAAGTTGAATTAAATTCTCTTAACAAGCGTAATGTGTTTGGACCTATTGTCTTTACACCCCAAAGTGTAAAGCACATGAGTTACAAATGGGTTTTGTTCAAAACGAAATGAGAAAAATGAGATTGTAAGATACAAAGCTCGACTTGTTGCACAAGATTTTTCTCAAAGACCCTAATTGACTATGAACAAACATACTCTCCTGTTATGGATACAATTACGCTTAGATATCTAATCACCAATAGTTCTTGAAACCGGAAATGCGTCTTATGGATGTTATTACTGACTTACATGCGGATCACTGATAGTGATATTTACATGAAAATCCTCGAAGGATTCAAATGCCCGCAGATTAAAATCACAACCAAAGAAAATGTATTCGATCAAATTGCAAAGATCCTTATATGGACTAAAGCAATCTGGACGCATGTGGTACAATCGTCTAAACGAGTATCTATTAAAGAAAGGATATGTAAATAGTCCTATTTGCCCTTGCGTTTTTATAAAGAAAACAACATCCGGATATGTGATTATCATTGTCTATGTTGACGATTTAAATATCATTGGTACTTCTAAAGAAATCCAAGAAACAAGGGTGTACTTAAAGAAGGAATTTGAAATGAAAGATCTTGGAAAAACTAAATATTGTCTTGGTCTGCAAATTGAACATAAACCAAGCGGAATCTTTGTGCATCAATCGACATATACAGAAAAGGTATTGAGGCATTTTAATATGGATAAAGCAACTCCATTAAGTACACTAATGGTTGGTAGATCGCTTAATGTTGAGAAGGATCCATTTCGCCTCATAAGAAAACGAAGAAGTTCTTAATTCAAACGCCATATCTAAGTGCGATAGAGCTCTCATGTATCTTGTTAATTGTCTTAGACTGATATAGCTTTTCTTCGTTAATCTACTAGCAAGATTTAGTTCTTCTCCTACGAAAAGGCACCGGAATGGAATTAAACATCTATTCCGTTATCTTGAGGTACAATTGATTTGGGATTATTTTACACTAAAATGCAAAACAAGTTTTGGTTGGTTATCTGAATCAGAGTTACTTATCGATCCGCGTAAAGCCGGATCCCAAACCGGTTATGTATTTACGTATGGAAAATCGCAATTTCTTGGCGTTCACAAAACAAACACTTGTTGCTACTTCTTCAAATCATGCGAAATCATTGCGACTTCAAAGCAAGCCGATAATGTATGGTTAAGGTCAATGACGCACCACATTTTAACAACTTGTGGCTTATCGACCAACAAAGAACCAACAATCATATTTGAAGACAATGCAGCGTGTATCGCTTAAATAAAGGAGGTTATATCAAAAGTGATAGAACCAAACATATCCCTCCTAAATTTTTCAATTCACCCAAGATCTCGACAAGAGCAAAGAAATCAACATCCAAGATATTCAATCAAGCAACAATGTCGGATCTTTTCACAAAGGCACTTCATACTATACCTTTCGGAAGCATGTCCACGAGATTGGAATGCGACATCTAAGAAATTTATGAGGAAGAGCTCATTGTGTTAAATGAGGGGAGCTTACGATTCAGACTCTTTTTCCTTATCATGGTTTTATCCCACCGGGTTTTTCCCGATAAGGTTTTTAACGAGCAACACCAAATGTGTTTAAAGGCCGAGAAGAGACAATTATATGGCACACCAAGGGAGTGTTATAAAGATAGAAATAATATGGTGTCTACTAATTGTAGATGCACCATTTAATAGTTAGTGTACATATGGATTGGTTTGGTTTTACCTAATACAATAATGAAGTAGGTGGTTATTGGTTAGGTTTTACCTAACACAAGAATGAGGTAGATGGTTATTGGTTAGGTTTTACCTAACAAAAGAATGAGGTAGATGGTTATTGGTTAGGTTTTACCTAACACAATAACATATATGGAGTAGGTGGTCACATGTGTATTAGGTGGTTAAAATGTACTATAAATAGAAGGGTTAACTTGATGTAAAATACACCATTTTTTCATAAGAAGAATTCTCCTCTCTCAAATATTCTTACATTTTAGTTTCGGTTTTATAACAAAGTTAAATATATAAACTATATTTATAGATCTTAGAGTAAAAGCTGATTTATAAGCCTTTTCTTTAAACTCTGAATTTCTTAAATTAACTCATTTGCACTTGTTCATCTCATACAAGGTGACACTGACTTATCCTATGCTTTTCATAATTTTGGTGCCATTAGAGTTTATGATTTAATTAAGCGCGTCGAGGAATTATTTACAGATTGTTTGAAAGCAACTGAATTGAATTCAATATTCAACTGTTTGGAAGCACAAAAATAGAATGAATTCAATTCATGCATGTAATTAAAACCTATCCCCTTTACAAATTAAATTCACTCCTTCAAGTATCGAATTGAATTCATGCAAGTGCTTGACTTGCATGAATTCAATAAGGATACGAGAATTTTTCACTCATTTTTGCCTGATAAATAATATTTATATATGATTAATAACCAGATTAATTTTCTTTTATTTTTATATTTAGAAATTGTAATTTTATATTAATTATGAAATTATTATTATAAAATTAGAAAATATGAGATTTTTAAAATAAAGAATAAATTATAAAATCTTTTGATCAAAATGTATAAATTTATGTACTACATCTTCTTTAATTTTATAATAATAATTAAAAAATTCATATTTTTAGTTAATGATAAAATTTTATATAAATAATTAAACTTATTTTAATTATGTTCTATAATTGAATCAAATGGTATAAATTAAATTAAATTAAATCTTATTAATATAATTGAATCTAATTAGTTAACTCAGACTATTTCACCGATTAGTATTAAATTGCAGGAACATGAAACCAAAAAACCCTAAACCCCAAGAGGTAGTACTTGTGCTTAGTATCTCTCTCTGCCTCTCCAGTTTTTACTAATGGCAAAGCGTTTAGTGCCTTTGTTGAATCGCATTTTGGTTGAGAAAATTGTTCCTCCTTCCAAAACCAGCTCCGGTATTCTACTTCCTGAGAAGAGCTCCAAGGTTCAATCTTTTCACTTCCTTTTTTTTTTTCATTTTCTTTAGCTTTTCTTGCGTGCTTTAATTTCCTCCGACTTCGGGTTGCAATTCCTCTGCTTATATTTTGCTTCCATCGTCATTTTCCTATCTGGGTTTCTCCCTTTTCCTTGTGTTGTGTGTTCTCTTGTTCTTCTTTTGGCTACTTCGACATTTCCCGTTTCTGGGTGTTCTTCTGATTCAAACGTTTCTTCTTGATCTCTCTGCTCTTTACTTCTCGTGTTTCGTTTATTTTTACGATAGTCCATGACTAGTGGCTTGGCCATTTACTTCGTTCGATCCTGTTAGTACTTTGAATTAGCGATTTCAATTTCCTATATACTTGGCTATCAAAGAAGCTCGCTTCACTTTTCAGTGAAATCTCAATTTAATTACCTTTGGGACAGACGGATTTTACCTCCATTTCGTTGTCTTATCTCGGTGCTTCACCTGTATATTTACAAATTCCTGATTTCTTGTTAACACTGCAGAAGTTATCATTTTTATAAACTGGTCATGGCTTATGGTATGTAAACAATCTTTAGTATCAGCTTCCTCTTCGTAGCTATGCTTTTGTCATGTTAGTATTAGTGGAATTCAAAACTTAGAATTCGAATTGTAATTTCAGAATTGATTTCTGCAGATTCTTTTCCACTTTCTACGCTCAAGCCAGTGTTCCCTCTATTAATTAACTTGTGATTTTTCCAAGGGATAGTTTAACTGCTTGATAATTCTGTTGGCGTTATATATGTCTTAAATTTTAATTTCCAGCAAACAGTGTAAGGGAAATACAATTTTTACAAAAATGAAGAAACTTTAGACTTGCACTGCAGGTACCAAGACAATTATTGCTTGATTGACATCATAGTGAGAACAATTTGCTTATTTTGAGATTTGCCCTAATAGTCTAATATTCTGCAGTTTCTTCAAAAAAATATCTATCATTTGGATAATAATAATGTTAAGAAATTTAATAACTCCTTTTGATATTTGCCTGAATGTTAAACCACGTTTATGAATTTGTTTGGTCATTAGCCCTTGACATGTTTGACTCATTTTCTTTGATCCTTTCAAATGCTTTCTCTATTCCAGTTGAACTCCGGAAAAGTGGTTGCAGTGGGTGCAGGAGCTCGCGATAGAGATGGAAAGCTGATTCCTGTTACTATAAAGGAAGGAGACATTGTTCTTTTGCCTGATTATGGAGGCACTGAAGTGAAACTTGGTGATAAGGAGTGAGTTTTCCTGTCTCCTGGCACCATCTTCTTATTCGTTTGAGTTTCATATCATCTCATGCATTCTCCATAATCCAAGTTTGCATTTTCCCTTCAATTTTCTTATTTCTTCTGATATCTGTTCTTTTTGGGACTATCCTATGTTTTTGCAGTTGGCCATGTTTACCAATATCTGATATCGGTTGATATTGATGCTTGTGTGTGTGTGTGTTTTTTTTTTTGGTTTCAGCTATCATTTGTACCGCGATGAAGATATCCTTGGAACTCTTCATGAATAGTCATGATTACATTGTGTTTTCTTAGATGGAAAGTAACTGGGTCGGATGGAAATCTCCTTTTAAGTTCTGATTTGCATTTGGAACTTTTATCAGACTTGTATCTCGAGGATTGTTGAGGGCATGAGAAAAAAGATGAGGAAAGGGAAACTTTCTTATCCCTTCATTAATTATACTCGTGCATATTTTCCTTGCTGAGTAATTTTGATTGCTAATGGAAGGATGATACTTAAAGCCTTCAAATTGAACTTTCCTATCTTAAACAAAAATGTGGCCATATCCTTAATCCTACGGGTTATAATGATTTTTAATATTTGTTTCTATTTAGATTTTAGAATCCATGTTCATCAGTTTGGCCCAATGATAAGATACATGTGCAAACAATTCACCATCATTTGTAATTGTAGATGCTAGTGCAGTTCTTATCTACTTAACTGGACAATTGATCATGACCACAATGCCTAAAATTTGCAATTACTTGTTAATTCAGACCAAATCTTGAGATATTCAATACATGTCACATTGCAGCGAAGATATGCAATTAAATGAGCAGTAAAATTGACTAGCTTGCAATTTGAAAAGCTGCAAAGAGAACTCACACAAGCGGTGAAATGTTGTTTTGTCTTTAGAGATAGAACACTAATGCTAAAGACATCATTTTGGCAACCCAAATAAACGGGAATTACGTAACAATCCAAAATTCTCAACGTTGATTGTCCAAGTCAAAACCAAACTATAAGAATGGTACATCAGCCAAACCAGTCAGGTTTTTGAAGTCTCCTAATGCTTCCTTCTTCAATCGGGAAGTATCTGTTCACCGTCTGCATCTGCTTCTGTCTCAACTTTAGGTTTGGATGGGCCTGCTCCTGGGGCCTGTTTCTTCTTGATTCCACTAACTATATCGTCGATTCTTAGAAGCATGCAAGCTGCTTCTATTGCTGTCTTGAATGTCTGCGCCTTGACATTGTAGGCATCCCAAATCTGATTATGTACAAGTGCGTGCTTTCTTAAATCGCTTTGATATGAGATAATTTCATTGGAAACAAACAAAAAACCATCTTTAAGAAAGTGAAAGAGAGAACATGAAGAAGAGGCGGCACATAAATAACAACTTGTTACATATGTTACCAATCCTGATAAATTCAAAACCGAAGTCTCCAACAGCATTGTAACATTACTGCAAAAACACAATATACCCTCAAAAGCAGACAAATGGAGCAAAATTATCATACCTTCCTCTCTTTCATATCAGTAATTTCACCTGTGTTCCCATCTATGCCGGTCCATGCATTTTCACCATTCGCATGCTGTAAAAAATATTACGAGATTTACAAAAAGTAAACCATTAATAAATTATGGAAAGAATATTATCATTTCATCAAACAAAAATGAACTGCAGCACAAGTATACCTTTCCTTGCAGAGCAGTCATGGTCCGAATCACATTAACACCACAATTTTGAGCCAGTGTTCGTGGTATAGCTTCAAAAGCAATGGCAGCAGCTTCATATGGCCACTGCATCAAAATTAATAAGACAGTGTCAGTGCAAGTGATTAACACAACCAAGTTCCTATATAAACAGCTTACAAGTCCATCTATCCAAACACTGATGACACCGACAAGAGAGTTCTTAATTTTGTCCTAGTTGATCACGATTTGGAATTAGAACTATGTGGACAATGTTGACACCTTTTCTATTCCTTCAATGGACGAACTCTTTTGCTTCAGAGTAGCAGATACAGTTAATTCTGTCCCACCACCACCAGGAACAAGTTTCGGATTCTTGAGTATGTTTCTGGCAACAGACATGGCATCCTGCACAAATACCAGTTCCAAAATATCACTACAATTCAAGCACAAGAAAAACTTGAATTTTACAGCTTTATCTTACCTGTAAGTTTCTTTCGACTTCATTCAGGAGATCCTTACTAGCACCTCTTAATAGAACGGTACAAGCTTTTGGATCTTTGCAATCAACAATGAAAGAAAAGAATTCATCTCCAATTTTCCTGACCTCAAATAGACCAGCACCTGTACCCACATCAGATTCTTGCAATTCATCAGGCCTGTTCACAATTACAGCCCCACAAGCCTTTGCAATTCTATTGTTGTCAGTCTTCCTCAACCTCCTGATAGCACTGACACCTGCCTTGCTTAAGTAATGGCACGCTAAATCACTAAGCCCTTTCTCTGTGATTACTAGATCGGGTTTGAACTTCAGTATCTGCATGCACATGTTCTCAATGTATTCCTCTTCCATTTTCAAAAGGACTCCCCAGTCTTCCTCTTTAACCAACTCAGCATTTGTTTGATTCTCACCCTTCTTGTATTCAAGTGGGCAGTCAAGAAGAATAATGCGTGGATTGACAATCTTCCTTTTCATCTTACCAGGGGCAACCACATCCTTGTTGAACATAACTCCTTTAAGAACTTTGGAATCTTCCAACTGCCCACCTGGTACCTTCTCAACTTTAATGTACTTTTTAATATCCACTTCTCTTAATCCCTGGCCAAGGTCAACACCTACTGTTGTGGTAGCATCGATTGCTAGATCCTGGACATTAACTGAAGACTTAGCACAAAGCACAGAACAATTAAATAACATTGAATATAGAATTGGGTTTTTAATGATTTGTGTACTCTTCTCTTCCAGCAAACATTAAAGCAGGAATCATACAAGATACTATTCAACCTGATTCAAAGCAACAAGGAAAAAATAATTCTGCATGTATGAAATTGTCATGGAACTCAATTGTCATTGTAATATACAGTCACACTCCTATTTTAAAATTTCTTATATATATCCTAATTTTTTTCACGTGAATTGTAACATGCAGTTCTATAATTTTAGGGTCCCACAACTATTCTAAATTACGCTTATCAAAATATGCTGGGACACACAACAAAGAACTAAAACAAATGCTAGTACAATTATTGGTGACTGCAAGTCCAAATTCAGTATCAGGCCTGTTAAATAGAGGCTAGAAAGGTTTCCGTCACAGAAAAAATATGCATGCCATAAGAAATACGTACAGCGATTAAGTCTCCAAATTGACTGGTGAATTTTGTGCCTATACAACTCTTGACCAACCCCAGCATTGTTGCACCTGCAATTGGTATATGTATATATATACATCAATAACTCAAACAGTATTTTCTTATTCTTACAGGAATTGCTCTCTTGTGTTTTTTTTTTTTGGCTCTCAGGAGAAGGGGGGTCCTAATGCTACTATTGCCTAACTTGTAAAAAGCTTTCAAATTTTCCCTTAAACTTAGAAGAATAAAATTTATGGCATAAATTGAATTTCTTTTTGGGAAAACAACTATAGATCAGTATATCCAAGACAGTTACATAATATTTGTAAGAATATTAACATAAAATGCACAAAAACTTACGGTCATTGACATCAATATTCATTGCAATTTTGTCTAGCACAGCAATGGCATCCTCCAAAGCTTTATTGTAGGCTGCAAACCAAGTAAAAGCAGACATTCTCAACCAAAGTTTTATGCAAGCATGACAAATATTCCAATAGAAACATAATGATACCTCGACAGATGACTGTTGGATGATAGTTCTTGTCAATGAAGGCTTCTGCAACATGAAGCATCTCTCCGGCTACAAGCAATTTATTTCAATCAGTTCCAATAATAAAACCTACTAAGCATTGACATCATACAATATACAGTTCCAGATACTAACGCAATCTGCTGTATTATGTCAAGGAAATATTGGAGATTGTCAAGCATAACACAAAGATAAACTTATAATCCAACAAAAACACAAAGAAAATCACATATTTCATGCTGAATAATAGATTGTAAGATAGTATGAAATTTATGCCATACCAAGAACAATCACGGATGTAGTTCCATCTCCTACTTCTTCATCTTGTGTTCGGCTTAATTCAATCATGGACTGTCATAGACAAACAAAAGGAAAATATCTGAGAACAAAAATAACACAAAATGAAGCACAAGAATAAGAAAGTGAAAAATCAAACTACAAAAGGTGAATGAATAAAGAAAAATAAACAAATAATGTTTGGAGAATGCAAAAGTCAAGTAAGATAACAAAAAAGACCAAAGAAACATATGTTCCAACATAGAAAAATGAATAGCACACAATATGTAAATCCAGCTGGGATCAACATCATTAAGCTATAAGTGAACAATAATATACAAAAATAAAATATTCAGTTTAGACGGGGAAAAAGAGAGAGAGAGAGAGAGAGGAGCATGCCTTTGCTGCTGGATGTGCCAGATCTAACTCTCGCAAGATAGAATTTCCATCATTTGTAACTACAATTCCTATAAGTGAACAACAATATATAAAACTAGTCAAAATTTAACAGAAGAGATACATATATATTGATAGTGAGCAGTGTCAAATTCAACACCTCCACCAGTATCAAGTAGCATCTTCAACATGGATCGTGGACCCAAGGTTGTGCGAATAATATCAGCAACAGCCTGTCACACATGAGGCAAACATTACACCAACAAATCCATAATAGAGTATAACAGTAACACCCAAGCCAAACAATCTAGGAAGCAAGCATAGTAGTTAATAGCGGATAGCGGCGCGGAGCGGCCGACCCCGAAAACGCTATAGCGGAATAGCAGATAGCGGAGCGGCCGCTATTTCTATCACACATATATATATATAAGCTTCAACAGAGGTTTAGCATGGAAAACAATTGAATACAATACACCAATAAGTTCAGAGACATAGAGTAATCATCAACATCATAAGCTTTCTATAACTAAGCTTTCTAACAATAATCATCATCATCATCTCCGAGATCTGCCATCTCTTCTTCATTTTCACTTTCATCACTACTTTTGTAGACCTCTTCCTCTTCCTCTTCTTCAGTTTCTTCATTTCCATATTCTTCTTGTATAACTTCCTTTTCTTTTCCCCTAGAGCTTGAAGGCCTAGAACTAGAAGCAGGTGCAGCTGTATTCTTTGATCTTGAGTGACCCCTAGTGTAGGTTAAAGGCTCACCAGCCCCACTTGCACGGGCAACAACTCCCCAAGTCAATGTATTATCATCATCAAACACGAAGTCATCTTCAGCACCTTCATCATCATCCGTTTCTCCTAACAACCACTCACTATCTTCATCAACATCCTTTAGGAGAATGGGATCTACCACATCACGACACTCAAAACGTTCCTTAAGAGCTTGGTTATATTTGATGAAAACCAAGTCTTGCAACCTTTGATGTTCAAGCCTGCTTCTCTTTTTCGAATGAACATGCTCAAAGATACTCCAATTCCGCTCACATCCTGATGAGCTACAAGTCAAACTCAACACCTTAATGGCAATGTTTTGCAAATGTGGAGTATGGACACCATAGTTCTTCCACCATTCAATGAGGAGCTAATGTAGCCCTTTGTCTTATTGATGCCTTTAAACCAAAGAGGCCTCCACTCTTCTATATGTTGACAACTCATGAGAAGCCATGTCTACCGCTCTTCATTTGTTGTGACCTCTCAATGCATTTATACAACCCTCCATCACTTCGGATCATTTTCAATTCTTGGATTGCCATAGAAGAATTGAGGATTGAGATAATGACCGCAAGATGCAATGGATGATGAAGTTGGCACTCCCATCTTCTATCAATTATCTCAAAATCTCCTTATACTTAGCTTCATTTCCTTTGAATGCATTCGAATAGTTTCTTTTGCCCTATCCATAGCCTCATAAATGTAACCCATTGCGGTTTTTTCTCATTATCAACAAGCCTAAGAACTTTCACAGGGGCCCCATAGCCTTAAGGCTATAAATAACATCATTCAAAAGGAAGGCATAAGCACAAGGTCGACGCCTTTTCCCTTAGCTTCTTTAGCTGTTTTGGACTTCAACCACTCATCAGATGTGAACATCTTTCTAAGGTTGTTTTTCAGATTATGCAACCTTTGTAATGTTAAGAATGCTGTGGCAAATCTTGTCACTGCATGCCTAACCAATTCAGACTTATTTGTGTGCCTCCTCATAATATTCAAGGTTAACGAGTGGTTATAAATGAAGGAAACAAGATTAATTCCTCTTTGGATTGCCCTCTTGATCCTTGCAATCTTGCCAATATCTTCTAACATTAAATCAATACAATGGGCAGCACATGGAGTCCAAAATAAATGCGGCCTCTTAGCTTGTAACAACTTACCGGCCAACACATAATTGCTTCCATTGTCACTGACTAGTTGCACAACCTTGTGCTCTCCAATCTCCTCAACAAAACTATCCAAGAGCTCAAATAATTTTTCCCTATCTTCATATAAGCGGATGCATCAACACTACTAACAAACATAGAACCAGTTGGACAATTTACCAAGAAATTTATCAAAGTTACATTCTTCTTATCTCGCCCACGCATCGTACATAATTGAGCATCCATAGTTCTCTTTTCCAGTTCATGAGGTTTCAAGAGTTCTTTGGTATACTCCAGCTCCTTTTAAGAAGACCAACTCTACACTCATGATAGCTTGGAACCTTTAGGTGTGGCCCATAGTTTCCAATAGCTTCCACCATCAACTTGAAACTTTTAAGCGTACAACATTAAAAGCAATTCCATTTCGCAAAGGAACCGTTCTATGTATTGAACTGTTCTTGCTCTTGCCTCCTTGTCACAAGCATCATTTATGCTTGTTTGCCTCTTAGCCTTTCCTAATTTGATGGTTGCTTCGGATTTTTACCATCAATAAATCCAAGGTCCCTTGACATTTTGGCTTTCTTAGCAATGGCGGGGAGTCGCATGATGCTCCACTTGAAGTCGCAAATGTCTTTCTATTTTAATACTAAAATTTCGAACTTCGTCATCATCATCATCTCCTTCTTGAAGCTCGATCAAGTATGCTTCTTTCTCGACTTTCTTCTTTGTGCAGTGCTTTAAGTATCTCTTTCACTTCAGAGGAGTCTTCAAACACTTATCAACGTCTCCGTCACTCCCATTTGATGTCGCTTAGCTCGGGTAATACCCCCGTTGCTGGTTTTGCCACAAAAGTCACAAGTGACAGCCTTCTTATTGTTGATGTCTTTTAAGCTATTCCACCGCCAAGCCATATCTAAATTTCGCGAAGAGGCTTCACCAATCCACATCGAAGAAACTGTCAGACGCAGCAGAGAGACAGAGGCGGCATTTACGGTACATCCCGTGGCTGAGAAGAGGATGACTCCATTGTGGGTGAGAGAGAAGGAGTAGAAGAGAGAAGGAGTAGAAGAGAGACGGTGGTCGGCGGCTGTCGGTCGGTTAGAGAGAGAGGAAGGTTTGATTTGTGAGGAGTAGAAGAGGAGAGACGACGTGTTCGGTCGTGTGGATAGGAAAAAAGAGAGTTTAAGTATTAAAAAATAAGAAAGTAGTTCATTTTCCAAGATAAAAGCACGGATTGCTCAGATTAATGTTCATAAAGCCAAGTAAAGTATATATTTCTTCTCCTCTGGATGTGTGTAATTATCAACTATGGCCAAAATAAAGTCAAATCAGAACAAGGTAAGTACTATACGTCATAGAAGGATTAATTGGCTAGCAATAGCATACCATTTTTCATCAGTTGAAACTGATCAAAGTTGCCAAGTAACTAATTAGCAAGGCGATATGACTTTGTATGCATACATTATGGAGGACTAATATCTATATCACTTCACATCTATGGGGTTTTAAAATTGCAAGAGAATCACAAAGTGAACCTTCTTCTTTAAATTAACTCAACCAGAAGTTGAAATAAACACAAAATTGCATCTTACACAAACAACATAGACATAAACAGCAATAATACCAATCTAGACTCATGTTTGAGTAAGAATGACGACAGTAGTAGTTGTAACTAAATGGGTATCCTAAAGTTCACATATTATGAAAATAATGCAGAATCTTAGACACCAACCAGCAACAGTATATTCGAAAAGTAATCATATGTTAACATTTACAATACCCAATAGGAATGGCATGAAGAATATAATAGAGAAACCCATATTAAATAATATCATAAAGCATTAATTATACCTTTGCAGCCTGTATATTGGCATGGTGAACCTTGGTTCCAGATTCCCGTTTCAAAGAATCCTCTGATTATATTAATTAAAGTTAGAATAATGAAAAACCAAAAACACAGTCGTAACAACAAGATATGCTATTAGGGTAAATCAGCCTTTCAACTGAAATGAAGTGAAGAGAAGTTCAGTACGTGCAAAACTTGAAACAGTTTTTTTTTAGTTTATAGATAGATATATATATATAAGTATGTATATATCTATATAGCTTAAGAAAACTTAAATGCGGTTGCAGAAATCATTGTTTCTTTCATGTTATAGGAGAAGAATCCTCATTTACGAGAGAGTGGCGACTCTGATATCAGAGAAAGCAACGATCTTAGCTTACTCTTCCATTAATACTTCGTAAGATGTTTATTATACTTATAAATTGTTGTACTGAAACCTTGGAAGGATGAGATGACTACTACTTAAACTTTGAAGCACAAGAGAAAAGATATAAACCCTAAAACCCCCAGCAATCAAAGTAAAAATTGAAAGCAGACATAAACATGTATGGATAACTCATTTCCCTTACATAGATCAGATTTAAATTTTAAATGATGAAAAAGAAAAAAAGGAACTGGAGGAATAGAAAAGAAATACGAACTGAGAACAAGAACAGGAGCGTGCATCTTTGAGTGCTATGATCCGACCGAAGTGAGTCGAAATCACCAGACCGAAGTGAGCGGTATGAGAAATGAGCGGTACAAGCTTTGGTATAAGTTTTCGGGTTTCGGCCGTCGGCTTCTTCTCCAATAACGAAAGTTATGCCTGTGCTTTGCTGTTCTCACTATTAATCTGAAGTGTCTCGAAATCACCAGGCGGTATAAGGTTTGAATATGTTTTAGGTTTCTGCCGTCGGCTTCTTCTTCAATAACGAAAGCCTTATGACAAAATATTGTGGGCTTCACCCTAAAGAAAGCTATGCCTGGGCTTTGCTCTTCTCACAAATATAATTTCGTCAACATGTTTTTATTTTGTATCAAGCGCTTATAATTGAATGATTATGAACATAGATTCTAAAATCTAAATAGAAACTCAACCTTCACATGCTTGTAGGTTAAATTTTCTTTTGATCATTAATTAAATAATTACATTATCTTATTAAACTATAAATCAAAATTTATTATTATAAATCAACCGTTAAATATAAATTGGTTATTTTTATCGTAAGCAAAAAATAAATCAACATATTCAGAACACAAAGCTCTAAGTGTAATATCAGTGTTTGGTTGTCGAATGCCCCGGAAAATAAGTGTAATAACAAATAATTGAAATTTCAGAAAATTTTCCTATTATATTGGTTTCATTTTGTTTATAAGGGTGCTTGTTTCTATTTTTATTTTTATTTTTATTTTTGTTTTCAAATTCAGTAAAAAAATGTTTTTGTTTGAGTTTTAATTTCTGTTTTTTATTTTAGTTTTTTAAATTATGAAAATTATAAAAGTAGTATTTGTTTTTTCATAATCTAATTTATTATCATTTAAATATATATACTATTTAATTATTTATTTTAATAAACTATGAATAATTTAATTCAACATTATATTTATATATTTAATAAACTTCAATTTATCATCAATAAAATTATGAATAATTTAATTTTATTTAATTTTCATAATTACATTATATATAATTAAATTTAAAATATATAAATATTCAAATAAAATTTGATTTAATAATTAAAATATATTTCAAATAAAATTAATTTAAAATAAAATTTCATTTTAAAGTATTTATTTTATTAAAATAACATAATTTTATTAATAAATAGTTAATAAATATTATATAAGATATTAAAATATTTTATTTAATTAAAAATAATTTATCTTTAAATTTTATCTAAAATGTAATTATCATCAATGATAAAAAATACAACTACATTAACATTAACAATTAAACAAGTTTTGTTTTATTTAAATAAAAAATAGAAACAAAAAACAAAAAAATGGAACAGAAAAATAGAAGTAGAACCAAACGGTCCCAAATTGTTTGTTATAAGTGAGATGCTGTGAGTAAAAGAAAGGATTGAATTCTTATGAGATTATGGTGAAAAGTGATAATTTTTGTGTATAATCTGGTTCCAATGTATCCAAATGTATTGCTTATATGTAATAATTCTGAAATACTAAGCAATAAGCATCAATCATTCCAATTCTCTGTTTCTTTCATTTATTCTCTGTTTAAATGAACATACAAGCTAGTTTTCCTTTGAGCTGGTTGTTCTCTTAGTGGTAACAGAAGTTGAAACACATTCACTTCTCAAGAGGAGATGTTTCACATTTTTTAATGTTCAAATACTAGTCAATAAATATAAAAATTAAAGCAATGTCGCTGTACCACTTACGATTCATTAGTTCAAAAGGTTTGCTTTCCTCTGGTTTGAGTTTTAACTTTGTTTACTTCATCTGTACAATGCAGCTTTTGAGAAGTATACCTAAGTTTGTGAAGATAGTTGAAGTTGGTCCTAGGGATGGACTACAGAATGAGAAAAATATATTGCCTACAAATGTGAAGGTTGCAACAGGGTTACCGGTTGCTGAGGCAACAAGTTTTGTATCACCCAAATGGGTTCCCCAGGTAAATATAATTCACTCATAATAATTTCACTCCTGTTACTGCTTGCTTGATCGTTCTTTGATTAGTATTTTGTTGTCCAGTTAGGATCCTGTAACGATGATCAAATGCGCTTTTAGATTTTGGTATCAAATTTGGCAGTATCAAGTCTAAAAGCAGAGTACATTGGTTGAAGAGGTTCACCTTATTGTAGAAACACGTATATGCAGCTATAAGCAAGTCAATGAAGTTGTGTCTATTTCGCATAATTGCTGACCTGTTCTTACACCCACTCTTTGTATGCACGCACATGTGCATATCCCTATGCCTTTAAGGATTGTGATTTATTGCTTTGTTTATGCTCATTGATCTTCTGTATTTTCTTCTCTTTACCATTTATTATACTGTTTCAAACAGTTAGCAGATGCAAGAGATGTAATGGAAGCTTTACATACTTTGAAGGGCTGTGGATTACCTGTTCTTACACCCAATGTGAAGGTGGGTGTATCTAACATTTTATGGGAGTTCTAATGTTGTCATTTTGATTTGTTTGATTTTACAATCTAGAATGATTTTCTAGGGATTTGAAGCAGCTGTTGCAGCAGGTGCCAAGGAAATAGCAGTTTTTGCCTCAGCTTCTGAGTCATTTTCAAAGTCAAACATCAATTGTAGCATTAAAGAGAGTTTTGTTCGTTATCGGGCTGTACTAGTGCTGCTTAAGCGCTGTCAATTCCTGTTCGTGGGTATGTGGTATTTATATTTTGACATAATTCTTATTGGGAGATATTATACCTTTGTGTCAGCTGCATAAATCTTTCTTTTCCTCTGCAAAATCAATCTTTCCTAAATTATCCACAACAGGAGAATGTGTACCTACTCGACAAAACTGACGTTTTATAATAATAATAATAATAAATAAATAAATAAATAATACAAAATTTATAATAACAATAATATTAATAATAAAATAATAAATACAAAATTAATAATAATAATAATAATAATAATTAATAAATACAAAATGTATAATAATCATAATAATAATAATAATAATAAATACAAAATTTATAATAATAATAATATTAAAAATAACAATAATAAATATAAAATTAATAATAATAATAATAATAACACGGAAGACTTATTCTTTGAATGGTCTAATCGCAAACAACTATTATTACAAGTAGAAAAACCTTTTGGAGATCGAGAACGTAACAAAGATTCATTATGGAATTTCACACTTTATAAAACAACAGGAATTGTACAAAGCTTTTTACAAGAAAATGAACTTGCCTTAAAAAGCATCCCTTATTATCAAAGTACCAGAACTGATGTAGATACCTTCGACATCATTGGAAATGAAATTTATAAGGAATTTTTAAGAAAAGATATTATTCTTCACAAAGTAGAAACTGATCGGGTCAATCGATTGAAAGCTTTACGACATTTGAATAATATAAGCATTTGTGATATCTACTATCTCAATAATTTTATTTGTGAATTTCAAACTCATTATTATAAATTAGCACGATCTGAACAAGAAATGTATATTCACATCTTTATTCAAAAATTACCTTATCCTCTTAACGTAAAAGTTCAATAGAAATTTCAAGAAAGAACTGACGACTATACTATTGCACACAATCTAGGAGGAGCTATTCTCCTTACACGAGAATTATTAGTAGAACATTGTTTAGAAACTAAATTAAAACAAACATTGAAACATCAACATATACACCCTTGTTCTCAAAATGCCGACGTACCACAACAATATGGTTGTGAACCTAGCGATATACAAGGAAATCTAAACATAGACAACACAGATATATACAACCCAAATACTATCGATCTAATCAATATTCTAAACCATACAGATGGCATAAATATAAACAAAGACCATATCAACCAAAAACATATCGTAAATATTTTAGAAAACGCAGAAACAAATCTTTCAAACCAACACAAAAGCATTGTCCACAAAAAAAAACGAGATTGTAAATGTTGGCTTTGCAAGGAAGAAGGACATTATGCGAATGAATGTCCCGAGAAAAATGATAAAAAATACACCAATAAAGTACACATCCTATACTCTGCTTTACAATATCAATTATAACCAATCGAATCTGACTATAATACTGATTCCACTCTTTACATCTACGAATCAAATCTCCAAATGAATTAACTATACAAAGTGAATCCGAATCCACAACTAAATTCCAATATAACTTTTATTCAAGTGACGATTCAGAATACTATAGTAAATGCATATATAGACACTGGAGCTACTATATGTATTGCTTCTAAACAATTTTTAGATACTTGGAAAAAGTTAAAAAACCTTTACAAATTAGGATTGTAGATGGAAGTTTCAAATTTATCGGTATGTAAGTTATTACAATATATAATATACTTATTGAAAATTACACCTTTATGGTTCCATCAATATACCAACAAGAATCGGGATTACCATTCATTATTGGAAATAATTTTCTCAAATTGTGTAATCCCTTTTGTCAATATTTACATTATATTACATTAAAAACTCCATATATCAAGGATATTAATAAAAAATCGATTATTCTGAAGATCCCTATTTATCATACCATCTATTATCAACAACTCAAACTGCTAACCGAAAAACTAAATTCTTTACACTTTTATCTCCTTAATAATACCTCTCTTCAACTAAAAGATGATACACTATTAGATAAAATTTGCAGTGAAAACCCTTTAGATCCATACAAAAATCATAACAATGAACTCATTGAAATAAAACTAAAAGACCCTCATCAAGAAGTAAATATACGAAATAATATTCCCTACACTCCACAAGATGTAAAAGAATTCATTGCCGAATGTACTGAATATCAAGAATCACTTGTTGCTACAAAATTACTAGGATCACCTGCACAAGGCTTCACAAAAACAGACGACCTGCAATCATCAAAGGCTATACAAGCCACAGTAAAACAGAACAATTGTGTGCTTTATCTACTGATAAAGATACTAAAAAAATTAGAAATTCTTGAAACAAAGGTGACAAGAATTGAAGAAAGTTTTCTGAAAACTTCAAAAGAAAATCCTCAATTTCAAGAGACTTTTGAAAAGTTAATTCAAGAAGTCAACAAAAAAAAAGTAAAAAAAGGAGATACAGTGCCTCCAGCTATAATAAGAAAATCATTTTTCTTTAAGAATCCACAAGACATTTTTTACTCAGAGAAAAGGAAATTGAAAATAAGATGAGTCATACAAGTGGAAGTTCTAGGTTATCATTTGAAGAAACAAGGTCAAGAATATAATATCCCGTCACCGATGGGAGCGATATTATAGTAAATTTGGATTGGGTTGTGATTGTGTACATGAACGTCGGTATACATGCACTAGTGACAATTCCCGGCTTTTGTGTCTTTGTGAAAATATGAAATTGTGTGTTAATTGAATTGGATATATTTCTATATTCAGCATTAAATTACAAAGTGGGTACCGATGAGATGTTGATCTTCAGTAGATGGTATATTGTTGACACTCCAATTAAGGATATGACTTAGGAAATTGGTTTTATCATGACCTATTAAAATTTGGAAAGATTTATGAAAGTCAAAGTAAATTGTTGGACCCTGAATTTTTCTTTATGATGTCATTAAGCCTGAATTGTGTTAATTCTGTGATTTATGGTTTAATTGGATTTAATTGGGAGTGTTAGTGGATAATTGAGATTAAGTTGAGTTTAATGTGGTTTTAATGAAACTTAAGGGATAGGAATGTGTGAGGACATTTTGGGAAGATTGTTTAGGTTGGATTATGTTAAGGCTTAGCTTAGGAGGGTATTTTGGTCATTGTCCATTCCTTTAGGCTTAAAAGAGAGAATTAGAAAGAAAGAAGGAAATAGAAGGAGAAAAGAAGAAGAAGAGATATCGTGGGTAAGGAAGAAGAGAAGAGAAAGTTTGGGGTTTTCGATCCTTGGAATTTTCAACAGATTTGAAGCAAGTCTTGGTAAGTTTCGCTTCATTTTTTCTTGTTTTAGTTGGATTAAACTCTAGAATCGATTTGTATGAGTTAGAATCGGTGGTTTAGGATTTTTTCAGGAAAAATTTCGGGAAATCCTTGTGTTGATGAGTTTGTGCCAGTTTTTAAGGTTTGAATGAGTTAGAAATGTAGTATAGGACTTGAATCAAGGTTTAAGTGGGTTGCATTTGAAAAAGGAAAGGATTGAAGTTGGAAAAATGCAGAAAAATCAGGTTCGGAGTCGTTCTTCAGGCCCGAATGTCGTGACGTGCGTATGAACACACCGCGACGTGCGTTGAGGAGTACACCGCGACGTGCGAGGAAATGGTGCACGCCGCGGCACACACGCGGGTGTTCGTCACGACGAGCGGGGCTTCACCACGGCGAGCCCCCTGTTTTCAGCAGCGAGAAATTTTAGTCTTTTGGGCATATCTTGGGCTGTAGATGTCCAAATAAGGTGATTTTGGATTCGTTGTGATCTAGAGAATGAGGGCTACAAGTTGTATGAAGAAAGGAAGTTCGGAATTAGCCTTTAAGGGTTTGGGAATTTATATGGAAGTCGAATGTAGACTTTTAACGCTAGTGCTTTTACTTTTCGAGCTTCTTGAATATTTCTTTTGAATGTTAATTGAATGGGAACTTGGTTTGTTATAGGAAACCAAGCCGACCTGATTCAATCGCAAGAGGAAGGACAACAGTGAGCTTGGACTCTCAAGCGATATTAGGTGGGTAACATATTTATGGTTGTTGTGTGTATGAGCAATATGTGTATGCTTGCTTGCATTGTGTGTGACACTGCTTGTGTTGAATTATAAAAAATATTGAAAATGCATTGTGATCATGATTATGTACTGCCTTGATAGGCATTATGGCATTGTGTAAGAATGAAAAGAATGAAAAGTATGAAAGCTTTGATAAAATGCTTTGAGCATGAAACGAATTGTTATGTGCTTTGTTTGGGTGAGAGAGTAACGGATGGATAGTCATGTGCACGTCGACGTATAGCCTTCTCCCGGCTGCTCGCTTGAGGCCACGAGATCCTTGAGAAATCGGACTCGTTTTGTTTACGATATAAACTTCGGCTTATCCGGATCGTTTTACAAAACTCTCGAGCCATTTGTTGTGCATTGCCTGATTGATTTGTTAGAAATGATGCATAATAATTGTTATGTTGTGAAGCAGGAATTGCATGATATATTCTCTTGATGGTTATATGAATGTGAATCAATCGCTAAGTGTTGACTTGCTATACTTGTATATATATATATATATGCTTGAATGTGTGGCTCGTTGCCAATGGCTATAAATGTATATGCCACTGAGCTTCGCAGCTCACCCTATTATCTTCCCCCTCCTCAGGTGCAGAACGAGACGATCGTTGATCTTGCAAGGCATCGGAAACTTCAAGTTAATTAGGAGCTTTGTATTAAGTTAGTATTTTGGTTAGCCCGTCGAGCATATCATCATGGAGCATATTCATGTATTTTGGATTTAAACTTTCTTCTGTATTATGCTATTTTGAGAATGCTTGTTTGAATTTCCTTCGGATTGTAATGGTATGAAGCCCCTTAGTTTATGGGGTGTTTAATTCATAGTTGTGTGTATATTATAATGTATGCGGAAATGTTTGTTTGAATCGAATTATGTATGGATGTTGGGATCGGGTCCGATAGGTTTGGGATCTCGTCACTGGCGCAGCCCGAGGGGCCACCTCGGGAATAGGGATCCGGGACCCGGGCCCAACATAAATGAATGGATTGAATTGGAAATTTGGCAGGCATGAAAGTGAATGATTACTTTGAAAGAATTGAATTTCAATTCAGTCCCTAAAAGTTAGACTTTTCTAAATTGAAGGCGTGAAGTTAGAAGAATCGTTATATGGGCAATTTGGGTATGACACTTAAGAGAATAAGGTTTAAGGTTAAATGAAGAGGGAAAAATGGGCAATTCATAATTTGAAATGGTATAAAAAGGAAATTGGGTTTGAAAATGGGAAAGAAAGGAAGAGGTCGTGGAAGAAGGAGAGGAAGGGAAGAAGAGTTCGATTTTCGACGAAATCTGAAAGAGTTTAAAGAATTTGTGAGCAAATTCAGGTAAGTTTAAGTACCTTGCCTCTTGATTAGTAGATTGAATTATGTTTTAAGTGATATAGTTAAAGTTTGGGTTCTGAGATGTTGGGTATTTAGGGTTTTCGAAAATGGTAGATTTTTGATGTTTGAGAGTGGATTTGGTTTGTTAATGGGTTGGAAATTGGTGTGAGAGTGATGTTGTAATGTTTAGATGAGTTATGTGTTAAATAAATTGGAAGACTTGGATTAAATTGGTTGAAAGACGGATTCGGGAGGCGCGATCGGGCTCACACGTCGCGACGAGAGCGAGAGCGCACGTAACGACGAGGGCGCAAGTCGCGACGAGGGAGAGCGCGCACGTCGCGACGAGGGCGAACGCGCACGTCGCAACGAGGGCGAGCACGTACGTCACGACGAGGGCGAGCGCGCACGTTGCGATGAGGGTGAGCGTGCACGTCGCGACGAGGGCGATTGTTTGGATTTCGCCGCGGCGAGCTTCTTCACGTCGTGGCGAGCTATTGTTCCCAGAAAGTTATATTTTGGTTTTTAAGCGATAACTTTTTATATCGTTATTCAAATGAGATAATTTCTGATTTTTTGTGAACTAGAGACAAAGGTCTTCATGCTTTATGAAGAGGGGAAATGTTAAATCAATCTATAAAGGCTTGAAATCTGGAATAGTGGTTTAGTGAAAGATATGGTTATATGTTGGAGAATAACTTTGGGATTTTTGAAACGAATTGACTGATTTGGGTATCAACTAAATTCTGATTTTTTAAAGAAGATTTTGAGGGTGAAATATTGGGTTAGTGCCGAGAATGTCACTAAAGTGCGTGATACGTTTATTTGTGTAAACTACTACATGAGCTTTATTATGAAAGGGCAATGTGTAAACTTAGGGTGTTTGAATTGTGATAGGGGCATTTGGAAAGTCAACCTCAGACATTCTGAAACTTCCAGGCGTTAGCACGGAAGCCAGGTGAGTGACCTAGATGGTTCCCAAAATATTAAATGTTATAATTCAGTGATTTAAATTCTTTGAAGTAAAATAATGAGACAGTATTGAATATGAACTCCGGATCGAAGGTCCGGAGTACTGAAGTGATAGTATACAGAAATGTTATGAGAATGTGATAGTGTAATTGTGTTTGTGATGTGAAAATATGGAATAGATTAGAAATGATTGTGATATATGAATACGATAATAAAGTGATTGAATTGTGACACATGCCGTTCATTTATGAACACAAAATTAGTTAATGAAAGCTGCGACCAAAGCAGCCACTGATCAGAGCTTTTAGCTCAACGCTATAACTGGGCTTCGAGCCATATAGTGATGCAGAGCTACAAGCTCGACTACTGGAAAAGAGCCTTGTGCTCGAAAAGGAAATAGTGTATACCCAGAGGGCTCTCCTATCCCTAAGACGCGTGGGAAGTAGTGCATGCCTAAAGGGCTCTCCTACCCCTAAGACGCGTTCAATGATTAATGAGCCCTTGACGGGACATCTTCAGAGCGAAAAGCTCAATGATTGATGAGTTAGTGCATACCCAGAGGGCTCTCCTACCTCTAAGACGCGTGGGAAGTAGTACATACCCAGAGGGCTCTCCTACCCCTAAGACGCGTTCAATGATTAATGAGCCGCAGCGGGACGACTTGAGCAAAAAGCTCAACGATTGATGAGTTAGTGCATACCCAAAGGGCTCTCCTACTTCTAAGACGCGTGAAAAGTAGTGCATACCCAGAGGGGTCTCCTACCCCTAAGACGCGTTCAATGACTAATGAGCCCTTGACGGGACAACTTTAAAATGAAAAGCTCAACGATTGATAAGTTAGTGCATACCTAGAGGGCTCTCCTACCTCTAAGACGCGTGGGAAGTAGTGCATACCTAGAGGGATCTCCTACCCCTAAGACGCGCTCAACGATTAATGAGCCCTTGATGGGACAGTTCCAGAGCTTATGGCTCAACGATTAATGTGCCCTTATAGGGACAATATAGATGCTTGGTCACAAAAATGATATGAATTGATAATGGGTTACGGACTGCATTTATTCTGATATGTTTGATTGAATGATAGGCGAAATGCCCTACACTGGTGTGAAAATAGTTATGGGGTACTCCTAATTATAGAATGTATGACTGATTGTGATATGCTTACTGTTGTATGGAATATTAGAGCTGTTGACCAGAGTTGCCATCGATTAGAGCTTTTAGCTCAACGTGTGAAAATGAACTTCGAGTTCATGACTGATTTAGAGCCTTAGGCTCAACGTATAATGAACCCGATATCTAGTATTAGATAAGGGTCAGATATTATTGAGTCCATTGAGGGGACAGTTTAGGCACTAGGTCACAGCTAAATGATAATTAAATAGTAAGCGAGTGAAATACTTTGTATCGAAAAAAAATGGGATGTATGACTATAGATTTCTGTAATTATGTAAATGGGGAATTCTTGAGAAGATGTATTACGAGATAGAGATAGATCTATGGGAATTGAAAAATGTGATCAAATAGAAAGAATGAAAACATAAGTTATTTTTTGATTTTGTACTTTGTGAGCGGACCATCGATGATGGTCACTCATTGAGTTTGCAAAAATTCATCCAAATCTGCAATTGTTTTGCAAGACTCAGAAGAATACCCCGTTAGGTAACGGGTGTATAGTGATCGCAGAGCGGTACTAGAGGGCGGGATCAGTTGCGTCTGCATTAGAGTGAAGACTTTGCTTATATGTTATAGTGTATTTTATATGAGGACCCTCGTGGGCATTGTATCTACTAACTTGGTTATGTAATTGTTTTCCGCAACATACATATATGTAAGTGTATGATTGTCTCAAAACAAAATTTTTGTACTGTGTTTTCACTGAGTGATATATCATCCCATCCTCGTAGGGTGCAGATTCGGATATCACCATCGATGTCGATTCCGGGTCTTACGGGAGTGAGGTGTTATATTTAGTGGTATCAGAGCCCAGAAGTACGAACTTACATGGGCATTTCTGAACATAAGTCAAATCGTATACAGTAAAGACATGTTATAGCAGACACTGGCGACTGATCCCTAATCTGAGTCCCATAAGAATGAGTCTTGCGCATGAAAAAGTGTTAAGCTCATGTGAGGGCGCGAGGCCCATGAGGCCAAGGCCCTTTTTGAGGATGCGAGGCTCGAGAGGCCGAGGTCCTACACATTGTAAATGATATTCACACTGTACTGTAGTCATAAACCCTTGAATGCGATAGGAATGTGAAGATAGTGGTATGGGCTGATTTTGGAAATAAGTGATATCAATTGAGTAATGAGACTTAAAGTGCATAAATTGGGTTGTAAGAAAATGAAATTGCGATAGTCTGGAAAGATTAGATTTTGATATGAAAAGATATCGGTAAAGAGTGATCAGGGGTACGATTGAGTATAAAAATATGCTTATGGTTGATCAAAAGCTCAGTGAGGACTAGGCAATTGTGATTCTAATGAGTTATTCGATAAATTAGGATATGTGAAAATGAGAAAAAGACATAAACGGATTTACTGTATTTGTGTTACTATATGGGTATGATGGACTGCATTATAGCGTAAATGAATAAATTGAGTAAAAGAAAACGAAATGTGTCATAGTTGGATTGGGTCAAATGTAGACATGAGGGGAATATCGGTTAAAGTGACCAGTGTATGAATTTGTCGAAGGATATATCGATGCAAGATAAAAAGGTCAGGACGATCAGGTATTATGCTTTGACTTGTCTGTTCATTAAAGTGGGAATTTTTGGAAGTGAGAAAGCATGTGATTTGTGTGGGTAAATATAGATTCACTGTATTCGTATTGGTGTGTAAAAGGGTATTAATATGGGACCGAAATGCTTTGCCTTCGAAGGAAATAGAGAAGTAAATTTATTGACAAAAAGAAGTAGAAATGGTGTGATTAAAGTGTATAAGCTTGGTTAAAAAGGAAATGATTTAAGTAAAAGTGGTTTTGAAATGTGACAATAGCCTGAATACTGGGATTGCATTTCTTGATGCTTTTGTATTTATAATTCTAAGTGGATTTGGAATATGCGCATGGACGATAAAATTATAGGGTTATGATGTTACAAATGTTAGAACGTGATTCATGATATGTTACTATGGGGACAATTAGGTATGTGCTTCGATTTGAATTGTTTAATGTATACATTTTTTGAAATTATGATAACTCAAAAGAGAAGAGTAAAAGCAATAAAAAATGTTTATGACGAGTTGTTGTTTACAAAAAGGGAGTTAAATAATGGAAAGCCGAAAAGAATTTCTGTTAATATGTGTATTGGTATGAGGAACGAGTGCAGAACGCATGTGGGTCACCAAGTCATAAGGTGAACCCTACTTATGGGCAGGAACAAGAATAGAAATGATTTCTAGAGTATATAGAAATGTTGGTATCATTAGTGATTGTGAATGATTGAACTGTGAGATAAATACATCTCTAGATGAGATAGTAAGAGTTAGATGAAATTTACTGGGTTGTATAGTATAAGAGATTACTTTATAGTTCATTGGGCCTTAGTATCAAGGATGCATTGACCAGAGTGGGCGATACGAATTGATCTTGTTATGATAGTAGGAAAAGTGGAAATTGATTCTCTTGAAGTTTCTAAAGGGACCTATAAGTACATATGGAAAATTGATGAGTGATTATACCGAGGTTTGTCAGCGTGGTTTTTGATCTGTGAGGGTAGGCTTTCCATGAAAAATAGCTCAGATTATAAGTTCTTCTCTAAATTCAACAATGGAATCCGGTAAGTATTTCATTTGTCTAAAGGTCGAAAGTCCCTTACCTGATATAATCGGGTATGTTCAGGAGGGAATTGACTGCTATAGCGAAGGAATTTTGGAGTTGAGGAGGTGAAATATAAGGGGACTCGGGTATTTCAAGGAAACACTTTTGTTTATGTGAGGAGAATTTTTGGTCTGCACCTTAAGGTATAAATGTGTGTTTGGGAACCACAGATCCTCCATAATGTTAAGGGGTTCTAACACAGGAAGTTATGATTTTAGACCGATTAAAATATGTGGAGCAACATATATGCATGAACAGACATTTGTATGAGTCAATGAGGAATCTGTAGGAATTTGAAAGAATTGAGAAATCTGTTGAGAAATAGGAAGTTTAACGAGAAATTGAGGATAACATGTGTCAGAGGAATTTGTTACTCAAGGAATTTCATGAGCTAAAATAAGAAGTTATACCTATTAGTGTTAATTATGCTCTGATTTGATATTGTTATAAAAGGTTAATGGGACCTGAGCATAAGAATATCAATTAGTGACTATGATCTTAATGAAGATGAATTTATGATTATGGGGAATTTGGGTTGAAATGTATAACATGATTTTGGTTTTGCTAAAGATGAATAACTGCCTGAGCTAAATTTAGACACGTGAATTAGAAACTTCTGTAATAGTAATTGGATTGAAAGCGTAGAATCATGATGTGGACAGAATCACATGAGTTATGCAATGACTAGACAGATTAGTAGTGATTAAGGTATGACTAGAAATTGGAAAGATTGAGAAGATTGGGCTGAGGAACTTATGTTCCAATAAATTGTATCAAATAGAGCATTGCATATCATAGTACCATAATTATGGATACTGGATTACTAGATCGAGTGCAATAAAGAGGGTACGGTGACTAGTTAAGTGGAACCAAGGAAATGTGGAAAACCCAAATTGTGGATTTGGGGATGTTGATAACATCGACACAGGTATATTACCGTTTAAAGAAAGGTTCTAGTAAGGGGACCCCAAAAGAGCAAATGGGTAGCTAAGAACGTGGACTTGAGTGAATATGTTCAAATAAGTTATGACCTATAAGTGATGCATTCCTTCTCATGAATGCATGAAATATTAAGGAGTTGTGATTGAGTCGCCTAGTCGTAGCATCTCCACATTGAGCTATGCTCGTGTGATGATTCGATTTGGTGAGCCTACGGGCGATATTCTAATTGTTGAGCCTCACGGTCAATATATGATTGTTGAGCCTACGGGCGATGTTACGATTTGGTGAGCCTACGGGCGATTTACGATCTGACTAAGCCTACGGGCGATATTACGATTTGGTGAGCTTATGGGCCAGTGTTATGTTTATATGTGTGGGCACTCGATCACAACGATAAGAACACATGTGAGTCTTATACCAATGGCTTTATAAGTGAATTTGTAGCTAGAAATGTTTCAATCAGATAATTGTTGGAGTTGTAATTGGGAGTAATGGGTTAAAATTTCTGAAAACTCATCAAAGGCATATGCAAAAAGTATGATCTCTATATAATGAATGGAAGGACCTTTTGGGACGACATTAATGATGAGGCAATAAGGGAACCATCAAATAAGTTTGATGATGTAAGAGATGGATGGATATATGAGAAACAATACCCCTATTGTATTCAGTGTCAAAATAAATTTTGAGGACGAAATTTTTATTAGGAGGGGAGAATTGTAACATCCCGTCACCGATGGGAGTGATATTATAGTAAATTTGGTTTGGGTTGTGATTGTGTACATGAACGTCGGTATACATGCACTAGTGACAATTCCCGACTTTTGTGTCTTTGTGAAAATATAAAATTGTGTGTTAATTGAATTGGATAGATTTCTATATTCAGCATTAAATTGCAAAGTGGGTACCGATGAGATGTTGATGCTTGTAGATGGTATCTTTATTGACACTCTAATTAAGGATATGACTTAGGAAATTGGTTTTATCATGACCTATTAAAATTTGGAAAGATTTATGAAAGTCAAAGTAAATGAATGGATTGAATTGGAAATTTGACAGGCATGAAAGTGAATGATTACTTTGAAAGAATTGAATTTCAATTCAGTCCCTAAAAGTTGGACTTTTCTAAATTGAAGACGTTAAAAGTTGGACTTTTCTAAATTGAAGACGTGAATGGATTGAATCGTTATATGGGCAATTTGGGTATGACACTTAAGAGAATAAGGTTTAAGGTTAAATGAAGAGGGCAAAATGGGCAATTCATAATTTGAAATGGTATAAAAAGGAAATTGGGTTTGAAAATGGGAAGAAAGGAAGAGGTCGTGGAAGAATGAGAGGAAGGGAAGAAGAGTTCGATTTTCGACGAAATCTGAAAGAGTTTAAAGAATTTGTGAGTAAATTCAGGTAAGTTTAAGTACCTTGCCTCTTTATTAGTAGATTGAATTATGTTTTAAGTGATATAGTTAAAGTTTGGGTTATGAGATGTTGGGTATTTAGGGTTTTCGAAAATGGTAGATTTTTTATGTTTGAGAGTGGATTTGGTTTGTTAATGGGTTGGAAATTGGTGTGAGAGTGATGTTGTAATGTTTAGATGAGTTATGTGTTGAATAAAATGGAAGACTTGGATTAAATTGGTTGAAAGACAGATTCGGGGCCTTGATCGAGGCTCATGCGTCGCGATATGCTCATCACTTGCGTCGCTTGTGCTGTGTGAATTCTTGTCATGACGACGATGAAGCCAAGACGTCGAGACGAGGGCGTAGCGGCGACGAGTGACGCGCCAAGACGTCGCGACAAGGGCGAGCGTGCACGTCGCGATGAGGGCGAGTGTTTGGATTTCGCTGCAACGAGCTTCTTCACGTCGCGGTGAGCTACTGTTCCCAGAAAGTTATATTTTGGTTTTTAAGTGATAACTATTTATATCGTTATTCAAATGAGATAATTTCTGATTTGTTGTGAGCTAGAGACAAAGGTCTTCATGCTTTATGAAGGGGGAAATGTTAAATCAGTCTATAAAGGCTTGAAATTTGGAATAGTGGTTTAGTGAAAGATATGGTTATATGTTGGAGAATAACTTTGGGATTTCTGAAACGAATTGACTGATTTGGGTATCAACTAAATTCTGATTTTTTTAAAGAAGATTTTGAGGGTGAAATATTGGGTTAGTGCCGAGAATGTTACTAAAGTGCGTGATACATTTATTTGTGTAAACTACTACATGAGCTTTATTATGAAAGGGCAATGTGTAAACTTAGGGTGTTTGAATTATGATAGGGGCATTTGGAAAGTCAGCCTTAGACATTCTGAGACTTCCAGACGTTAGCACGGAAGCCAGGTGAGTGACCTAGACGGTTCCCAAAATATTAAATGTTATAATTCAGTGATTTAAATTCTCTGAAGTAAAATGATGAGACAATATTGAATATGAACTCCGGATCGAAGGTCCGCAGTACTAAAGTGATAGTATACAGAAATGTTATGAGAATGTGATAGTGTAATTGTGTTTGTGATGTGAAAATATGGAATAGATTAGAAATGATTGTGATATATGAATACGATAATAAAGTGATTGATTTGTGACACATACCGTTCATTTATGTGCCCTTATGGCTCAACGATTAATGTGCCCTTATAGGGACAGTATAGATGCTTGGTCACAAAACTGATATGAATTGATAATGGGTTACGGGCTGCATTTATTCTGATATGTTTGATTGAATGATAGGCGAAATGCCCTACACTGGTGTGAAAACAGTTATGGGGTACTCCTAATTATAGAATGTATGACTGATTGTGATATGCTTAGTGTTGTATGGAATATTAGAGCTGTTGAACAGAGTTGCTATCGATTAGAGCTTTTAGCTCAATGTGAAAATGAACTTCGAGTTCATGACTGATTCAGAGCCTTAGGCTCAACGTATAATGAACCCGGTATCTAGTATTGGATAAGGGTCAGATATTATTGAGCCCATTGAGGGGATAGTTTAGGCATTAGGTCACAACCAAATGATAATTAAATAGTAAGCGAGTGAAATACTTTGTATCGAAAAAAATGGGATGTATGACTATAGATTTTTGTAATTATGTAAATGGGGAATTCTTGAGAAGATGTATTACGAGATAGAGATAGATCTATGGGAATTGAAAAATGTGATCAAATAGAAAGAATGAAAACATAAGTTATTTTTTGATTTTGTACTTTGTGAGCGGACCATCGATGATGGTCACTCATTGAGTTTGCAAAAACTCATCCAAACCTGCAATTGTTTTGCAGGATTCAGAATAATACCCCGTTAGGTAACGGGTGTATAGTGATCGCAGAGCGGTACTAGAGGCGGGATCGATTAAATGCTGCATTAGAGTGAAGACTTTGTTATATGTTATAGTGTATTTTATATGAGGACCCTCGTGGGCATTGTATCTACCAGTTTGGTTATGTAATTGTTTTCCGCAACATACATATATGTAAGTGTATGATTGTCTCAAAAAAAAAAATTTGTACTGTGTTTTCACTGAGTGATGTATCATCCCATCCTCGTAGGGCTCAGATTCGGATATCACCATCGATGTCGAGTCCGGGTCTTACGGGAGTGGAGTGTTACAAAGAATGCCATCGATGTCCTTTAATGAACTAAGAACAACTGAAGAAAGGTGATCGGCGGCTCGTCGTTCGATCCTAGAATCCATCCTTAGAAACCGGTCAAATAAAATAATTTATACCAAGGATTGCAGCATAGGATGCAACCTCGGGTCGTCTCTCAAAGGAACCTAATGAAATGGACCTAAGCTAGCCTATATGTCATTCAATGCAAGTGAAATTAGCAAGGAAAAGGGGTTTGATTTTAAAACATTAATAAACTAAAATGTATGCAAAAAGTATTTTGGGTTTTGGAAATAGAAAATAAAAGAGTAAAACAAAAGATAGAATCCTCTTGAAAATGAATTTTGGCTATCACAGTTCAAAACTAAGTGTGAATAGTAAACCTTAAAGGGCTATCTCTAAGTTCGAGGTTTGATTAATGGAATCTGTCACTCGCGACTCCATCTCTCTAGACCCCATTGAGTGTTCTTGAGCCTCGAACATTAGAGGACTCTTTAAGTCGAGATCTTGATCAATGAACTCCATTGCTCGAGATCCCGTTAAGTGCATCTTAGTCGGACGGATTAGAAATCACTAAGTTTGAATGGAAAACCTTAAAGGACTCACTTTAAGTCCGGGGTCTTGATTAATGGACTCTGTCACTCTCGACTCCATTAATAAAAAAACACCTAAAACCTTAAAGGAACACGAAAGTCAAGGTTTTAATCAATGAACTCCATTGCTTAAAACCTTGTTAAAACATCTTAGTGTGGGCGTGGACTAGAAATCACTAAGTTTCAAAGCTCAACCTTAACAACTCGTTAAGTCCAATGAATTAATTAATCAACTCGATTAATTAAAACTTGTTAAAAACCTTAGTGTATGCAATGGACATGTTAATGCAAGTGGTCAAATGCAATCTAGCATCATCTCGATATCTAACACAACTAGGCGGATAAAGAGAATTAACAAAATCACAAGTGAACATATATGAGACTTCATATATTTAAGCACGAAGTTCTACATAAACAAATCCATAACATATTACAATGTTCACCGCTTAATTAAACTATAATCAAGCAAAATCTAACTACAAAGCAATAAACCCCACTCGGTACTTCTCACAACAATGTAGTTAAAAAGCGTGACAATGTAAACTAGTAATCCAAACAACACAACAAGCGTCCAAACATTTAATTGAGCTTTAATCAATAGTATCACTACAATCTATAAACCCTCGACCAAGGCATATTCATAAATCATAGCAAACTATAGATTAAGTTACTCCCTTTAGTGCTCGGTGAACTCCAACCATCACCGCATCGTCAAGAGGAGAAGAATGCCTAACCACACATCACAATGGGGAACACCGCACTCATGGCGAACCATAGCTGCTCACGGCGGAAGACACTGCGAAAACAACCAAAAGAAAACAACTAAAATGACTTCCGGGGAACCCCGAGGAACCACAGGCGGCGACGACCACCGCTCCTCTCTTTTCTCTCTACGCTCGTCCCTCTCTCTCTCTTCTCTCGTCGGTCTCTCTCATGTTTTCTCATGCGAAGTGAAGCCCCTCCGATAACCTAATTGGCAATATTTAAAGGATGGGTCGTGGGTAAGAATTATAGATGAGACAAAATTTCTATTTTGGGTGGGTTACCCGACATTATTCGACGAATAGTATGATTCGCTGCGGCGAATGAATTTAGTCACTAAATCATGGCGAATAAATTAAATACCATTAATTATTGCTGCGGCGAATGGAGAATCTGGTTAAGCCCGGCGTCTAGAATTGTTAAATCATGACGAGCGTTCTTCAGATCTTGGAGTGATTAATGACATCATTGACTTTCTCATCCTTTTGACCCTTTTTCTCTGCAATATAAAATAACAATTTGCAGTATCAATTGTCCTTAGAAAAATTATAATGCAATCAATGTCAATTTGCACAATTTTACTAACAAATTGGATAAAGCATAAGCTCACCGCAAGGGACTAATTTAAGCACAAAATCATAAATCAAGAGTCAAAAAGTACATTAAAAGCCATAAAAGTGTAGCCAATTTATATGATAAACTTGAGTTCAATCAAAAGGATTCTTAGATTAATACCAATCCGAAATTATGAAAGAAATATCATGATACCAGCAACTCAGGAAGATCAGATCCGAGATTATAGAAGATACAGGTAGGCTGCTAAAAATGCCATGAATAAATTTGCAAGAAACAAGAACAAAAAGAAAACGATAGAGATGAGCTTAGATCCAAATTATCAATTAAGCTTGTCAAATCAAAGAAGAGCTTCAATGGTCCCGGCAGAAGTATTATACTCGTCTAATTGGAATGAACCCAATTATCGAGTATATCCGCATTATTCAGAAGAAAGAAAGTTAATAGTAGATGCAAAGGATCAAGAAGAAATGAAAATGATTACTAAGGAATCATTTCATAAATTGAAAATGGAAGGTCTGGATCATATGCATCTTGGAATGATAATGATAAGGATATTTACCTTACACAGAAAAAGAGCTGGTGTAAAAATCTTAATTGTGATCAGAGACAAAAGATGGGGAAGTGATGAAAAAGGAATACTGGGGCAAATGGAGATTGATCTGTCAATAGGAACATAATTGGTTTACTTTTTACCAGATCAGATAATGACAATCACAGATTTCTATAATCATAGGGAAATTGTGATAAAAACAAAAGGATATGAGTCATGGATAGGAGGAGAATCCAATTTGTTGATTACATGAGGAATAGTTGCCAGATTAACAAATACCAGTGCAACTGCATTTAGATATAGGAATGAAAATTTGCTGGATTTCTTGGCAACTCATGGGGTTAAAGCATTAGCAGGAAAAGATTATTCCTCAGAAATTTTTGATGGAGAAAGATGGACAATAAAACCGCCAGAAGAATTGTCAACAAGAATACCACGGAATTCTCAAATATGGGAAAATAGAGATGGGTCTACCAGCATAAAGTTTACAAATTATAAACAGAAAAATATGCTGGAAGAACAAGACAATGAAGATGAGGATGAAGTGGAAAGAGCATTAGTTATAACCCATAAGGTTATAAAAGAAGAAGTAAGATGCATTAACCGAATACTACCTGATCACTTTATACAAAGTGAAAAAGAAAAAGGAATTATATGGGATTATTTGGGGGAAGAATGCAATTATCTGGTTAAATATACAATCCTAGAAGAAATAAATGACCCAGTAATCTGTACTGGATGGGGAGATGAATTTCAGGATCAGGATTCAGATGATTCTGAAATAAAAGAAACTATAATCAAGACGGAAGAAGAAGATATCCCATAGTATTATTATCATTCTGAGCAAAAAGAAACAATCTTAATGGCGGATATGGAATATCCGAAGTTAAGAGAAGAAAATGAAATAGAAGACAATTTAAGTCTTAAAGAAATATTGGAGACAGTTAAATCAGCATCAACGTCTTAAGTTGAATCAGGATATAGACCCACTACAGATTTCACTATGGGACCCCCACAATATCCTCCAACAATTGAAGAACAAAGATTGAATGTTACAGAAATTAGGGAAAAATGGAGAACATTCAAAGGAAAAAGAATGGAAACTTCCAATCTATGGACGTTACCATCAGCACATGCTCAAACAGGAGTAATGTTAGCCTTACCAAAAGACATTTCACAATATGAAGATGTCATTACTAAATGGGAATCAATCAATACAAATCTCATCAACAGAATGAATTGGGTAGACAATCAAGCCAAGGTCACATACATAGAAAATCTATTGGGAGAAACTATGAAAAGAATGTTTCAACAATGGAGATTAGCATACCCACAAGAATATGAAGTTCTGGTAAATTCAGCTGATGATACACAAATAGTATTCTCACAAATAAGGATAATGATAACTTTGGAGGATCCATATCAAGGATCAACAACATTTCAAGATAGAGCTTATGCAGATTTAGAAAGATTAAACTACAAAGAAATTAAAAATGTCAACCAATTTCTACATGAATATCTGACATTAGCCTCAATGACATGAAGATCATTCTTAAGTCCAGAATTATCCGAGAAATTTTTCAGAAAATTACCAGAGTTATATGGAAAAAGAATCGAGGAAGAATTCAAAAAGAAACATCTAGGTAATACTATTGGAATTTTACCTCAAATACATTTTACTTGGTTATATCTGAAAGAAATGTGTCAAGAAGCAGCAATGCAAAGTGGATTAAAAGATCTGAATTCTCTTTGTACTCAAATACCTATACCAGGGTATTACAAAGAAAGAAAGAAAGAAATATGGTTTAAAGAAAGCCAAAACATACAAAGGTAAGCCACATGATACACATATTTGTGTATTCAAAAGAAAGAAGCCACCTTCACATAAACGTAGATGTTACATATGTGGAGAAGAAGGTCATTATGCACGAGAATGCAAAAATCCTAAAGGAAATATTTCAAGAGTTGCAATGATAAATGACCTAGACTTATCTACAGAATGGGATGTAATTTCTTTAGATATGAATGAACCTGATAGTGATGGAATCTTATCGGTATCAGAGGGAGAAGAACAGGATCATACAACAATACTAAAAACATTAGTATTGGATCCAACAGAAACAATTTTTGTCATAAATGACAATAAAGAAATACAAGAAAGAAAGTATAATTGGTTGGAAGATGTTACAATACCAAACAGTATGGAAGAATGTGCTCATAAATGGGAACATAATCAACCCATCAATCATATTGAATGGGGAAAATGTTCATATTGCAAAATGAAGACAAATGAGTACATGAGAATACATTGTCATATATGCACAATGACAGTATGTGCATTTTGTGCAAAATTGCACTTAAACATACAAGTACAAAGAAGGAAATCTACGTTTGTACCTGTATTGGTAGAAAAAGACAGTGTGATTCGAGAAATGCCTGCGCGCGCCGCGACGTGGACGCCTGCGTGCGTCGCGACTTGCGAGACCAGAAACCTTCCCAACACCTGATGTTTTGACATTTTTCGTCTATATTCTTCCCATATGTCAATAATAACATAATTTAACCTTAAATCATCATTCCTACTTTATTTCTAAACTTATTTCAACACAAAATCCATTCAGAAACACAACAAAATCAAATAACCCTAGAACACCGTTCATCAATATCTCCTACCCACATTCAACCCCATTTCTCTCCTCTAACGATCACTAAACATGATTCATTCAACAAATCAAGAGGAATGATGCTTATACTTACTTGATTTGGTTTCAAATTTCTTCAAAATCTTCAAAGATCTCCAAACCGAGCTTTCTCTTCTTCTCTTCTTCTTCCACGGCTTCTTCTTTTTTTTCCTTCCCATTGCCAATTTTCTTCTTCTTATTCATACTCATAATGAGTGGGCAATGTCTATTTTGCCCTTCAATATAAGCCTTACAACTCTTAGACTTAAGTGTCATGCCCAAATTGCCATTATATAATCTTATAACTTTAATACTTCAATTCAAAAATTAAAAATCTTAGGGACTGAATTGAAATTCGATTCCTTCAGATAACTTGCAGTCTCATGTCTCTAATTTATTTAGAAACAAGAATCAACTTCACATCTCATCCATCAACTTCTAATTCACCCTTTACCGATCATCAATCAATCAAAGAAACAACATACCCATAAAATCACACTATAAGCTTCATGAAATTAATGCACGTTAAATCATATTGTTTCACATAAATCACATTTAAACACCTATGCCGAGAAATGTCATGAATGCATGTACAGTTATGTGCATAAACAAAAATTTCCATTCATAACTATATATAGAGGCCATATGTTGCATGAACATGCCAAGATACGTAAACACACTCATAACCCATCCCAAATTACCATGTTACCCTTCCCATTGGTGATGGGATGTTACAACTCTCCCCTCCTAATAAAAATTTCGTCATCGAAATTCATTTTTGAGACTGAACAAGGTAGGGGTATTGTTCTCCTCCATTTATTATATCATCTTGCTAATCAATGCTTCCTTCCATAAAATCACAATTGATAACGTCGATAGGTCTCTCAATTCTCTATTTAGATAACATACCTCCTCAATTATTTCCGTGAGGAGTTTCAGTGTATTGAACTCTTTATTTCCAGGATCAATACCACACATATCGGATTATAACAATGCTAACCATACAATCACTATGATGCCATAGTCCCATTTTTGCCATAGTTTTATTATGTACCATGTCAACTTAGTTCTCCTTATTATTCTCGTATCTCTTCTAACTACACCTTGGCACAGGTGAAACACTCAAGGACAAGTCATCTCTCTCCCTTTTTTTTTATCGGTGTAAGTACACCGAACCTTTAAATCTTTCTCTATATGGCCACGACTTCGATGTGATCCCCCAAAATTCATTCTTCTTTCAAAACCACTTTATTCAGATTTTCAATTTAGTTCACTGTCGAGCAGTATCCCAAATTTGTTCTGGCTTTTACTCAGGGTGATCAACTCTTTTTGTCGTCTCACTAAAATAATAACGATTTTGTCTGTAGTCACTTTGCACTGTACATTAATCTTAATCTTATATACTGAAGCATTTCCAGCTATATAAGCTTTATAACTGTCTCCTATGGTCGAGATTACAAGGAACTCAAACATATAATTACTCAGTTCGATATTCTTCGCCGCCAATTGCTTTTTTGAGGTACACTTACTAGGACATCTCTTTATCAGTTAGTACACATACTTTACTTGTTGGACCCCAAATTTTTGATAAAAATTAGAAATATTAAAATGAATTTAAGTGAGAAAGAAATTGGTGAGAAAATTATGAATTTAAGGAAATTTGATGAAAAACAATTATGAGAAAAGAATTGTTTAATTTTGAGGACTTTGATATTTAAGTGAACTTATATGGATTATGAGAAGAAAGTGGATGAGTTGATTGAAATGAAGGTAAATAGCAAGAATTAAAAAGAAAAAGTGTGAAAATTTGAAGAATTTAGAAAGTTTGACTTTTGGAGATAAAATGTTTGACTTGAGAGTTGACTTTTTGATTTTGGGAGAATTTGAGAAAATTATCTTCTGAAAACTTATAGTTTATGTCAAGAGCTTTCTGTAGCCATAAAGTTTGATTTTTTTTGATATCGGGAGTGAGAGTTATGATCAGTCAAAGTTCGCTTGAAGTTTGACTTTTTGAGAAAAAAGTTGACTTTTTGATTTAGGTCAAATTCGAGAAAATGATCAACATGAAAATTGTAGCCTCTATCGAGAGCTTTTTGTGGACATAAAGTTTGCTATTTTTTGATGTCGGGATTGAAAGATATGATTTTCTGAAGATGTGCTTTGTTTTGAAAATGCTATTAAGTATAGATTTGTGTGTTCTATGCTTCGAGGCTACTCGTCGTATAAATTTAGTTTGAATTAGAGTAAGTGATCTTCATGAAAGTTTTAGAAGATGTTTTTATCTTTCCATTGGTATAAAGTTTGCAATTTTTGGATATCGGGGCTAGGAGTTATGAGCGATTAAAAATTGGAAGTCGTTTAAGAAAAACTGTTTTGGACATAATCTTTGATTGAGTTTTCAACCTCTTTCGAGACCTAATTTGATTTTAAGTCCTTCAGGAAAGTTGTAGAGCTTCCTTTGATCTTTCTATTGACACTAAATTTGTCAAATTCTGAGTTAGGTATCGAGAGATATGATTTTTGAAAAGTTCGGTTTTGAAGTTCTGATACTTTGTTTTTAATCTGATCTCTTTTGTAATCTTTTGCTTATAATTCCTTCTTTTGACATCCGATTGACTTGATTCTCGAAGCGTTGGATTCCTAAGACAATTGATTTAATTTTTATGAAGAATTATGATTTTTAGGAGATTAAATGGAAAGAGATTGAGTTGCGTTGGATTCTTATGATCTAGAGGAACAATGTTCAAGAAGAAAGTTTGTCCAAATTATTTCGTTTAGATACTTGAAAATAGGATGCAAGTAGTCAGTTTTTCAAGTACCTGCAGAGGCAATTTTGAAAATAGGCAAATAAGTGAGGGGCAACTTGGTCATTTGTGCCCCATTTTAATGACATGGCAGAAACACATCTTGGGTCATCGTTTTTGAAATTTGAAATTCATTAAATAAAAAGCAAAATAAGAAAGAAAAATAGAAGAAAAAGAGAAGAGAAAGAATCGAAGAGGGAGAGAAGAAGAGAATGAAGAATCGGTTATGGAGGAAGGTAAGTTCTCGAATTTTTTAAGGCTTCTACCATGAGTTTTGCATGGATTTCAAGGGGAAAGGGAAGAAAGAAGATGAAGTTACCATTGGAGCTTAGGAATTTCGAAAATTTAGAGAGAGAAAGAGGTAAGAGAAATTTCAATCTTTGAGTTTTTTCTTAAACTTTGGTTTAGAATCATGGAAAATGATATGAGTATGTGATTTATGAAGTCAATTGTGATGATTATGCCTTAAGTGAGATTTAATTTTGGTTAATTGAGTGATTAGGATTATGTCAAATTTTGAAATTGGGGGTTTTTGAAATCGATGCTTTAGATGGCTTGAATTAGTGATGAATTTGAGATATCCTAAGTTAATTTTGATGTTTATGCTTTAGATGAAGTTTAATTTGAAAAATTGTAAATTGGGGGTTTAGGCTTAATTTAAAATTTGAGGATTTTGTGAATTTGTTGGAACCCGATCCGGGAACCGGATCCCAACCAGAAAACGAAGAACGAAGGGAACGAAAGCGAATGGGAACGGAATCGAATGGAAGCGGAAATTTCGTATCGAAATTTCGAAGCGGAAACAAAATGTGGAAGCCAATAGCAAACACTAACTCGAATCACAACGCAAGCGGAAGCAAAGCAAATGTGAAGCGAATACAGAATCGAAACGGAAGCAAATGAAAGCAGAAACCATTACTAATCGAATCAAACGAATAGATTTCGAAGCGAAACGAAATCAAGCAGAACACATCCGACATCCGGAAACAATAATCAAAGAAAACTTATCGAATGAACATAATTGCGTTGGAAACCCTAAGACGTTCCAAAATCCGGTATAATTTTTTTTTCTTTTTCCTTATAACCATTTTTACTCAATTTCTTTCTTTTTTTTTCTTTCTTATGCCAAAATTCTTCCACACTTTAGCCATCTTTCATACAAATCATAAGTCTCATCCGAAATCAACTACTTCTTATTTATTTTCTTTTTCACTTATTATTCATCAAATTTCGTGAAGATAACTACCTTTATCCTAACCCAAACATGCAAAGTGTTCAAAATACACTTCTATAAAATCCAATCAATCACACAGATATCAGAATCAACCGGACCCTCTGTCCGGGATCTCAGTACACACAAACGCAAACCTAATTCTAAAACATTCTCATAGCTGCAATTCAATATACTAATCTCATAACTCAATCTCATTTCCAAATTCATACTCAATTTCATATACAAATTCCAAAACCATACACAAAACTCAACCTTATACGCAAGTACACTTTTCCAAACTTATCTTAAGCCATATACAAATTCATACTAAAATCTAAAGTTCTCAAAATCTAACTTATACAAATGTCGAAACTGACGTCTTCACATTCTTTCATCCGATCTCCTGCTCGAAACCTGAAGATGGGGATGAAAGGGGGGGTGAGCTCGGAAGCTCGTGGATAACACATTTATAAAATGACAAATAAGCAGAAATCAATTTTTCATAAGCTTTTTGCCAAAAGGGCTAATTTTCAAAACTTTGTAACTTTTCAAACGGTTTTCTCAAGCTTTTCAATTTTTCAAACTTTTCATAACAAAATTCACTTTTATTCCTCAATTTTAAACATGAATGTAGAACACGAAACAAATCAAAACACATAACATGTCGAATGGTGCAGCTTGGTCCAAACAGAGCGTACTACACTTTCTTAATGTTGGACCCCACACCGAGCTAGCATTTCCCACCAGTGAGTGTTTGCGGGTTATACTGACATCAACACAAATCAGTCCATACAATGATCCAGTTAGCCGTGGAGGAGTCCGAATCGGAGTCCGTGCCCTAGCGGGCGACCGGAGAAGGCTATACAAATAGAGGCAATGACGACTCAAAAGGACCTACCAAACCCACATAACACAAAATCAAAAGCGAAATTTGAGAATGCCCAAGGCACTTTTCAAAATCTTGCCTTTCTAACTTTATTTCATCGAATACTAACAAACTCACAATTCAAATACTTTATACAATTCAAATACTTCATACAATTTAATTTATTCAATCAATCAATGCAACAATTAGCATAATTTGTCAATGCATACACAACAAATGCATTTTCAGAAATTTCTATCAATTTATCAAATCAGCTTATAATAATTTTTGAAAACCTTCGAAATCAAAATTTCAAACTTTTAATCAATTCTTATTTTCAAACATTTACAAAACAATAATTTATCAAAATCCAAACTTTTGCTTTCTTTCATTTTTGAAAATTCGTATATTACCTATAAATCAAAATATAAATATGCTACCCACCTCATATCCATGCTATCATCTTGTCCAATGCTTCAATTTGACCTTTTTTCCTTTCTTCCTTCCAATTGAAAATTCCCTAAATCAATTTCATCAAAATTTATTCTCATAAATAACTTAATCCTTCAATTTGATGCATAAGTCATTAATTCTTACTAATTCCAAGATAGTTACATCACTAATTTCAAAAACCCCCAAATTACAAATTGAACCTAAACCAATCCAATCAAATTCAATATCATAATTAACTTAATTTCTCAAATTGAACTTAGGAAATATCAATTCCTCTCATATTCAAGCTATTTCAATCTCCAATTTTGAAAATTCCCAATTTTCAAAATTGGCCTAAACCAATTTACACAAATTCCATATCATAAATCACAATTTCTTCACAATTGATTTCATATTTCACCAATTCATGCTATTATTGATGATTCTACACCATTAATTCACAAAATTTGGGAAAACTCCCAAATCTCTAATTTGGCCTAAACCCCCAATTCATACTTTTTCAAATTAAACTTCACCTAAAGCATAAACATCAAAATTAACTTAGGATATCTCAAATTCATCACTAATTCAAGCAATCTAAAGCATCAATTTCTAAAACCCCCAACTTTCAAATTTGACATAAACTCAAATTTTCAATTAATCCAAAATTAAACATAATCATAACCTATTCTCTTCAATTAGCCTTAGAAAAACTCAATCCATAACCTTTCCAACCTATCTAAACCAATAAACTCATCAAAGATTCAAAATCAAAACTTTCTCTCTCTTACCTTTTTCTCCTCCATTTTCGAATTTCTTGGAAACCATGGGGCTTTCACCTTCTTTCATCCTCTTCCCCCTTGAAAACAAACAAAAACCTCTTGAAAATCATTGAGAAAAATTACACATGTCACCTTCCTTCTTCTCCTCCTCTCTTCTTCTCCATACGAACTTCTCTCTCTCTCTCAACATTTTCTTTCTCTTATTTTGTTCGATTTTCCGGACAAGTTTCGTGACTTTTCCTAGCTCAAAACGACATCCCATGTTGAGTTTTGTCATGTCACTTAAAATGGGGCACAAATGACCCTTATGCCCTCACTTGTTTGTTTATTTCCAAAATTGGCTTCCACATTTTGTTTCCGCTTCGAAATTTCGATACGAATTTCCGCTTCCATTCGATTCTGTTCCCATTCGCTTTCGTTCCCTTCGTTCTTCGTTTTTCAGTTGGGATCTGGTTCCCGGATCGGGTTCCAACAGAATTAATGGTGTAGAATCATCAATACTAATATGAATTGGTGAAATATGAAATCAATTTTGAGGAAATTGTGATTTATGATATGGAATTTGTGTAAATTGGTTTAGGCCAATTTTGAAAATTGGGGATTTTCAAAATTGGAGATTGAAATAGCTTGAATATGTGAGGAATTGATGTTTCCTAAGCTCAATTTGAGTAATTAAGTTAAATATGATATTGAATTTGAGTGGATTGGTTTAGGTGCATTTTGGAATTTGGGGATTTTGAAGGATTTTGGAAATTCATGATTTAGATAGCTTGATTTTATGTGGAATTAGTGTTTTCTAAGTTTAAATTGATGAATTATGACATTTATGAAGTTGAATTTGGATTAATTTGGTTTAGGAAATTTTAATGTGGAAGAAAGAAGGAGGCTTGGGAGCAATTGAGGCCTGAAAGCAAGTTGTTAGCATGGATATGAGGTGGGTAGTATATTTATTTATTGAATTGTAAGCTAAGAATGTGATTTTGAAAATTAAAGAAAGCAAAATTTGATTTTGATAAATTATTGTTGATAAAATGGGTTGAAAAAGGTTGTAAATGTTTGATATTATGATTTCAAAGGGTTAAAATGAGTTTTAGAAAATGCAAGATTTATGAAATTCATGGTTTTCAAATTATTTGATTTATGATTTAAATGATTTAAAGAATTAGTGCATATATTGTGATGAATTTGATGAATATGTGATTTAAGTGATGATGTGAATTGCATTAGATTTGTTATGTGAATTCATGTGGATACGTGCTTGTGTCATTTATGACACAATATGATGATATGATTTGAAAATGTGAAAATCAAGATTTTGAAAAGTGCCTTGAGCAATCTGAATTTCCGTTTTAAACTTATGTGTTATGTGGGTTTGGTCAGTCCTTTTGTGAGTCGATTACCTTTGTCTCTACTTATTAAAGCCTTCTCTCTACCGCTGCGAGAGGCAATGGAGTTCGATCACGGACTCCTTCACTACCGCATATGACCTCTATCTTGCGAAATGTGTTATGCGTCTGTTATGGACCAAACCAAACCATTTAATGTGTTATTGTGATTTGTGTTGGATGCGCGGTATAACCCGCAAACACACGCCGTAATATAACCTGCAAACACCTACGGGTGGGGTGTGGGGTCCAACATCAAACCATTCATTATGTTATATGGTTTTGATTTTTTATGTGCTATGTGATGCATTCATGTTTAAAGTCATGCATGATTGGTAAAAAGTTTGAGAATTTGAGAAATGAGAAAGTGAATTTTCAATTATGAATTTCGGAAACTGTTTATTAATGTTTTGGAAAGTTTGAAAATGGGTTTTTGGATAAATTTCTGAATGGGAAAGGTTTGAAAAATTTGAAAAGATAATTTTCGCTTATGTTTCAATTTATAAATATATTATCCACGAGCTTACGAGCTCACCCCCCTTTCATCCCAATCTCCGGTATTGACGGAGATCGGATGAAAGAGCGTCAAGTTGATTTTGCGCATTTGTATTTTTGTGTAAATTGAAATTGATATTATTTTGGCTTGAATTGCCTTTTGTGTATATAAGCGCTTATTACGGGATGTATATGAATTGAGACTTGGATATTGATTTTATGATCGTAATTGAGTATGATTATGCTTTATGTTTGTAATTGGATATTGAATGAGGATTTTGTATATGGATTTGAGATATTGAATGTGGTTGGGATTGATTGAGATTTTATATAATCGATTGAGAATTTATGAAGTGTTAGGTTTAGATGTGCGTTCTCTTGGTGTTATGGATTAGGACGGGAGGGTCCGATGATGATTTGTATTGTTGGGTTGTGATATTAGAAGTGTTTTACCTTTGCAGAAATTTTAGGATATGATAAATCAGCGTTCTGTTGCTTAATTTTGTTAGAAAATAAATTGAAAAGAAGAAAATAAAATTTAGATGTATGAAAGATGGATTTATGAGATTGGTATTAATGTTAAGAAGTTTATTATGATTTGAGTGCGATTTGGGATTTGTATGAGTATCCAAGCATATGATAATTTTGTATGTAATGAAATAAAGTGATTAAGAATGAAAAGACAAGGAATAAGAAAGAAAGAAAATATACCGGATTTCGGAATGGTACGTCTTAGGGTTTCCAACGCAATTAGTTTCCTATGTTTCATATTTGCAACGGATGTCGATGTTTGTTCAGGTTGATTAATTCGTTCGCTTTGTATTTGATTCGATTCACATTCGATTCCGAATTCTGTTTATTTTCGGTTTCTGCTTTCCGGTTAGGATCCGGTTCCCGGATCGGGTCCCAACATAGATGGTATCAGAGCCCAGTATTATGATCATACTTGGGCGGAAGTGTTTGTTCAGAGTTTTAATGAATTGGATTGCATTAGTGAGAGAGTGATAAGGATGGAAGTGGTATTTCATGCATGATGTGAAGAACCTAGTGGATTGTTTGATTAAGGTGATGAGTGATGATTAATTAAAAGAAAGTGTTAAGAGAAATTGAGAGGAGAATTTCATGATGAAATGGGAAGAATTGATTTTAGTTATACATGTGTGAGTCGAATTAAGAAATACTTGAAGGATAGGATTAACTGATATGAAGGATTTTAGAAATGTGTTAATGAAATTGAGATTAGAATTTTAATGAATTTAGATGAATTATTTTCGAATATGCATATGTGAGATGCAATTAAGGGATACTTGAAAGATGAGACAACTTCAATTTATATCTATATATGTAAGGAATATTGAATTGTGGATATAGTGATGTGATATGATAGTGAATGTGGTGTACTTGATATAAGAAGTAAGTTAAGAATGTGTATGATGAGGAAATTAGATAAGAAAAGTGACTATGATCTTTTGGAAAGAAATCAGCTAAGAGAATGTGTTAATTGATGATTTACTACGTATGAATTTCGAGGACGAAATTCTTTTAAGAGGGGGAGAAATGTTGAACCCCGAATTTTTGATGAAAATTAGAAATATTAAAATGAATTTAAGTGAGAAAGAAATTGGTGAGAAGATTATGAATTTAAGGAAATTTGATGAAAAAAAAATTATGAGAAAAGAATTGTTTAATTTTGAGGACTTTGATATTTGAGTGAACTTATATAGATTATGAGAAGAAAGTGGATGAGTTGATTAAAATGAAGGTAAATAGCAAGAATTAAAAGAAAAGTGTAAAATTTGAAGAATTTAGAAAGTTTGACTTTGGAGATAAAATGTTTGACTTGAGAGTTGACTTTTTGATTTTGGGAGAATTTGAGAAAATTATCTTCTGAAAACTTATAGTTTATGTCAAGAGCTTTCTGTAGCCATAAAGTTTGATTTTTTTCGATATCGGGAGTGAGAGTTATGATCAGTCAAAGTTCGCTTGAAGTTTGACTTTTTGAGGAAAAAGTTGACTTTTTGATTTAGGTCAAATTCGAGAAAATGATCAACATGAAAATTGTAGTCTCTGTCGAGAGCTTTTTGTGGACATAAAGCTTGCTATTTTTCGATGTCGGGATTGAAAGATATGATTTTCTGAAGATGTGCTTTGTTTTGAAAATGCTATTAAGTATAGATTTGTGTGTTCTATGCTTCGAGACCACTTATCGTATAGATTTATTTTGAATTAGAGTAAGTGGTCTTCATGAAAGTTTTAGAAGATGTTTTTATCTTTCCATTGGTATAAAGTTTGCAATTTTTCGATATCGGGGCTAGGAGTTATGAGCGATTAAAAATTGGAAGTCGTTTAGGAAAAGCTGTTTTGGACAGAATCTTTGATTGAGTTTTCAACCTCTTTCGAGACCTAATTTGATTTTAAGTTCTTCAGCGAAGTTGTAGAGATTCCTTTGATCTTTCTATTGACACTAAATTTGTCAAATTCCAAGTTAGGGATCGAGAGATATGATTTTTGAAAAGTTCGGTTTTGAAGTTTCGATACTTTGTTTTTAATTCGATCCCTTTTGTAATCTTTTGCTTATAATTCCTTCGTCCGACATCCGATTGACTTTATTCTCAAAGCGTTGGATTCCTAAGACAATTAATTTAATTTTTATGAAGAATTATGATTTTTAGGAGATTAAATGGAAAGAGATTGATTGAACCAAAGTAAGAGATTGAGTTATAGATTATAAGTTGGATAATTTTCTGAACATAGTTCAGTATTTTGCGATTTTCGGGAGCTGTACAACTCCGATTGAGTTGTTTCTTAAGGGAAAATAAAATTAAGATATGGGGCTACAACTCTTGTGAAGGGATCGAAATTTAATTTCATCCCTAAGATTGTTAATTTCTGGACTGAAGTTATGTTAATGTTTAGTCTCGGATTTTGTGAAGGTCCGATAGTATTTTAGCTATAACTTCTTCGTTTTAGATCCGAATTGAGCGCTGTCAGTTGCGTTGGATTTGTATGATCTAGAGGAATAATTTTCAAGAAGAAAGTTTGTCCAAATTATTTCAGTTAGATGCTTGAAAACAGGACGCAAATAGTCAGTTTTTCAAGTACCTGCAGGGGCAATTTTGAAAATAGGCAAATAAGTGAGGGGCAACTTGGTCATTTGTGCCCCATTTTAATGACATGGAAGAAACACATCTTGGGCTGTCGTTTTTGGGGCTGGGAATTCATGAAATAAGAAACAAAAATAAGAAAGAAAAATAGAAGAAAAAGAGAAGAGAAAGAATCGAAGAGGGAGAGAAGAAGAGAATGAAGAATCGGTTATGGAGGAAGGTAAGTTCTCGAATTTTTTAAGGCTTCTACCATGAGTTTTGCATGGATTTCAAGGGGAAAGGGAAGAAAGAAGATGAAGTTACCATTGAAGCTTAGGAATTTCGAAAATCTAGAGAGAGAAAGAGGTAAGAGAAATTTCAATCTTTGAGTTTTTTCTTAAACTTTGGTTTAGAATCATGAAAAATGGTATGGGTATGTGATTTATGAAGTCAATTGTGATGATTATGCCTTAAGTGAGATTTAATTTTGGTTAATTGAGTGATTATGATTATGTCAAATTTTGAAATTGGGAGTTTTTGAAATTGATGCTTTAGATGGCTTGAATTATTGATGAATTTGAGATATCCTAAGTTAATTTTGATGTTTATGTTTCAGATGAAGTTTAATTTGAAAAATTGTAAATTGAGGGTTTAGGCTTAATTTGAAATTTGGGGATTTTGTGAATTAATGGTGTAGAATCATCAATACTAGTATGAATTGGTGAAATATGAAATCAATTTTGAGGAAATTGTGATTTATGATATGGAATTTGTGTAAATTGGTTTAGGCCAATTTTGAAAATTGTGGATTTTCAAAATTGGAGATTGAAATAGCTTGAATATGTGAGGAATTGATGTTTCCTAAGCTCAATTTGAGTAATTAAGTTAAATATGATATTGAATTTGAGTGGATTGGTTTAGGTGCATTTTAGAATTTGGAGATTTTGAAGGATTTTGGAAATTCATGATTTAGATAGCTTGATTTTGTGGAATTAGTGTTTTCTAAGTTTAAATTGATGAATTATGACATTTATGAAGTTGAATTTGGATTAATTTGGTTTAGGAAATTTTAATGTGGAAGAAAGAAGGAGGCTTGGGAGCAATTGAGGCCTGAAAGCAAGTTGTTAGCATGGATATGAAAGTGGGTAGTATATTTATTTATTGAATTGTAAGCTAAGAATGTAATTTTGAAAATTAAAGAAAGCAAAATTTGATTTTGATAAATTATTGTTGATAAAATGGGTTGAAAAAGGTTGTAAATGTTTGATATTATGATTTCAAAGGGTTAAAATGAGTTTTAGAAAATGCAAGATTTATGAAATTCATGGTTTTCAAATTATTTGATTTATGATTTAAATGATTTAAAGAATTAGTGCATATATTGTGATGAATTTGATGAATATGTGATTTAAGTGATGATGTGAATTGCATTAGATTTGTTATGTGAATTCATGTGGATACGTGCTTGTGTCATTTATGACACAATATGATGATATGATTTGAAAAATGTGAAAAATCAAGATTTTTGAAAAGTGCCTTCGGGCAATCTGAATTTCCGTTTTCGCTTATGTGTTATGTGGGTTTGGTCAGGTCCTTTTGTGAGTCAGTGCACTGTCTCTACTTGTTAAAGCCTTCTCTCGGCTGCCTGCAAGAGGCAATGGAGTTCCGATCACGGACTCCCTTCACGGCTGCACATGACCGCTATCTTGAAATGTGCAAGACGTCTGTTTTGGACCAAACCAAACCATTTAATGTGTTATTGTGATTTGTGTTGGATGCAGCAGATAACCCAAGAAACACACGCCGATATAACTCGCAAACACCTACGGGTGGGGTGTGGGGTCCAACATCAAACCATTCTGTTATGTTTTGTAGTTTTTTATTTTGTTTATGTGCTATGTGATGCATTCATGTTTAAAGCTGTACATGATTGGTAAAAAGTTTGAGAATTTGAGAAATGAGAAAGTGAATTTTCAATTATGAATTTCGGAAACTGTTTATGAATGTTTTGGAAAGTTTGAAAATGGGTTTTGGATAAATTTCTGAATGGGAAAGGTTTGAAAATTTTGAAAAGATAATTTTAAACTTATGTTTCAATTTATAAATATATTATCCACGAGCTTGAGCTCACCCCTTTCATCCCAATCTCCGGTATTCGACGGGAGATCAGATGAAAGAGCGTCAAGTTTGATTTTGCCGCATTTGTATTTTTGTGTAAATTGAGAATTGATATTATTTTGGCTTGAATTGCCTTTTGTGTATATAAAGCAGTTATTACGGGATGTATATGAATTCGAGACTTGGATATTGATTTTATGATCGTAATTGAGTATGATTATGCTTTATGTTTGTAATTGGATATTGAATGAGGATTTTGTATATGGATTTGAGATATTGAATGTGGTTGGGATTGATTGAGATTTTATATAATCGATTGAGAATTTATGAAGTGTTAGGTTTAGATGTGCGTTCCTACTGGTGTTATGGATTCCGGACGGGAGGGTCCGATGATGATTTGTATTGTTGGGTTGTGATATTAGAAGTGTTTTTACCTTTACAGAAATTTTTGGGATATGATAAATGCAGCCATTATGCTGCCGAATTTTCGTTAGAAAATAAATTGAAAAAGAAGAAAAATAAAATTTAGATGTATGAAAGATGGATTTATGAGATTGGTATTAATGTTAAGAAGTTTATTATGATTTGAGTACGATTTGGGATTTGTATGAGTATCCAAGCATATGATGATTTTGTATGTAATGAAATAGAGTGATTAAGAATGAAAAGACAAGGAATAAGAAAGAAAAAAAAATATACCGGATTTCGGAATGGTACGTCTTAGGGTTTCCAACGCAATTAGTTTCCTATGCTTCATATTTGCAACGGATGTCGATGTTTATTCAGGTTGATTAATTCGTTCGCTTTGTATTTGATTCGATTCGCATTCGATTCTGAATTTTGTTTGTTTTCGGTTTCTGCTTTCCGGTTGGGATCCGGTTCCCGGATCGGGTCCCAACATTACTCCATCAAAATTCCTCCATTTGGGCTTTTCAAATTCCTTTTTGCAAAATTGATGTTACTTTTCCATAACTAATAAGATTTCCTTTTTGCTCCATTTTAATTTGTCACTATACACTCTTTATTTCACTAGATGAGTAACCTAATATCCACATATGTGGTACTCTGCTATACAATGTTCTATTCGATACTGTTGATTGGAACATTTGCTTTATTAGGACAGGTTCCTCAGCACAATCATTTCAATCTTTCCAATTCCTCTTCATTTGTCAATATGAGCATAGTTACTCATTGATATCATATTGCTTGGATCACATTATGTTGGACCCCGAACTTTGAGTGGAAATTAGAAATATGAAAATGAAAGTAAATAAATGTTTTGGTATATAAATTGTGTTATAGATGTTATTTGTGCCTTAATGAAATATGGGTGTATGTATGGATGATGAGTTGAGAAACCTTAAGCATGAAACATGGTTATTTATGTAAGATATTATTTGGTGAATGACAAGATAAATCATATGAATTGAGGTTGAGTGTTGGATGAATTCCAATGGCAAATTGAATTGTTTGATTGAGGTTGAAATAGAAGAAGTGAAGTTGCCATGAATGTTAAGTTTTGCATGAGGAGAAAAATGTGTATGATGATTTAAGGGAAATTCAGGAATAATTAAAATAGAATTGGCCAAAGATTCCTTCTTCGAAGTTGTAGCTGGTTCTTTTATCTTTACAACGATACTAAGTATGCAAGTTTTCGAGATTGGAGTTAAGAGTTATGATTGATGCAAGTTATGGTGTTGCATAAGATTTGTGGTTGTGATAACTTTGATGCATGTTTGAAATTTGAGGTTTTGATGAACCAATTAAGTTGAGATTTGAGAAGTTTGTGAATTGAATTTGTTGTTTGAATTTTTAGGAAGTGTTTAGGCTTTTGAATAAGTAAATTTTGTGAAGATTATAAGTGTATATAGTGTTAGGATGATTGTTGGAAGCATTGGAGTTGGTTGTAGGGGTTTTGGGAAACCCATTTCCGTTAAACTGACATGGAAGTCCGTTTAACGGACCTTCTCGGGTCAAAAGGACCCCTTGTTTTGCTCATGTCCATTATATGGACATGGATGTCCGTTTAACGGACTTTCTCGGATGAAATGGTGTTTCCAAGGCAACTTGTGAAAATCGTGATTTTTGATACTTTTAGGGGCCGAATATGATTTTGTGGTCTTCATAAGAGTTGTAGATATAGACGTCTAATTTCAAATGGTTCAATAACGAAATCAATAAGACTTATATATTGAAATTTATGGTGATTGTGCCAAGAGAGGTACAAATCGATTTGGGGTTTAAGCATGGGTTATTCTTTTAGGCATAACTCACTCATCCGACCTCCAATTGAGGTGATTCTTGGACCAATAGATTTATAAGACATGTATCCTTCTCTCCATGACAATTTGTATCATTTTGAGTTGAATTGAAAAAGTTTGATTGAAAATTTATGAGAGGCCGGTTAGAAGAGCATGATTTGAGTATATGCACGCTTTAGCATTTTAAGCATATCTTGAGCTATAGGGCTCCGATTGGGATGATTCTTTCTTCAAAATGATCAAGAGATATAGAAATTCATGTTTGGTATTAGAAAAAGAAGTTAAACCATTAATAACTAAGGTGATTTTCTTGGAATATGCTCCCGTCTTATGATAATCGGAACGATTTGTTCCTTCTGATTTTGCTATTTTCCTTCTTCATCCGACCTTGTCCAATATTTTGTTTATATCTTTTCCGCCCGACATCCGATTGACTTGGTTTTTAAAGCGTTGGATCCTAAGACATCCCTCTATCTGTCCATGGATAATTATGAATTTTAGAGATTTAATTGTAGAAGATTGTTTGAATCAAAGTGAGTTGGGAAATTTTCTGAATATAGTTCAGTATTTTGAGAAATTCTCGATTAGTGGTGATCCGATTGAAGTGATTCTTGAGGAAAAATAAAATTAATACAAGGGGATACAAGTCATATGAAGAAATGAAATTTAAATTTAGCCCCTAAGACTTTCAATTTCTGAATTGAATTTTGGATTAGTGTTTAGTCTTGGATTAGGAACATCTGAAAGCTTTTTGGCCATAACTTTTTCTCTAGTAATCCAAATGAGGTGATTCTTGATTTGGATTAAAACAGAGAAATAGAGATAAAAATATTTAGAAGGGATTAAGTTTCAATTTTGTCCTTAAGAATGTCAATTTTAGGATGGAAATAAAGTGTTGAAAAATGTTTTAGCAAAATGACAGTCCGAAATATTTGGACTATAACTTTTGATGTAGAGCTCCAAATTGAATGATTTTGGTGGCGTTGAGAAATTAAGACAATAAGGAACAATTTTCTAGAAGGAAGTTTTGGCTAACTCCTTCAAATTTATGATTATAAAATTGTCCAAAACTAAGCATGACTTAAAGTAAAGTTCAAGGGCAATTTTGGAACACCACTTAAAGAGTTAGGGATTTAGCCTTGCATGGAGGGGCAATTAGGTCTTTTTACCCTCATTTAATTACATGGCCATATAAAAGAGAGGTGACTGTCGTGTAGGGCAAGAGGAAGTCCCGAAAGTTGGGAGAAAAGAAAGAAAGAAAGGAAAGAAGAGAGAAAGAAGAAATTCGGTGGAGGAAGAAGGAGAATGGCTAGGGTTCCAGATTTTGGGGGTTTCAAGCAAGGTTTTTCGTTGATTTACGAAGGAAAAGATGGAAGAAGTCAAGAGCTTCCTTCCAAGCTAAGAGAAATTCGAAAATGGAGAAGATTAAGGTAAGAGATGAGTTTTGATCTTTGAGTTTTGATGAGATTTTTGGTTTATTTGACTTAAGATTGATATGGGTTTGTGGACTCTCAAGTCAATTTTAGAGATTACATATTTTAATTGAATCAATTGTGGATGTTTATGATTTAGGGTTTTTGTCTTGAATGAGGAAAATTGAGGAGAGGCTTAGGAGACTTGAGGATTGGGTCAAGTTTCTAGCAAGGATATGAGGTGGGTAATGTGTTATTTTTCAAATTATAAGCTAATTATAAGTGTTGGTTTTATAAGCTATTGTTTTTTTAAATGATTGAATCAATTGATTTTGGAATGATTTATGAATCGTTAAAGTCATTGTTTCCTAATGATTTAAGAAAATTTTACAATTGTTTCAGAATATTTTTTATAAATGATTTGAATTGTTTATTCAATGGATTTTGCATGATTTGATAAAGTTGAAATACTCATTTGAGTTCATTGTGTTTAATTGATTGAAAATTTTAATATGTGAACTAGCGCGACATGATGATTGAATGCTTTGAAATGTTATAAAGTGTGAATTCTTTGTTTGGAAAAATTGAGAATTGTTAGGTGAGTTTTTGTTTGTAAATTGTGTGACTTTAGTTTCGATTATGACATGACATGAAAGATTAAGATTTCGAAATCCGAATTTTTCAAGCATGAGTATGTGTTATATGGGTTTGGTTAGGTCCTTTAAAATTGAGTCAGTGCACTGTCACGTTTTTAAAATCCTTCTCTCGGCTGCCCGCTAGTGGCACTGGAGTTTCGATATCGGACTCTCATAAGTCACGGCTACACTGGACCGCGATGCGGGAAGGTGTAGTACGTTTCGTTCACGGCTGCATAGGACCGCTATGCGAGAATGTGCAGTACGTTCCGTTTTGGACAGACCCAAACCGTTTGATGTGTTATATATTTTTGGTTTGTTTAGAATGTGGTGCATTTATATTTGATGCATTTCATGTTTTCGACTTTAATTATGAATTGTAAAAAGGTTTGGAATTTTGATGAATGAGAAATTGGGGTTTTCAACTATGATAGTTTTGGAAATTGTTTATAAATGTTTATGAAAGATTTGAAATTAAGAAGTTTTTGAGAAATAAACCTTCGATGTTTTTCCTACTGTGATAGTTCGATCAACTGAAAATAAGGTTTGAAAATGTTTTTGCTTATCATTTGAGTTATAAACATGTTATCCACGAGCAATAAGCTCACCCCCCCCCCTTCATTCCCATCCACAGGTGATGAGAAGAAGATCGGGTGAAAGAAAATGAGGGATTCCGTTTGTATGGGTTCTTATTGAATTATTGTTAAGTTTAGAATGTTGTTGAGAAATTTAGAATCATTGTGCTTTGTGCACTTTGGTTTATGATTATTGGTAATGGTATATGGCTTGGAATGCCATTAGTGTATTGCAAGCATTTAGTTCATGATGTATTTGGATTATGAAATTGTATAAGAACGTGAGTTATGGAATTGGAAATGTTTTGGATATGGATTGTGCATAATGGTTTTGTATATAAATTGAAATGAGTTATGAATATGATTTGGATATATATATATATAGATATGGATGAATGTGCATGATGATAGGATATGAATTGTGATGGTTTATAAATATGATTGGTTTTGGGTTTGATTGAAATAGGAATTTGTATATGTGTATGAATGGGAATTGAATTAGAATGTGTTTGGGATTCCGGACGGGAGGTCCGTGGAAGTTGATGATTGTGTGATTGGGAAGAGATATAGAAGTGTATTTACCATTTGTAGGTTTTGGGTTAGTTAAAAAACAGTCGTTATGCTGCTCAATTTTTGATAAAATTGGTTGTATGGTTTTTGTTAAAGATGATTTTGTGTTATGATATGAATAAGAAGATGATTAAGGATTGAGATGTTGTATGTATAAGAAGTTTGTTACGCTTTGAGAAATTGATTGAGGATAATTTCCAAGAAAAAGGAAATTATTTGGATTTGCATGAATTTGAATAAAGTTGGTTATAAGAAAAAGAAGAAAAAAAATTTACACCGGTTTTGATCCGTTTCGAATATGAATAGTCTTAAGGTTTCCAACGCGACAAGTTTTCTAAAGTACACGCTTCGGATGTCGGAATTTGTTTCAGTTCGTTTAAGCATTTGTTTGCTTCGATCCGTCTTTTATCCGTTTTTTGATTTGATAATTCGATTCGTTTTTCGCCTTTGATTTCAACTGTCTATTTGATTTCGCTTTCGATTCCTCTTTTGTATTCGATTTGCTTTGGATTACTTTCGATTTATGATCCGCTTTTCGTTTCGCTTTGTTATCCGATTTTCTTTCACTTTCACTTGATATCTGTTTGCTCAGGTTTGTGATTCGTTCAGTCGCTTCATTTTTCGTTTAGTTTCTCCGTTTCTTCTGATTGGGATCCGGCCTCTGGATTGGGTCCCAACACATTAACCTTTAATATCAATATCCTATCAAGGTATGGTTAACTCCAATACCTCAAACTCATTGTACTTTTATTTTGTTCTTGTAACTCCTTGAGTATCTAATTTTCTCAGTGCAGTAGTATGATCACATGCTATCCTCAATTTTTCATTGAACTTCCTTTTCTCGACGGATTTTAGCAGTTCTTTCAATTTCCCGATGTTTCCACATTGACTTATGCTAATGACAATTCATTTTCCTGTTGCTCCACACATTTCAACCTATCTACAAACATAACTTCCTGTGTTAGAAATCCCATCATCAGAGATAATTTGTGGTTCCCAAACATATTTCCACAGCCTATGATCTGGACCAAATTTCACGTCACATTAACAAAAATGTCTCCTCGAATTGCTGAAACTCTCTTAAACAGTTGGATACTTTTTATCACCAAAACTCTTTTACTTGAGTCTTAGTTATGGAAGTAACTCAATATTCTCATTTTTTTCTCACTAATGAAAACAGCACATCACAACTTTTCCGGGAGACCTATCATCTTATTTCAAATTCTCTCAATTGCGTATGTCGGTTCCTATCTGAATCAAACCTGATTGACTCAAGCGAGAGGCCTTTGACCTCTATAGAAGAATTACCATATTCCATTGGCAAATCGAGAGAAGAGCTTATGATCTCTGCTACTGGTCATGGAATCATTGGTTATAAACAAAATTACTAGGCTTCCTTACCTTATCTCAGTGATTTCTTGGTACCAACCTCGATATTGTTTATAACTCCTTGTCAATCACCTCTTACCCATAAGTACTTATTGGTCATTCTTACTACTTTAAGAAAATCACTTTCAACATTTCATATTATCTTAATAAGATCAATTCGTATCATGACTCCAATGGTCAATACATCCTCAAAAATAAGACTCAAAGAGACATTACGCAATTTCTTATACTCTACACCCTGATAGATACCATTCCAAAATCCTTACATCTTATTTAAAGATGTATTTATATCAGGTAGCCACATACTCACATTCGTTGATGCTACTTACATTCCAATTTACTCTAGATAACATTTCTATCCTTGTTCCTACCCATGATTGGAGTTTACTATTTGATCATCATAACAAAAACCTATTTTTGTAAGCCAATAAAGTGGCTTACACTTCTTCCTCACATTAACACATATGTTGCCAGCGATTCTATTTCAATTTTTCTAATATTTAACTCTTCTTCTAATGCAACTTCCTATCATGATCACTTAACATTTTGAGTGCATTCACTCTTCTCCTTTAAGTTATCATCTTTTTCATAATCGCATGCATAAATACAATCCAAACCTAAGCTGTAACATCCCGTTACTGTTAGCAAGGGTATTTTGGTATTTATGAGCCATACTGATAGGTTTCACTGCATTCACTGACTGAGCATATTACTGGCCTCTAATTATAAGAGGAACAGGTTTATTGCATATGCATTTATTTATTGGTACATGCGTTCATGATTTCCGGGATTCGTTTATGAGTATACTGACTGGACTGATTGGTTTGGGGATTAACTGAGAAATTAGAGTAATCGAGTGCAATTGACTGGTTTAACACTGTTTATGAGTGATTGGTAATTTATAGAGACTTTTAGAAAATTTTCGGGAAATTTGGGAGAAAATACCTGGACTGGAAATATTTGAGTGGTAATGATCGATTTGTATAGTATTGAAAGGGTCATCCAATGGCAATGGAAAAATTAGAATTTTTCTGATAGAAAATTTATGTGTTAAGCCATTGAAATTCAGAGACTGAAATTTGGGTGATTTGGAGAGTTGGGCTATAAATACTAGGGTTGAAAGAAATTTGGGAAAAGTTTGCTAAGGCATTTTCCAGTTTCTCTTCTTTCCCCTTTACGGTGATTTCGATTCCTCCCAACGGTGAGAGATCCTTTGATTTCTTTTGGCTTCTTCCTTATGGTAATTAGTCTAATATGTCTCTACTGATTGATAAAGGTTGGAAGCCTTGAGATTGGTAGATCGAGGATTTTGAAGGATTTCTAGGGTTTCGGTGATTTTGAGAGATCTGTGGATTCGATCTGTGATTGGTAAGTTTTATGGTTTTAATGTTGTCATTAATGGTTTCTACTGCATTTATGGCATTTATTATGTCCGATTGGGTGGTTGAGAGTGTTTACTGATGGGTTCTACTCTGGGTGTTATCGTGAGTGTGTAAGAGTTAAGGGATTGGTGATCGTTGTAAGCTTGGAGGCTTTCATCAAGAAAGTTTGCTTCTTTCTTGCCTTAGATAGTACGATTCGTTGACTGATTGAGTTATATTGATGATTGGTTTAGATATTTGATGATTATATATATATTAAGGTTTCCGACGATGAAATTGATGAGTTATGTGTGTTGATAAATTAAGGAAATGGTTCTTGGAAGGAATAGAAGCTAAGGATTTGTTGTATTTTTGTGTATCGAATTAATTGAGAGTTGTTCACAGAGGAAAATTTGGGTTAGAGTTTGAGTCGGGGATCCGGAACACTTTGGAATTGTGTTTAAGGATATGTTGGGAAGAAGGAGAACTGGTAGAGGCGAGAGCTCGGTGAGCCAGGCGAGAACTGGTAGAGGAGCGAGAGCTCGGTGACGGGCGAGAACTGGTAGAGGAGCGAGAGCTCGGTGAGACGGGCGAGAATCGGTAGAGGAGCGAGAGCTCGGTGAGACAGGCGAGAATCTGGTAGAGGCGAGAGCTCGGTGAGCCAGCGAGAACTGGTAGAGAGCGAGAGCTCGGTGGGACGGGCGAGAACTGGTGAGGAGCAATAACTCGAGGCGGCCTATGGGCATCGGGTGAGCACCAGCGCACCCTGGTCGCGACCTCCACCCTAGTTGTCCAAGAGGTGTGTTTGAGGTTTTGGAATTGGGACTTAGAAAATTACAAATTCAATCGACTAAGGATTAAATTCAAATTGGATTTTTAAATTGGAAATTGCAATAGAGGTTTGACCGAATGAATAGGAAATGGTTATAGAGAATATGAATTGAGGAAATTGATGAATTCTAGAATGGAGCAATTATTGTCGATCAATGAACTAAGAGTCGAATTGGACCTAAGAGTCCAAAATTGGGTATTAGCAACCGAAATCGTGAACATGCATTGTACATCATTTCATTGAGACATATGCATTCTTGTCGGTAAATTGAGCATCTAGTAATGGGACCGTACTTTCTTCATTACAGAGGCACCGCTTGGACCGTCGTTCCACGGACATTCTTTGGGACTTCGAGGCGTGAGTTCGAAGTTACGGTGAGTAACCTAGTTGGTTTCTCAAATCTCTGTTGCTTACATGCTTATTGTGAATTACATGGAAAGGTGAATTATATGACTACCATATGACTACTTGGTTTATTGGTCAATCGCATCATTACGTGATACCGGATCAATATTGGGCTTTATAGCCATACCATTGAACTCTCGAGCACCGATGTATCGGGCTTTATAGCCACACTTTATAAATTATCGAACATGACACTTGCATGCATAAATGCATGATCACATAATGGAATGTGTCCCAAGTTGCTATTTTCACCGAAAAGAGCTTCGAGCTCATATCGCATCTTGACCGGCTTAGCCCGAGGGGAGAAACTCGACGCGCCCACACCGACATCGATCGAGCACTTGGGCACAAAACTCAATAATCGGAAAGAGTCACATATGCATTGCATTTACATGATTGATCGTGTGGTGACGACATCAAATATGTGATGACGTGAATTATCGAGATCGTACTTATTCGCAAACCGATTCGGATTCTCGCTTATTGTTACATGTACTTGTAAATTGCTACCGATATCGCGAATCGTTATATTATATCGACAATAAATATTCTTGTATTATCTTTAGTACGCCGTGCGTAATGCATGATTTGAGTGAACCATCGATGATGGTTTCTCACTGAGTTCGCAAACTCACCCAAATTTGCAACCTATTTTTCAGGACTGTTAGAGTAGACTCCTAGCTCCGAAGATCTTTCTTTCCTGCCGTGCGAGTTGCCGGCGAGGGTCGTGATGGCACACAGGTCGGTCAGCTGGATTAGTGTTTTGAGGATGACTTAGGATAGATGTTTGTATCAGTTTCCTTTTTGGTTTTGTTAGGAGACTGATAGACTTGTCTATTCTGGATTGGATTACTGTACTGGATAATTATTACTTTGGATGTTAATTTGTTGATTACTGTTATTTTGTGACTTAAAATACTGCGATGCCATGTGGATTTTAGCGAAATTTTCTGGTAGTGAACCTTTATCATGGGATACGTGTTTGAGCGACCTCGGGTTTCCGATGTGTACCCTACGATGAGGGGCTACATTTAGTGGTATCAAAGCCGGTTGGCATCTTTTGGGCATAGAGCATTATTAGGCGGAATCATTTGTGTAAGAATAGCAGAATGATCCGAATTTCTTATCTTTTAGGTCATCCGTAATGGGAGATCGAGTAGAAGCGACCACCGACCAAGAATCAGTAGGAGCTAGTAGGAGTCCCCTATGCCTCTTTCGGAGGAGTTACCTCCTCGAGTTCCCGTGAGACGGAACGACAGACGATCGATCGCTAGCAGGGCGGCGCTTGACTTCTATGGTAGCTGACCGCGGAGGCCGAGGGATAACTGAGAGGATGAGCGAGTCCTCGACGGATGGATCGCGACCACGAGGAGAGGTTCGATTACTCTGCTCCTCGCTTGTGGTCCCAGATATCGGTGGTGGAGGATCGTCCGGCAAGTACCACCAGCCCTCGTGACTGACACGGGACGATTTTCTCGAGGGCCTTCAGGACAATTACATGCCCAAGGTCTACTTAGAGATGAAGATGCAAGAGTTCCTAGAGTCGAGGCAGGACAAATGATTGTGGTGACTATGAAGTTCGATTCAACGAGTTGATGGGCTATGCTTCAGACCGATTGCACCGAGGCCGACAGATGCCGAGATTTGAGGTGGACTCAATTTGAGATTCGCACTGGTGGCCAGATCCGATATGAGCTCATTTACCGAAGTTGAGAGCTGCAATGTCGAGGATAAGCACTGCTTCTGACGTAATCTGATGAGACCGGACAGGGACCCGACATAAGAGACCTAGTGATAGCTGTGACAGTCTTGTCGAGAGAGGTTATAATAAGCGTCGAGCAGCCCTTCAGTCCGCTTGAGGGGCCGACAGACTGGTATGGGCAGAGGGGCGATTCGCACAGATCGCTAGTGGTGGCGGTGGCGCCAGAGGTCGTGACAGATCGTCCCAGATTGTGAGCACTGTGGCAAGAGGCACAATGGAGAGTGCCGATGGTTATCGGGAGCTGCTGAGGTGTGGCTCGATGGAGCACCTAGTGAGGAACCGCCTGAGACTTTGGGAGCCCAAATACTATGACCGCGGATCAGTAGAATACCACGGTCCAAATGGAGCCGTGGTGGTGGATCAGATGAGAGGCCGAGGTCGAGGCCGAGGCCGAGTAGGGTTTCAGAGGAGGTCCGAGGGACCGAGTGGCGGCAAAGAATCACAAAGTAGGTCTATGCCATGACACGGCAGGAGGCCCAGACTCACCGGATGTTGTTGGGGTATGCTTCTTATTTCGGCATAGAAGTATATGCATTGTTGATCCTCGATCCACCCATTCCTTTATTGCACCGCATTTAGCATGTAGACTACATGGAATAGGCGAGAGGTTACAGATGGGTTGGAGGTGAGTACACCTCTGGGTAGTCGACCGTATTGGGAGAGGTATGTATAGGATGTCCGATCCAGTTGACCGAGCAAGATTGAAAAGCTGATTTTATTATATTGCCTCGAGAGATTGACGGATATCGGGGATGGATGGGTTGACTGCATAGGTCATATGGACCTGTTACGCCAAGGAGGTCGTGTTGGAATCTCCCCGCCAGCCCAGTGGTGTTTAGAGGAGTTAGTCAGCAAAGGCTGCGAGGATGATATCCTTTATGGCGCTACGAGATTGATTCGTGGAGGATGTGAGGCCTATTTGGCTCACGAAGGATTCTAGAGTGGAGCGAGATTGGAGGAGGTTCCGTAGTGAGGGACTTTCCTGATGTATTTCCCGAGGAGTTACTGGGTTTGCCGCCAGAGCGAGAGATAGAGTTTGAGATCGATTCGCTCCCTGCATCGGCTCTATGTCGATCCCTCCGTATAGGATGGCACCGTGGGCCCGAGAGAGCTTAAGGCCCGCCATAAGAGCTATTGGACAAGGGTTTATCGACCGAGTGTTTCGCCACGGGAGCTCCGATCGCTTTGTAAAGAAGAAGGATGGGACTCGAGACTGTGTATTGACTATAGGCGGTTAATCGGGTGACATGAAGAATAAGTATCCACCGCCAGGATTGATGATCTATTTGATCG